>JANAVB010000194.1:24626183-24851183 GCA_029216955.1 Iris pallida
ATCAATCACACCGCATCTCATTATTCAAGTGTTTCATTTATTTCAGCAGCATTAAACATAAGGGACAATGTTATCAATTCATTTCAATATTAGGCAACATAAGCATCTCTTATTATCCAACAACTAAGACATGGATCATTTAGGAACAATTCATAGCATTTCAATACTCCATTTTATTAAGCAAAAAGGAGTAAGGAGGAGGAAGGACAGTTCCACTTACATTATATAAAGGGTCTTCGTATTCCGATCGCACACGTATTCCCACTAGAGGTAGCTCCACCAACAAGCCACATTCCAATACTGATTCCGTCTAGCCAGCTAAGAGAGACTACACCAGTCTTAATTCTACTGATTTCCAACCCAAGTCACGGTCCAACATTCTGATCGCATCCGACTGTCACCCTCACTTTTCCAAGTTAGGGGTAAAATGGTAATTTTCCATTTTATAATATTTTTGGGAATTTTATTTCATGAATATTAATATTTAATGATTATAGGAGTCAGGTTCGAATTTCATCGCATCCCGAGTTAATTCGGGACTCCGGGGAATTTCGACTTGAGTTGTGATTAGCATGTTAATTAGCCATGGCCCACCCAAACTTAACTTTTAGGTTTAGGAGTTTGGACTAATCCCACATGTGTATTTAAGCTTAATTATGATTTTTATTTAATTTTAGCTAACCCACAAAACCAAATTTGGACTTAACTTAGCATAGAAGTTAAGGGAGGGGCAAACTTGTAATTTTAAGTGCCCCAACCCTTCCCTTTATGGCCAACCACCCCCTCCCCATTTATTTCTTCTTCTCCACTTCAAAATATCACAATTTTCTTCTTCTTCTTCTTCTCCAAGCTTTTCTCAAAAGTTAGAATAGGTTTTTCCTAGAAATCATCTCAAAATAATTCCTTTTTCTCCAATATTCTTCTATAGAACTCTTCCTCTATCCCAAGTAGTGATTCTCCAAGCTTTGGGGAGCAAGAAGTGAAGTGGGTGTGTCCTAATCAATTTTTTGTGTCGGAGCCGTGTCGGAGCACTTTCGAATCGGGAATCCATCTCCTGATAGGTACAACCTATCCTCTAATCTATTATTTTTATCATGTAATCTAGATTTGACCCCGTAGGATTGATTTCCATAGTTGTGTACCTATTCGTGTCGAGTTTGAGTCCGTTTGGAGTGTCCTAGGAGAAGTTAGGATTTGTGATTGTGTCCTTGAGTTTCCCCCAAATTTGGACACTTCTAGGCTAAATTAGATTTGTGTCTAAGTGGTTAGGCACTCTTAAATTCATATTTACTAGTGTGTGTGTGAGAGTGTTCATATATATATATATATATATATATATATATATATATATATATATATATATATATATATATATATATATATATATATATATATATATATATATATATGTATGTGTGTGTGTGTGTATGTAGATATGTATGTGTGAGTGTGTGTATTTGTATATAGAGAGGGGATGGAGTAAGAATTTGTATGAGAGTTTAGAGAAGAGAATATATATATTAGAGAGAGTTGAGTGAGTGAGTAAATGGTTGAATTAGATTTGGTGAAGGGGTGATTTTGAGTTCCGTGATTCGGAACGCGTCGAAACTTGGAGGGGACCTAGCTAATGTGAAATAGAGTTTGCGGGTAGGCTCTTAGGCAAAAATCGGGGTTGCGTGTGGGATTAGGAGAATGGTATCGCACCGTACCATTGTGTATCTTGAAATATTCAAGATAACGGGTAAACGGGCGATACGGACCGTAAGATAGACTGGATGTCCACTTACCCTAGAGAACTTGGTAGGTAATGATTGTATAGGCTAGTACCCTACTACCCTAGGAAGCCCGGGGTGAAATTCCTAAGGGAAGGCCACTTGGCGTCAAGTTAGAATGGTTTAAGGGTAAGTGTATTAAAGGGGTAATCGGGTAATTTCAAGATACGGGGTTCGGGTATTCGGATTGACTTGAAACTTGGGTGGCTTGTTAGGTACACCCTACAAATGTCATATTTGAACCAATTTTGGCTCGGTTGACCCATAGTTGACTTTTTACCCAAAAGTCAACCGTGAGTCAACACTTTGTCTAGATTTAACCAAATCCAAACTAGAGTTGACCAGTTGACCAAAAGTCAACTGTTGGTCAACATTTGACCAGTTTGACCTAGGGTTGACCTAGAGTTGACCAAAGTTGACCAAGGTTGACCAGTTGACCAAAAGTCAATTGTAGGCCAACTCTTGACCCCGTTTGATTTGCTTTGACTTGTTTTGACTTACGATGACTGGTATGACCTAGAGTTGACTTAGTCTAACTTAGATTAACTTGATATGACTTAATTTGACCTAGATTGACTTGTCGGGACTTAGTGTGACTCAGTGAGACCTAATTTGACCTAGATTTCATATCATTCATTATAAATCATTCTTAACTTTGTTAAACCTAAATTAACATGCAATATCTCATCTTTAGGTCTCTGATTATCACTCTGAGCATTGATATACCCTACAGCTCAGGACAGCAGGCGAGTACATTCACTAATAGTTTTTATTGTCTTGATATCTGCTATATCCGATTCAGTTGTAGTGTCTTACTCGATTCCAGTCACGATAGTTCACGGACTAGTATACGTTGGATCATGACATGAGATGTTGTTCCTGAATTTTCTTGGTATATATGTACATTTTCTGTCTTATTTCCTGTACTTGTATAGACACCGATTCCTGAGAGGGAGTAGCTATCCTCTTAGGGAATCCCGTGTCATGACGTGTCATGTCCAGGTCCATTATACTACTCGGGGATGGGGAATTATTAGGGGTTATATGATCAAAGCCCCATATCACTATTTTGCTTGCGCCACTCTCACCTCATGTAGGGTGTAGCAGATACCTCCATGTCCATGTTATCCAGGTTGGTCGGCATGACTTTCCGTTGAGGTCACCGTGGATTGTCGGGCCAAGTGGATAACCCTACCATGTTTCCCTTGCTGATCACATAACGCTCTAATAATTCAAGGCACATTTTATATTTACTTATCTTATCATATATCCTGTTCTGTTCTACATTCATTACTTTCTCACCATGCAATGATATTCAGTTACTCACATGTTCTACATGCCTTTATATTGTACCTTGATTGGAGACTAAGTTCTGCTCGAGAGAAGGGTTACAACCCCGGTCCTTATTTGGTTTAAGGGTTGTAGCTCAGCTTCCGAACGGTTCCCAAGTCTTCATTTATCTTTGTCTTGTAGTTCATTATATTGTCTCTTATAGAATTTGTCAATTTACACGGAACTGCTGTTAGTGCTTGTACTTGCTCTTTTTCCTGATAGGATACCGTTATGATATATTACAGATGACTCTGAGACGGACTGCTCGACCTATTATGGGCTCGAGCTAGATAGAGTAGTCCAGGACCGTGGCCTTATAGTAGAGCCAGTAGACTTTGTACTCCCAGAGTAGTGTAGATTAGCTAGGTTTGACTGGACTGCGATACAGCTAGCATTATCAGACTGTAGCTTCTATGTTATATTTTGAGATCCAGTGATATTGTGTATATATCTGGGCTTGTATTGGATCTTGGACTTATTCCTTTTCATCTATCATATATTATCCTTCCGTGCTATCTACCTTAGTTTTATTCTGTGATTGAGACTGTATTGCTATGTCACCTCCACTCGGAGTGTATCTACTGTACAAGTACCTTTATATTGTTAGTCGTAATATTTACAGACCTTACATACAGCGTTCTACCGCCGATACTGCGACGTAGGCTGGACGTACCCACTTCTCGTGCCCCTAATCAGGGTGTAGGTCGTGACACATTTTTGTGGTGGCCCATGCAGGTACGATGTCGCAATTAGTACGATCTCGTAATGGTGCTCGACTTAGAGTACTAATTACGAGCCTACAATTAGGACGTAGGACCTAGGATATGATAGGAGTTTCTCAATCACACCTAGGAAAATTTCCGATCTTTTGATTATCATGATTACTCCCCTTGTATTAAATTAATTGTCCTTCTTTGATAATATCTTCTCATGTGCCATATTGATCTCTTTGTTTCAATTCGTCTTCAGGATGACGAAGACGCACCCGCAGGCCACAGGATCGAGTAGCTTGTCCGAGAGATCTGACCAAGCCGAGGAGGAGGTTTACGAGACTGCCCTCAGTGATTCCACGATCCCGGAGGCCCTGGTAGTTGCACAGGGAGGTCTACCACCTCTACCCCAGAGGGTTTCGATCGTCGTTCCAAAGATACTGCCGCCACCACCCCCGATACCGACGGATACACACCATATGTTCCTTCTCCTTCAGCAGATGATAGAGACACAGCGAGCCCAGGCATAGGCATCGCAGCGTCAGACGGAAGTGTCACACCGTTAGATTGAGATGCTGAGGCAGAGCATGAAGAACTCGTATCATCTTGTACTGACAGCTGTAGAGAGAGTGGCACCGGGTACGGTGCAGGGCCCTACTGACCAGCTGCCGTACCAGCAGCAGTCCAGGCCAGGGACAGTATTAGACTTTAGAAGATGAGCTCTAGGGACTTCATGGGCATGGAGGGTATCCTTTATGCAAACGAATGGCTAGCGGATGTGCAGCGGAGCATGGAGCTGGCAGAGCTTCCTAGAGGACTTTGGGTTTCAGCCGCAGCCAGCCGATTCTTCGACATCGCTCTGACATGGTACCGTACGGATCCTCGTGCGTCGGTGAGAGGGCTGACATGGAAGGACTTCCGGAGGCTCTTCAAGGAAAAGTTCTTCCCGGACGTGGCTCTTACAGCATTGGAGGGCCAGTTCGTGGGTCTAGTACAGGGGAACTCGTCGGTGGACGAGTATGCAGCAGAGTTCTTTCGCCTTAGCAGGTTCTCTCCCGATATGATCTAGGATGAGGGGCAGAAGGCTCGTAAGTTTTTTAGGGGACTTATTCATGCAGTGCGCACCCGCACCTCGGGTCGTCGTAATGCAACGTTCGATCAAATATTGATAGACGCGCAGATTATAGAGGAGGACTTCGGCCTCAAGCCGAAGAGGAGCGGTGATACCATGGGGGTGAGTTCCAGTGCGGGACCAGCCAAGCGCCCCCATATTCAGCCTCAGCAGAGGTCATTTCAGCAGCAGCCTCTGTTATAGATTCAGCAGGCACCAGCACGTGTCCAGCAGCATCAGGGACAGGGCCAGAGACCGGCTACCCCGTGCGGCTTCTGTGGGAAGTCGGGGCACACTAGAGAGGCTTGTAGAAAGAGGTTAAGCGTCTGTCTATACTGTGGGGTGCCTGACCACCAGCTGAGGGATTGCCACGCTAGTGGAATCCGAAGAGACCAGGACAGAGTACAACAGGCTAGAGGAGGCCCGCAGGGGCGTGCTTTCGCCATGACAGTTGAGCCCACTCAGGCAGTAGCAGAGCAGATAGCAGGTTCCGATATTTCGAATCTCCTTTCCGCATTTGCCTTCTTATAAACTGTCTTGAACTTCGATTATATCTGTTCTTTGATCGTTGGATGAAAATTGTTCTTGTGATGTGATACCTTCTAAGATAAGTCGTATGGGCTAGGTCGCCTCGATTATGAGATTTTAGAATACTCTAGGATCATGCTAGCAGGCATAGTGAGGACATATAGTCGGATTATGGTCGTATTTCTCGGGTGTGGGAATTTAAGATTTTCGCAGCCAAGCATGCGGCAATGCAAAAATCTTAAATACCATAATTCTAGATGTTTGTACCGTAGTTGAGGACTCTGTGATTATCGTAGTCTTGCTCACTGGCATGACGGAGATTCTGAGTATCATGATGATTGGACAGACGCATACGATTATCGATTTGCTTGATTTTTGTGTTAACTTGTTTTAATTTTTGAGGATGATTCTTTTAAGGTGGATAGACTTATAACACCCAGTTTCTATTTGAGAGTAATTTTAAATTTTATAATTTTAGTCATTTAATTCATGCTTTAATTTTTGATATTTTAATTATTTTAAGTTTTAAGCCATGACATGTGATTTTGATATTTTACTATTGTTTGGTTTTAATTTCGAGGACGAAATTTTTTTAAGATGGATAGACTTGTCACCCTCACTTTTCCAAGTAGGGGTAAAATGGTAATTTTTTATTTTATAATATTTTTGGGAATTTTATTTCATGAATATTAATATTTAATGATTATAGGAGTCGGGTTCGAATTTCATCGCATTCCGAGTTAATTCGGGACTCCGGGGAATTTCGACTTGAGTTGTGATTAGCATGTTAATTAGCCATAGCCCACCCAAACTTAACTTTTAGGTTTAGGAGTTTGGACTAATCCCACATGAGTATTTAAGCTTAATTATGATTTTTATTTAATTTTAGCTAACCCACAAAACCAAATTTGGACTTAACTTAGCATAGAAGTTAAGGGAGGGGCAAACTTGTAATTTCAAGTGCCCCAACCCTTCCCTTTATGGCCAGCCACCCCCTCCCCATTTATTTCTTCTTCTCCACTTCAAAATATCACAATTTTCTTCTTCTTCTTCTTCTCCAAGCTTTTCTCAAAAGTTAGAATAGGTTTTCCCTAGAAATCATCTCAAAATAATTCATTTTTCTCCAATATTCTTCCATAGAACTCTTCCTCTATCCCAAGTAGTGATTCTCCAAGCTTTTGGGAGCAAGAAGTGAAGTGAGTGTGTCCTAATCAATTCTTTGTGTCGGAGCCGTGTCGGAGGACTTTCGAATCGGGAATCCATCTTCCGATAGGTACAACCTATCCTCTAATCTATTCTTTTCATCATGTAATCTAGATTTGACCCCGTAGGATTGATTTCCATAGTTGTGTCCCTATTCGTGTCGAGTTTGAGTCCGTTTGGAGTGTCCTAGGAGAAGTTAGGATTTGTGATTGTGTCCTTGAGTTTTCCCCAAATTTGGACACTTCTAGGCTAAATTAGATTTGTGTCTAAGTGGTTAGGCACTCTTAAATTCATATTTACTAGTGTGTGTGTGTGAGAGTGTTCATATATATATATATATATATATATATATATATATATATATATATATATATATGTGTGTGTGTGTTCATATATATATGTGTGTGTGTCCATGTGTGGGAGTGTGTGTGTCCATATATATATATATATATATATATATATATATATATATATATATATATATATATATATATATGTGTGTGTGTGTGTGTGTGTCTTCATATTTATATATATATATATATATATATATATATATATATATATATATATATATATATGTGTGTGTGTGTGTGTGTGTGAGAGTGTTCATATATATATATATGTGTGTGTGTGTTCATATATATATGTGTGTGTGTGTCCATGTGTGGGAGTGTGTGTGTCCATATATAATATATATATATTTTTTTATATATAATATATATATATATATATATATATATATATATATATAAATATATATATATATATATATATATATATATATATATATATATATATATGTGTGTGTGTGTGTGTGTGTGTGTGTGTGTGTGTGTGTGTAGATATGTATGTGTGAGTGTGTGTATTTGTATATAGAGAGGGGATGGAGTGAGAATTTGTATGAGAGTTTAGAGAAGAGAATATATATATTAGAGAGAGTTGAGTGAGTGAGTAAATGGTTGAATTAGATTTGGTGAAGGATGATTTTGAGTTCCGTGATTCGGAACGCGTCGAAACTTGGAGGGGACCTAGCTAATGTGAAATAGAGTTTGCGGGTAGGCTCCTAGGTGGAAATCGGGATTGCATGTGGGATTAGGAGAATGGTATCGCACAGTACCATTGTGTATCTTGAAATATTCAAGATAACGGGTAAACGGGCGATACGGACCGTAAGATGGACTGGATGTCCACTTACCCTAGAGAACTTGGTAGGTAATGATTGTATAGGCTAGTACCCCACTACCCTAGGAAGCCCGGGGTGAAATTCCTAAGGGAAGGCCACTTGGCGTCAAGTTAGAATGGTTTAAGGGTAAGTGTATTAAAGGGGTAATCGGGTAATTTTAAAATACGGGGTTCGGGTATTCGGATTGACTTGAAACTTGGGTGGCTTGTTAGGTACACCCTACAAATGTCATATTTGAACCGATTTTGGCTCGGTTGACCCATAGTTGATTTTTTACCCAAAAGTCAACCGTGAGTCAACACTTTGTCTAGATTTGACCAAATCCAAACTAGAGTTGACCAGTTGACCAAAAGTCAGTTGTTGGTCAACATTTGACCAGTTTGACCTAGGGTTGACCTAGAGTTGACCAGAGTTGACCAGGGTTGACCAGTTGACCAAAAGTCAACTGTAGGCCAACTCTTGACCTCGTTTGATTTGCTTTGACTTGTTTTGACTTGCGATGACTGGTACGACCTAGAGTTGACTTAGTCTAACTTAGATTAACTTGATATGACTTAATTTGACCTAGATTGACTTGTCAGGACTTAGTGCGACTCAGTGAGACCTAGTTTGACCTAGATTTTATATCATTCATTATAAATCATTCTTAACTTTGTTAAACCTAAATTAACATGCAATATCTCATCTTTAGGTCTCTGATTATCACTCTGAGCATTGATATACCCTACAGCTCAGGACAGCAGGCGAGTACATTCACTGATAGTTTTCATTGTCTTGATATCTGCTATATCCGATTCAGTTGTAGTGTCTTACTCGATTCCAGTCACGTTTGTTCACGGACTAGTATACGTTGGATCATGACATGAGATGTTGTTCCTAGATTTTCTTGATATATATGTATATTTTCTCTCTTGTTCTCTTTACTTATATAGACACTGATTCCTGAGAGGGAGTAGCTATCCTCTTAGGGAATCCCGTGTCATGACGTGTCATGTCCAGGTCCATTATACTACTCGAGGATGGGGAATTATTAGGGGTTATGTGATCAAAGCCCCATGTCACTATTTTGCTTGCGCCACTCTCACCTTATGTAGGGTGTAGCAGATACCTCCATGTCTATGTTATCCAGGTTGGTCGGCATGACTTTCCATTGAGGTCACCGCGGATTGTCGGGCCAAGTGGATAACCCTACCATGTTTCCCTTGCCGATCACATAACGCTCTAATAATTCAAGGCACATTTTATATTTACTTATCTTATCATATATCCTGTTCTGTTCTACATTCAGTACTTTCTCACCATGCTATGATATTCAGTTACTCACATGTTCTACATGCCTTTATATTGTACCTTGATTGGAGACTAAGTTCTGCTCGGGAGAAGGGTTACAACCCCGGTCCTTGTTTGGTTTAAGGGTTGTAGCTCAGCTTCCGAACGATTCCCAAGTCTTCATATATCTTTGTCTTGTAGTTCATTATACTGTCTCTTATAGAATTTGTCAATTCACATGGAACTGCTGTTAGTGCTTGTACTTGCTCATTTTCCTGATAGAATACCGTTATGATATATTACAGATGACTCTGAGGCGGACTGCTCGACCTATTATGGGCTCGATCTAGATGGAGTAGTCCAGGACCGTGGCCTTATAGTAGAGCCACTAGACTTTGTACTCCCAGAGTAGTGTAGATTAGCTAGGTTTGACTGGACTACGATCCAGCTAGCATTATCAGACTGTAGCTTCTATGTTATATTTTGAGACCCTGTGATGTTGTGTAAATATATAGGCTTGTGTTGTATCTTGGACTTATTCCTTTTCATCTATCATATATTATCCTTCTGTGCTATCTACCTTAGTTTTATTCTGTGATTGAGACTGTATTGCTATATCACCTCCACTCGGAGTGTATATACTGTACAGGTACCTTTATACTGTTATTCGTAATATTTACAGACCTTATATACAGCGTTCTACCGCCGATACTGCGGCATAGGCTGGACGTACCCACTTCTCGTGCCCCTAATCAGGGTGTGGGTCTTGACACATTTTTGTGGTGGCCCATGCAGGTCCGGTGTCGCAATTAGTGCGATCTTGTATTGGTGCTCGACTTAGAGTACTAATTACGAGCCAGCAATTAGGACGTAGGACCTAGGATATGATAGGAGTTTCTCAATCACACCTAGGAAAATTTTCGATCTTTTGATTATCATGATTACTCCCCTTGTATTAAATTAACTGTCCTTCTTTGATAATATCTTCTCATATGCCATATTGATCTTCTTGTTTCAATTCGTCTTCAGGATGACGAAGACGCACCCGTAGGCCACTGGATCGAGTATCTTGTCCGAGAGATCTGACCAGGCCGAGGAGGAGGTTCACGAGACTACCCCCAGTGATTCCACTATCCCGGAGGTGCTGGTAGTTGCACAGGGAGGTCTACCACCTCCACCCCAGAGGGTTTCGGTCGTCATTCCAAAGATACTGCCGCCACCACCCCCGATACCGATGGATACACACCATATGTTCCTTCGCCTTCAGCAGATGATAGAGACACAGCGAGCCCAGGCAGAGGCGTCGCAGCGCCAGACGGAGGCGTCACACCGTTAGATTGAGATGCTGAGGCAGAGCATGGAGAACTCGTATCAGCTTGCACTGACAGTCGTGGAGAGAGTAGCACCGGGTACGGTACAGGGCCCTACTGGCCAACAGCCGTACCAGCAGCAGTCCAGGCCAGGGACAGTATTAGACTTTAGGAAGATGAGCTCCAGGGACTTCACGGGCACGGAGGGCATCTTTTATGCAGACGACTGGCTAGAGGATGTGCAGCGGAGTATGGAGCTGGCAGAGCTTCCTAGAGGACTTTGGATTTCAGTCGCAGCCAGCCGATTCTTCGACATCGCACTGATATGGTACCGCAAGGATCCTCGTGCATCGGTGAGAGGGCTGGCATGGGAGGACTTCCGGAGGCTCTTCAAGGAGAAGTTCTTCTCGGACGTGGCTCTTACAGCATTGGAGGGCCAGTTCGAAGGTCTAGTGCAGAGGAACTCGTCGGTGGATGAGTATGCAGCAGAGTTCTTTCGCCTTAGCAGGTTCACTCCCGAAATGATCCAGGATGAGGGGCAGAAGGCTCGTAAGTTCCGTAGGGGACTTATTCATGCAGTGTGCACCCGTACCTCGGGTCGCCGTGATGCAACGTTCGATCAGATATTGATGGACGCACAAATTGCAGAGGAGGACTTCGGCATCAAGCCGAAGAGGAGCGGCGATACCATAGGGGCGAGTTCCAGTACGGGACCAGCCAAGCGCCTCCACTTTCAGCCTCAGCAGAGGCCATTTCAGCAGCAGCCTCTGTTACAGATTCAGCAGGCACTAGCACGTGCCCAACAGCATCAGGGACAGGGCCAGAGACCGGCTACCCCGTGCGGCTTCTGCGGGAAGCAGGGGCACACTAGAGAGGCTTGTAGCAAGAGGTTGGGTGTCTGTCTATACTGTGGGGTGCCTGACCACCAGCTGAGGGATTGCCACGCTAGTGGAATCCGAAAAGACCAAGACAAAGTACAACAGGCTAGATGAGGCCCGCAGGGCGTGCTTTCGCCATGACAGTTGAGCCCACTCAGGCAGTAACAGAGTAAATAGCAGGTCCCGATATTTTGAATCTCCTTTCCGCATTTGCCTTCTTATAAACTGTCTTGAACTTCGATTCTATCTGTTCTTTGATCGTTGGATAAAAATTGTTCTTGTGATGTGATTCCTTCTAAGATAAGTCGTATGGGCTAGGTCGCCTCGATTATGAGATTTTAGTATACTCTAGGGTCATGCTAGAAGGCATAGTGAGGACATATAGTCAGATTATGGTCGTATTTCTCGGGTGTAGGAATTTAAGGTTTTCGCAGCCAAGCATGCGACAATGCAAAAATTTTAAATACCATTATTCTAGATGTGTGTACCGTAGTTGAGGACTCTGTGATTATCGTAGCCTTGCTTGTCACGCCCCGCTCCCGTATGGGCGATCTTCCTCGCTAAGGCGTGATGCCGTACGGGCCTAGGTTGCGCCCATGCAAGGCTATGTCCAGAAACGGCCGATTCGAGCTTGACCACATAGTCGCACAGAGTGTCCCCATTTGCAGCGGAAAGTAAAATGAACACAAATTGAAGCGAATTCAACTCTTTATTGATTTTCAAGAAGTTTACAAGTGGCGCTAGGCCGATATTACAAATTGCTCAAGCTCTCTCTCTCTCTCTCTGAAACATAAAAGGCGTGCCAAGTGGCTTACAAGATGGAATGATTCATGGCGATGTTCGATACATTATATCCTGTATAGGGTGCTTCAGCTTCTTGCAACGTTCCAAGGCCCCAGAGTTGGCTTCGCGCCTTAACACGTTCGATGGAAGCTCCACACCCGCCGGCATCTCCTGCATCCTGCAAGCAGACTGTGGGGTTATCAGTACATTATTATGCACTGGTGGGGAGGCTAGCTCGCCCACAATGCTATCATTACCAAACACATTCTATTTACTTTTGTGCATCGTCTATAATTCATTGTCTTTCTAATCTTGCCTTAGGATCATTTACATGGCATATTTCATAGCCTATCTCGTGTTGCCGAATACAAGTGTCGTATGGAATTACATGCACAACTTACCCATACTTACTGTCCGGCCTTTCCTGACCAAAGTAAACCAAGTTAGTCAATAATTCATATGTAATAACTCATCGTGATTTACGTAAGCATTCAATGTCAAGGGTGTGTCCCTGCCTCAGTCCTAGCACGTCGTAGGCGTATTTTCTAACTCCTTTGCACGAAGTACTCTTTATCATTTGGTGTGTTACATTTTCAAGCCTGTTCAAAGGGTGCTTTGTTTAGTTAACTTAGACTACTTTGATTTCAATGCAAGGACTTGCACGTGGATTGCCACCAGCAAATCCCATTTAACCCTATATGCACCGGTCGCTGGCATCACAAGCCATTTTGGATCCTTTTTCCCTTGGTATTTCGCAACTATTCAGAGCGTGCGGGCTGGTACACGTTGATAATGTCTTGAAATACCCTGTACTTACGTCCCCTGGGTGACCAAGCCCACACCCAGGCAACCCGTAAGCCCCCTTTGATTTCCGCCTAGGCCGGCCATGATCCTCCCTTTAATCATGCCGTGAAAATCCCTTATATCTCCCACCTCCCGTATACGAGGGGATTGTCTACGACCATTTTGTATTATTTGTCCTTTTTAACTTAACGGTTGTCTCCGAGCCGTAGGCTAACCCTTAGCCATAATGCGTTATCGACCAGGTTGGTGTCCGTGGAGCGCGGGTAGCGAGCCCCATTGTACGTGCCCGTCATACCTGTCGCTAACCATTCCTTTCTTTCTTATCTTTTATTCATTCTTTCTTTTCTTTCTTTCACTTGTCCGTTCGTTCATTGATTCATTCATATATTCATTTATTCATTCGTCGATTCATTCATTCATTCATACATTTTTGCAAATTCCCTTGCGGGAGTCGCCTTGGCGACCCATCGTTCCCATAGTCTTTCAATGTTGCTATACTCTACTCGGAATGACTATGTTGATAGTCTTCCATTTTATTGTTGTAAACCATTCATTGTTTCATTGTTGAACGCATAAGGGACTTGCACGTAAGCTTGTGCCTTAGCACGAGCGTGGAGCGCGGTGCGAGAGTTCTCACATTTTCTATGTTCTTTTTCCATATTCTATACAAGCATACAAGATTGGATTATTCCCTTAGCTAGGTGCGTTGAGTCATTTATTAGCATGCGCGGTGTTATCGCCTAGCGATTCTAGTATTAGTGTCCGTATTATTATGTGTCTAGGCTAAGCAAAGACGGGTTCATCGGAGCTACCCACCTTAGCGATGTTCGCATCGGCCGAGCGACACTCCGAGTGCGCCTTTGAAAGTCTAAGTCTGGATTCATCTTGACGGGCCAATGTAAGCCTTGCATCGATTCTTCAGCTGGTCGATGCCAACTCTTCGGGTCGACGGCTCGTTTGAGTCGTTGCACTTGCCGTTTGAATCGGCGTTCCGCTAGGGCGGAGCGGGTCATTACATAATACACCACTCAAAACAAGTCTCGTCCCCGAGACTTCCTGAGTGCGGGTCATCCTATCGTTCCTTAACTCATGCCGTGTGTGCATCTTAGACAATTTCTATCGACTGGCTTATCGTTCGATGGCATCGAAATATACTCGATACCTTTCCAAGTTCCGTGTCATATACGTTTGGTCGATTTTATTGAATAACTTTTCATTCATTTTAGAGTTGATGGCACTTATTCAATTCAAGTGTTTCTTCGACTTGGTTGCTATTTCGACGTATCATGGGACTGAAACAGTCGCACGAGGTGCGTTGTAATTCATCAAATACGAGGGTCGTAGGCTGAGGCAAACTCACTTTCGTTTATGCGCATCACAACACCCACTTGCAGCTGCATTCGAGTTCATCATATCGCTGAGTTTGGATCGTGTACGTATCCAAGGCGTCCCCCGAATACGTACATTTCAACCAAGCTTAGCGATTAGCAAAGTCGGACAAGCTACTCGTGATAATTTTGATTTGTCGATCGTTTTGCTAACTTCGATTTAAAACCGAACTCATGTGTGTATCACATATCGTTTATCTCGGTCCTCGAGATGATTCGATTCACTTCTCAAGCGCTCTTGTCAACGAAATTAATACGATTTCTTCTTAGCGGGGTCGACCAAGTCTAAGTACTTTCTGTTCGATTCGAGACCAAGTATCGTACTATCATCGAGTACATCTTCCAATCAATGATTCAATTCGTTATACTAACTTTACTTTGCGCATCATCTATTTCTATCATTTTTTTTGTTTGGGGCCAATCTTGTCGTCGTTCACGCACACTCCCAGTTCCCCGTCCTACTCTAAGTCTTGTTGCCCCAAGTCTATCGTCCGTCCAGACGATACTGTAATGTCAGTCACGTAAGTTCCATCACTCGGCATAGGGTCGTCCACCTATCCGCTAGGTCGTCTCACAGGGTCATAGTTACAAGTCGAGTCTATGGCTCATCGTGCAAGGCCGTTGCACGATGCTCGCCCCAAATCCTATGGTCAAACCATTTATTCGTTTGCACGGGAGTTTCTACCCAAGTTCGCTTCACTCAAACTTCTAAACATCAAGCAGCGTTCACCCTATTCGCATCAACACATTCTCCGTTCCATGTCCGAGCTCGTTTAGGAAACTCATCCTACGATAGGTTGTCCTCAATGAATCCTCGATATGTTATTATCGTGCATCTGCACTAGCAATTATCTTAGTCTATCTCTTCAAGTATGTTTTGATACAGTTTACCTATCCAATTCACGTAGTCGATCACAAGGTCATCTAGCCTTGCAATATGTCACGCCCCGATCTCACGCAAGTCTGATTATCTATGGCAGACATGAATCACCCTGTCGACATTCCCGCGGGATAATCGTTCTCATCGGGATGTAACTCTTGCGTTGCGTCTAGATTTGCTTATTTTTGATACGTGGATTGGGTCTACTCAATCCTCAAGTTTTCTCATTCTTCAATCGCAAGTCCTAACAATCATAAAATTCACCTTCACTTTAAACCACAAGTCGAAGCAATCAAAATTGCCATGTCAAGGTATTACGAGTTCGATCATTCCCGCTAGACATGAATCACCATGCCAACGCTCACACGGAACGATCGTCCCAAATCCGACGTGACGCATGCGTGAGACTGGAGTTGCGCTCGCGCAAGACAAGATCGTTGTCGTTGCGGTTGTCATCGAACAATCAAGTCACTTTCCTTCTTCATTCCAAACATTTATTTCTATCAAAATTCTCCAACATAGTATCCTTCAAAATAATAACTTCTAACACGATCATCATTCATCGAATCAGAGTACCCCCGAGTTATCGTACATCGATCTTTGATATGCCCTAATACCATCGATGATGTACATAACCTGACGATCTTCCTTTTGCAACGAATTCCAAGTCGTACAACTTAATTTTCTCAATTCACATTGTCGCGTGGTAACTCTTCATCGAGCAACATCAATTCCAATTCTTTAGTCATTCTCGTATCTTCAAATCAACGATTCCTATGCACGCTATCTTCCGACCGTGCTATTTCCGATCTCGTCCATGAAAAATTCACCTTAACTCAAGTTTTAATCCATTCAACTAAATTCAAAATCGTATGCACGATCTTCTATGTTTCCTCGACCAAGACCTCCATTCGTTTCATGATTCGTACTACGCATTCTTAATTCGTCCGAACGATATCTTGTTTGAGACTCTCAAAGTCGAAACCAACTAAACGTTACTCATTCTAAGGCTTTGCGCGATATCATCGCTTGCCGACATACTCGTTCTATCCGTAAATCCTTTAGTTTCGCTCGAACAATTTCTATAACGTCCATACACCACTCAGGGTTCGAGCCACTCGATTGGTCGTTGACACTCACTCTTATTCTTCTTTGAAGCTATCACATACACCACTCAGAGTCAAGTTATTCTATAAATCCTCGAAAGGTTATTCGACTCCCGATCGATATGTCCAATTGCGCGTTCGCTCATTCTTCAAAATCTAAGAACCATTTCCCCGTGTTCGCTTTAGCGCCGGTCAAGTAGCGTCTCAATCAACATACGTTCTAAGTCTCCCTTATTCTCGTCCGAGTGATAGTCAATCTCGCTCGTAACTCGTTTGCACCATAAAGTCTAGGTGCATGATACTCGGCACAACTTAGCCAAAAGGCTGCATGTATAACCATTCCGTTCAAACTATACTTTGGTCTCGCGTACTCGTTCGCGTACTCGTTTGCATGATACTCGAATCCGTCACGGTTTGGCACAAAGGCCTTTGCCTATCGATCCCGTTCAACCGAGTACTCGTACGAACTTTTGAAAATATTAGACTTATTGTATGGAACATCCCAAGGCACAACGAGAGAGAGCGTACACTTCTTTTGTCTCAAAATGAGCTTTCAAAACTGAGAGAATCGAAATAAAGTCCAAGGACGTAAAGCCGTGCTCTGATACCAATCTGTCATGCCCCGCTCCTGTAGGAGCGATCGTCCTCGCTAAGGCGTGATGCCGCATGGGCCTAGGTTGCGCCCGTGCAAGGCTATGTCCATAAACGGCCGATTCGAGCTAGGCCACAGAGTCACACAGAGTGTCCCCATTTGCAGCGGAAAGTAAAATGAACACAAATTGAAGCGAATTCAACTATTTATTGATTTTCAAGAAGTTTACAAGTGGGGCTAGGCCGATATTACAAATCGCTCAAGCTCTCTCTCTCTGAAACATAAAAGGCGTGCCAAGTGGCTTACAAGATGGAATGATTCATGGCGATGTTCCGATACATTATGTCCTGTATAGGGTGCTTCAGCTTCTTACAATATTCCAAGGCCCCAGAGTTGGCTCCGCGCCTTAACACGTTCGATGGAAGCTCCGCACCCGCCGGCGTCTCCTGTATCCTGCAAGCAGACTGTAGGGTTATCAGTACATTGTTATGCACTGGTAGGGAGGATAGCTCACCCACAATGCTATCATTACCAAACACGTTCTATTTACTTTTGTGCATCGTCTATCATTCATTGTCTTTCTAATCTTGCCTTAGGATCATTTATATGGCATATTTCATAGCCTATCTCGTGTTGTCGAATACAAGTATCGTATGGAATTACATGCACGACTTACCCATACTTACCATCCGGCCTTCCCTGTCCAAAGTAAACCAAGTTAGTCAATAATTCATATGTAATAACTCATCGTGATTTACGTAAGCATTCAATGTTAAGGGCGTGTCCTTGCCTCAGGCCTAGTGCGTCGTAGACGTATTTTCTAACTCCTTTGCACGAAGTACTCTTTATCATTTGGTGTGTTACATTTTCAAGCCTGTTCAGAGGGCGCTTTATTTAGTTAACTTAGACTACTTTGATTTCAATGCAAGGACTTGCACGTGGATTGCCACCAGCAAAGTCCACTTAACTCTATATGCACCGGTCGCTGGCATCACAAGCCATTTTGGACCCTTGTTCCCTTGGTATTTCGCAACTATTCAGAGCGTGCGGGCTGGTACACGTTGATAGTGTCTTAAAATACCCTGCACTTACGTCCCCCGGGTGACCAAGCCCACACCTAGGCAACCCGTAAGCCCCCTTTGATTTTCACCTAGGCCGGCCACGATCCTTCCTTTGATCATGCCACGGAAATCCCTTATATCTCCCACCTCCCGTATGTAGTGCCCCGCTTTCGATAGGCGACAAAACTTCATAATATGCTAGCGTCGAGTCAGATCGGCCGGGAACTTAGATGGCCATCTGACTCGATCGCTAAGCTTGGTAAATGATAACGCCTTGCGGCATCGATTCAAATCGATTTGGACGGAAGTTACGAGAATCGATCCAACTAATGGAACGACTTCTGTTGGAATAAGTCCTAGATGCAGCAGGCTGCGTCTCGGCGAGTGAGCTCTCTATAAGAGTCCCTTCGACGGGACCGGACCGCTGTATGGTTTTCTTGGAGCTTTGCCGCTGGGCTTGATGAAGTGCTTTCGCGTCGTTTTCATGGATGCAATTACAATTTTGATGCAAGGGGGAAAGAAGGAATTCTAACAAAGTATTGGTGCCATTGCAGGAGCTCGCTAACTAAGGATTGACATTGGGTAGCGCTTCGACGACAGGCACGAAGCAAAGTAATCGGTGGGTGATTCGACCTTTCTTTTCTACTCTGTCCCGCAAACTTATTCATTGCTTCGAATTCATTCAAATCGAACGATGCCAAGTTAATTGCATGCCAATCTACTAAGGTCAAGAACTCGGGAAAAACGTATCGATTTTGAGTAATCTACTCGAAAAAATATAAGTTTCTCACATAACTGGAAAAGTTTAAGGTTCAAGTAAAAAGATAGACTATTTCATCTGCTGCAAAATAATATGAAACGTCGATCATGGCTTATGATGCCTCAGACAATTTGGTGCCCACGGGAAGCTAAATCGGTGTACGGCTTTGGGGAAAATGAATCGTTGCATGAGTTGCGAGAAATGATAATGTCGTTCGATACTATCCGCGCTATACAAAACTGTTTGCATATATGAAACTGTTCGCACATAGGCATGGTCATGGACAGCTTGTGCACAAGTTTGTTTTCCTCAAAACGGTATCCGGGGCATCGGAACCGATTCGTCCTAGGGGGAATAATTCATCGTGCTTCGGCGCGAGGCAAGCGGGACCTTCAGTAAGGCTTGCAACCTAGGCTGAAAGGGTAGCGTCTCATGCCAACTTCGATTAAGTCCCTAGTGGTGCGTAGCACCAATGACCGCATATAAGATAGTTGCATGCTCACCTATTATCTTATGCAGGTGTAAATATTATCTCTATTTTCATGCAGGGACGAGCACGACCGTGGTAAGAAATATGATAAACTGCGATGTTATGTTGTATGCTTTAATACTCAAAGACGGCTATCGAATATGAACTGAATTCATTTAGTTCTAATAGAAAGACAACTCTAAAGCATGCCTATCCTAACAATCAGATTCGGTTTAGACGAGTTGGTTCGTCTCGTCCAATTAGCAAGTGTGCTAATCCCCTCCCCTAATTTCCTCAGGTGTGGCGGGCGCTCCAACCTAAAACAAAGCTGAAGTACGGAGAGGTGTTTTGAAGCTCTTCCTATGCTGAAGTATTTTGAAGCCAATTCAAGTCGACAGCTTATGTATAAAGGGGAGAATGTATGGGACGGCAAGCGTAGTTCAAGCAACTTGTCGAATGTATTTTCTTTCTGTTTTCAATCAATGTAGCCGCAACGGCATCCAATATAATTACGACTTGTACTTCGTTGTAAGCTATGAATGAAAAGTATTTCTATCTTCCTATACTGCGTCTTAAATTCTGATGTGATTTGTGAAGTTTCAACTTGGTGTATTTATATCAAATGCAACGTAACGTTTTGCCTTGTACGAGTGCAATTCCAGACTCGTACGGCATCACGCCTTAGCGAGAACGATCGAATCGGCAAAATTAACATCGGGGACGAACTTTGTCGACTCGGGGCGTGACAAATTGGTATCAGAGCACAGTTATGTTTCTTCAAATTTTTGAAATATGTTTTATTGTTGGAATGTCCATTACGAGGGCTCGATTGAATGCTTGTCGGCATGCTGCGTGAAATACAAGTTCCATACAGGTAAGCCCGTAGATATTTTTGAAAAATACTAACGGGTTTGCACTATTTGTAGGAATGACTAAACGAGATAAGAAAATCGCCGGCGCAATAACCCAAACCGTGGATAGTACGTCGAGCACAAAAAGCACTGGCCCAAGCGAGACGACTATAGAAAAGATGCTACAGTTGATGGAACTGCAGCAGCAACAACTTCAGATGCAATTCAAAGCCCAATTTGATGCGCAGCAGAAGCAGATGGCCGCCCTGACTCAAATAGTGAGCAGGATGGCGGGCGATACTAAGGAGACGGATGCGGTACTCGAGGGAAAGCACGGTGATCAAGAAGAAGACGAGGAGGAAGAAGTCTCCCCGCAAATGATAAATTCTCCTTCCATGCTCAAAGTGAAGGAGTTTCGCAAAATGAACCCGTCGAAGTTCAACGGCCGAGCAGAGCCCGACGTGATAGTAGGATGGCTCACAGAGATGGAGGACTTGTTCGATCTCCTCTGCATCGAAGGGTCCCAGAGGGTGGCCTGTACGGTGCGGCAGTTACAACTAAGAGCACATGACTGGTGGGCGGCGAAGAAACAAGAGATCTGTGAAACCGATTCCAACAAAAAGATTTCTTGGAAAATGTTCAAGACAGCCTTCCTTGAGCGGTACGTTTCTCGTGCCATCCGTCGACAGAAAGGGGATGAGTTCATGATGTTGAGGTAGGGGAATATGAGTTTTAAAGATTATGATACAAGCTTCTCGAAACTTGTAAAATTTGCCGGCGCCTTCCTGTCCAACAAAGAAGAATGGTGCGAGCATTTTCAGCAAGGCCTCAACGACAAACTGCGTAGGGACGTCATGAACCAACGATGCCAAACTTATCGTGAATCCTACGAAGCTGCACTTGATAGTGAGCGAATCTTTGGCCGTATGTCACAAAGGGCCGTGCCTGTCGTTCGTAACAACTTCAACAAGCGTCCTAATGACACTGGAGGATCGGGAGTACAAAAGCGCCCAAACACGTCTGAGAATCGTGGTCACTTTGCCGCAGTAAATTGCAATAGATGCGGCAAGCGTGGGTACCGAACACCCGATTGTAGACTGAGAACATGCTTCAAGTGTGGCGAGTTAGGCCACTTCATTCAATATTGTCAAGCGGGGAAGCCGAATCAACACAACCCACCAAGGAACACTCTGAATCCATATAAAGTGCCTACACTACAAGGCGCAAATACGGTGCCTGTGAACCCGTAGAATCAACGCCACGGAGCTCAAGGCCGAGTTTATGCCTTAACTCGGGACGAGGCATACGCGTCTGATACGGTTGTAACAGGTATATTACTCTACAAAGATATACCTGCTCGAGTCCTATTCGATTCGGGTGCGACGCATAGCTTTATATCTGCTGATTATGCGAAAGAAAATAAAATAACCATGCAATCACTAGATATAAATATTAGCGTTAGCACTCCGTCGGGAGTCGATATGCCTGCGAACTTTATTTGTAGGGATGGTCACATTTACGTCGGGGGAAGATATCTATCCTTGGATGCCGTCGTGCTAGACATAAAAGATAACGACATAATCCTGGGCATGGATTGGTTGGGCGCTTGTCGTGCAACGATCGAGTGCGCGAAGAAGATTTTGGTATTTCGTCTTCCTGGCGAGACAGAGTTCTCATATTCGTGCGGTAAGGCCTCGAAGACGGCGATGATGGTATCGGCAATCTCGGCAAGGCGTATGCTGCGTTCCGGCTGCGCGGGATACTTGGCATCAGTTTGAGACACGCGGACGGATAATACAAACACAATACAGACTGATGTTGTGGAAGATTTTCCCGACATTTTTTCTGACGAGATGCCCGAGATGCCGCCGGATCGAAAAACTAAATTCAGCATCGACACCTTTTCGGATACACGGCCGATATCGAAGGCGCCTTACCGAACGGCTCCAGCAGAACTGAAGGAGCTAAAGGTGCAATTATAAGATTTGTTAGACTACGAATTTATTCGCCCTAGCGTCTCTCCGTAGGGAGCTCCCGTACTGTTCGTGAAGAAGAAGGATGGGTCGTTGCGGCTATGCATCAACTATCGGGAACTCAACAAGGCGACCGTGCGAAACAAGTATCCGTTGCCACGAATCGACGACTTGTTTGACCAACTGCAAGGTGCGTCAGTATTTTCAAAAATCGATCTTCGTTCTGGCTATCATCATTTAAAGATCAAGTCCGACGACGTATCGAAGTCTGCCTTTCGCACTCGATATGGTCATTACGAATTCCTCGTCATGCCGTTCGGTTTGATAAATGCCCCAGCCGCGTTAATGGATCTGATGAACCGAGTCTTTCGACCTCAAATAGATAAATTTGTAGTCGTATTCATCGACGATATCCTTGTCTACTCAAAGAATCGTGAAGAACATGCAGAATATTTGAAGACGGTACTGCAGGTTCTGAGTGAAAACAAATTATACGCCAAGCAGAGTAAGTACGAGTTCTGGATGAGTAGCGTGACATTCCTCGGGCACGTAATCTCTGCCGAAGGTGTCGCGGTGGACCCAAAGAAGATTGATGCGGTGGTGGATTGGAAACGACCTGCCTCGGCTAGCGACATTCGGAGTTTCCTGGGCTTAGCGGGCTACTATCGTAGATTCGTGCGAAGCTTCTCAAAACTAGCGTCGCCTCTGACTCGCCTCACCCAGAAGGGAGTTGTATTTGAATGGAGCGACGACTGTGAATCCAACTTCCAAGAGTTGAAGCAACGGCTCGTCTCAGCTCCAATCCTTGTACTTCCAGACGGTCCAGAAGGCTTTCAGATATTCAACGATGTGTCGGGAACTGGCCTCGGGTGCGTACTCATGCAGAGAGACAAAGTCATCTCCTACGCTTCACGGCAGTTGAAGCAGCACGAGAAAAACTACCCCACGTACGACCTAGAATTGGCGACGATCGTCTTTGCGTTGATTTATGGCGGCACTACCTCTATGGTGTGGCAAGCAGAATCTACACAGATTACAAAAGCCTGAAGTACTTATTTACGTAACAGAAACTCAACCTACGACAGCGACGATGGCTCAAACTCATAAAAGATTACGAGCTAACGATCGAGTATACGCCGGACAAAGGAAACGTGGTGGCCGACGCACTCAGCAGAATGTTTATGGGAACACTGGCCATAAACAAAAAAATACGATGAGACCATGAAGCGATGGGTATCGAACTCAGAATTGAGTATCGACACCGGCACCTAGCTCAACTGAAGTTAGGATCGAGCATGCTTAGCAAGATAAAGACCGCACAGGAGGACGACTCATTCCTGAAGAAAATGCGCGAGCTGATTTCAACGGGAAGGACGACTGACTTTGCGGAAGACGGAGACGGGACGATGCGACTAAAAGGAAGGCTCTGCATTCCTGAAACTGCTGAACTCAGAAAAGAAATTCTGACGGAGGCGCATTATGCGAAGTACTCGTTACATCCTGGAAGCACCAAGATGTACAAGGACTTGCGCACAAACTTTTGGGGGCACGGCATGAAGAAAGATGTGACTACGTTCGTATCACAATGCATGGCGTGTCAGCAGGTGAAGGCGGAACACCAGAGGCCGGGCGGAGAGCTGCAGAACATCGCCATTCCCGAGTGGAAGTAGGACAATATCTCGATGGATTTTATTATGGGATTTCCGAAGACGCCGCGGGGGAATGACGCGATTTGGATCATTGTTGATAGATTGACCAAGTCGGCTCACTTCATCGCAATTAAAGTAGAATGGAACGTCGATCGGTTAGCGCAAATCTACGTCGATGAGATTGTTCGACTGCACGGGGTACCGGCCTCAATAATTTCGGACAGAGACGGGCAATTCCTATCGCATTTCTGGACGAGCCTCCAAGCGGCGATGGGGACCAAACTGAACTTTAGTTCGGCGTACCATCCCCAAACAGACGGTCAGACGGAGAGGGTCAATCAGATCTTAGAAGATATGTTGTATCTGTGTGCGTTCGACCTAAAGACTAGTTGGGATACGCATTTGTCGCTTGCGAAGTTTGCGTAAAACAACAGTTATCATTCGAGTATTCAGATGGCTCCATACGAAGCGCTCTACAGGAGGAAGTGTCGTTCGCCGATATGCTGGGATGAAGTCGGAGAGCGACAAGAGCTTGGACCGGAACTGGTAGAGCAGGCCGTCGAAAAGGTCTGCTAGATTTGAGATAGACTTTGCATCGCGCAAAGTCGATAAAAGAGCTACGCAGATCTTCGTCGACGACTGCTAGAGTTCTTGGTCGGGAACCAAGTGTTTCTGAAAGTAACGCCCATGCGCGGTGTGATGCGGTTCGGCGTTAAAGGCAAGTTGAGCCCGAGATTTGTAGGCCCCTTCGAGATCATTGAGCGAGTTACGACGGTTGCTTATCGGATCGCACTACCTCCTTCCTTAGCTGATGTGCACGATGTTTTCCATATTTCACAACTTTGAAAATACGTGCACGGTCCAAGTCATGTGGTTAGCTTCGATCAGTTGGAGCTACGTACTGACATGTCTTACTCGGAGGAGCCTATTCAAATTTTGGACCGCAAGGAGAAAGTGTTACGCAATCGGTCGATGTCCTTGGTTCGCGTGCTTTGGCGGAACCATTCAGTCGAGGAGTCGACGTGGGAGATGGAGGCGGAGATGAAAGAGAAGTACCTCGCGTTGTTTGTCTAAATTAAGGTCAGACCCTTGTTCTTAAGTTTCGAGACGAAACTTTTTCTTAGTGGTATATTATGTAGCGCCCCGCTTTCGATAGGCAACGGAACTTCATAATATGCTAGCGCCGAGTCAGATCGGCCGGAAACTTAGATGGCCATCTGACTCGATCGCTAAGCTTGGTAAACGATAACGCCTTGCGGCATCGATTCAAATCGATTTGGACGGAAGTTACGAGAATTGATCCAACTAATGGAATGACTTCTGTTGGAATAAGTCCTAGATGCAGCGGGCTGCGTCTCGACGAGTGAGCTCTCTATAAGAGTCCCTTCGACGGGACCGGACCGCTATATGGTTTTCTTGGAGCTTTGTCGCTGGGCTTGATGGAGTGCTTTCGCGTCATTTTCATAGATGCAATTACAATTTCGATGCAAGGGGGAAGAAAGAATTCTAACAAAGCGTTGGTGCCATTACAGGAGCTCGCGTAACTAAGGATTGACGTTGCGTAGCGCTTGGACGACCGGCAAGAAGCAAAGTAATCGGTGGGTGATTCGACCCTTCTTTTCTACTCTGTCCCGCAAACTTATTCCTTGCTTCGAATTCATTCAAATCGAACGATGCCAAGTTAATTGCATGCCAATCCACTAAGGTCAAGAACTCGAGAAAAACGTATCGATTTTGAGTAATCTACTCGGAAAAATACAAATTTCTCACATAACTGGAAAAGTTTAAGGTTCTAGTAAAAAGATAGACTATTTCATCTGCTGCAAAATAATATGAAACGTCGATCATGGCTTATGATGCCTCGGACAATTTGGTGCCCACGGGACGCTAAATCGGTGTACGACTTTGGGGAAAATGAATCGTTGCATGAGTTACGAGAAATGATAATGTCGTTCGATACTATCTGCGCTATACAAAACTGTTTGCATATATGAAACTGTTCGCACATAGGCATGGTCATGGACAGCTTGTGCACAAGTTTGTTTTCCTCGAAACGGTATCCGGGGCATCAGAACCGATTCGTCCTAGGGGGAATAATTCATCGTGCTTCGGCGCGAGGCATACGGGACCTTCAGTAGGGCTTGCAACCTAGGCTGAAAGGGTAGCGTCGCATGCCAACTTCGATTAAGTCCCTAGTGGTGCGTAGCACCAATGATCGCATATAAGATAGTTGCATGCTCACCTATTGTCTTATGCAGGTGTAAATATTATCTCTGTTTTCATGCAGGGACGAGCACGGCCGTGGTAAGAAATATGATAAACTGCGATGTTATGTTGTATGCTTTAATACTCAAAGACGGCTATCGAATATGAACTGAATTCATTTAGTTCTAATAGAAAGACAACTCTAAAGCATGCCTACCCTAACAATCAGAGTCGGTTTAGACGAGTTGGTTCGTCTCGTCCACTTAGCAAGTGTGCTAATCCCCTCCCCCAACTTCCCCAGGTGCGGTGGGCGCTCCAACCTAAAACGAAGCTGAAGTACGGCGAGGTATTTTGAAGCTCTTCCTATGATGAAGTATTTTGAAGCCAATTCAAGTCGACGGCTTATGTATAAAGGGGCGAATGTATGGGACGGCAAGCGTAGTTCAGGCAACTTGTTGAATGTATTTTCTTTCTGTTTTCAATCAATGTAGCCGCAATGGCATCCAATGTAATTACGACTTGCACTTTGTTGCAAGCTATGAATGAAAAGCATTTCTATCTTCCTATACTGCGTCTTAAATTCTGATGTGATTTATATTTATATCAAATGCAACGTAACGTTCTGCCTTGTACGAGTGCAATTCCAGACTCGTACGGCATCACGCCTTAGCGAGGACGATCGAATCGGCAAAATTAACATCGGGGACGAACGTTGCCGACTCGGGGCATGATAAATTGGTATCAGAGCACAGTTATGTTTTCTCAGATTTTTGAAATATGTTTCATTATTGGAATGTCCGTTGCGATGGCTCAATTGAATGCTTGTCGGCATGTTGCGTGAAATACAAGTTCCATACAGGTAAGTCCGTAGATATTTTTGAAAAATACTAACGGGTTTGTACTATTTGTAGGAATGACTAAGCGAGATAAGAAAATCGCCGGCGCAACAACCCAAACCGTGGATAGTACGTCGAGCACAAAAAGTATTGGCCCAAGCGAGACGACTATGGAGAAGATGCTACAGTTGATGGAACTGCAGTAGCAACAGCTTCAGATGCAATTCAAAGCCTAATTTGATGCACAGCAGAAGCAGATGGCCGCCCTGACTCAAATAGTGAGGAGGATGGCGGGCGATACCAAGGAGACGGACGCGGTACTCGAGGAAAAGCACGGTGATCAAGAAGAAGACGAGGAGGAAGAAGTCTCCCCACAAATGATAAATTCTCCTTCCATGCTCAAAGTGAAGGAGTTTCGCAAAATGAACCCGCCGAAGTTCAACGGCCGAGCAGAGCCCTACGTGATAGTAGGATGGCTCGCAGAGATGGAGGACTTGTTCGATCTCCTCTGCATCGAAGGATCCCAGAGGGTGGCCTGTGTGGCGCTGAAGTTACAACTAAGAGCACATGACTGGTGGGCGACGAAGAAACAAGAGATCTGTGAAACCGATTCCAACAAAAAGATTTCTTGGGAAATGTTCAAGACAGCCTTCCTTGAGCAGTACGTTCCTCGCGCCATCCGTCGACAAAAGGGGGATGAGTTCATGATGTTGAGGCAGGAAAATATGAGTGTTGATAATTATGATGCAAGCTTCTCAAAACTTACAAAATTTGTCGGCACCTTCCTACCCAACAAAGAAGAATGGTGCGAGCGTTTTCAGCAAGGCCTCAACGACGAACTGCGTAGGGACGTCATGAACGAACGATGCCAAACTTATCGTGAATCCTACGAAGCCACACTTGATTGTGAGCGAATCTTTGGTGGTATGTCACAAAGGGCCGTGCCTGTCGTTCGCAACAACTTCAACAAGCGTCCTAATGACACTGGAGGATCGGGAGTACAAAAGCGCCCAAACACGTCTGAGAATCGTGGTCACTTTGTCGCAGTAAATTGCAATAGATGCGGCAAGCGTGGGTACCGAGCACCCGATTGTAGACTGAGAACATGCTTCAAGTGTGGCGAGTTAGGCCACTTCAGTCAAAATTGTCAGGCGGGGAAGCCGAATCAACACAACCCACCAAGGAATACTCCGAATCCATATAAAGCGCCAACACTACAAGGCGCAAATGCAGTGCCTGTGAACCCGTAGAATCAACGCCACGGAGCTCAAGGCCGAGTTTATGCCTTAACTCGGGACGAGGCATACGCGTCCGATACGGTTGTAACAGGTATATTACTCTACAAAGATATACTTGCAAGTCTTATTCGATTCGGGTACGACGCATAGCTTTATATCTGCTGATTATGCGAAAGAAAATAAAATAACCATGCAATCACTAGATATAAATATTAGCGTTAGCACTCCGTCGGGAGTCGATATGCCTGCGAACTTTATTTGTAGGGATGGCCACAATTGCGTCGGAGGAAGATATCTATCCTTGGATGCCGTCGTGCTAGACATCAAAGATTATGACATAATCCTGGGCATGGATTGGTTGGGCGCTTGTCGTGCAACGATCGAGTGCGCGGAGAAGAGAGTGGTGTTTCGTCTTCCTGGCAAGACAGAGTTCTCATATTCGTGCGGTACGGCCTCGAAGACGGCGATGTTGGTATCGGCAATCTCGGCAAGGCGTATAATGCGTTCCGGCTGCGCGGGATACTTGGCATCAGTTCGAGACACGCGGTGGGATAATACAAACACAATGCAGACTGATGTTGCGGCAGATTTTCCCGACGTTTTTCCTGACGAGATGTCCGGGATGCCGTCGGATCGAGAAATTGAATTCAGCATCGACACCTTTCCGGATACACGACCGATATCGAAGGCGCCTTACCGAACGGCTCCAGCAAAACTGAAGGAGCTGAAGGTGCAATTACAAGAGTTGCTAGACCGCGAATTTATTCGCCCTAGTGTCTCTCCGTGGGGAGATCCCGTACTGTTCGTGAAGAAGAAGGATGGATCGTTGCGGCTATGCATCGACTATCGGGAACTCAACAAAGCGACCGTGCGAAACAAGTATCCGTTGCCACGAATCGACGACTTGTTTGACCAACTGCAAGACGCGTTAGTATTTTTAAAAATCGATTTTCGTTCAGGCTATCATCAATTGAAGATCAAGTCCGACGACGTATCGAAGTCTTCCTTCCGCACTCGATATGGTCATTACGAATTCCTCATCATGCCGTTCGGTTTGAAGAATGCCCCAGCCGCGTTCATGGATCTAATGAACCTAGTCTTCCGACCTCAAATAGATAAATTTGTAGTCATATTCATCGCCGATATCCTTGTCTACTCAAAGAATCGTGAAGAACATACGGAATATTTGAAGACGGTACTGCAGATTCTGCGTGAAAACAAATTATACGCCAAGCAGAGTAAGTACGAGTTCTGGATGAGTAGCGTGACATTCTTCGGGCACGTAATCTCCGCCGAAGGTGTCGCGGTGGACCCAAAGAAGATTAATGCGGTGGTGGATTGGAAACGACCTGCCTCGGCTAGCGATATTCAGAGTTTCCTGGGCTTAGCGGGCTACTATCGTAGATTCGTACGAAGCTTCTCAAAACTAGCGTCGCCTCTGACTCGCCTCACCCAGAAGGGAGTAGTATTTGAATAGAGCGACGACTGTGAATCCAGCTTCCAAGAGTTGAAGCAACGGCTCGTCTCAGCTCCAATTCTTGTACTTCCAGACGGTCCAGAAGGCTTTCAGATATTCAGCGATGCGTCGGGAACTGGCTTCGGGTGCGTACTCATGCAGAGAGACAAATTCATCTCCTACGCCTCACGACAGTTGAAGCAGCACGAGAAAAACTACCTCACGTACGACCTAGAATTGGCGGCGATCGTCTTTGCGTTGAAGTTATGGCGGCATTACCTCTATGGTGTGGCATACAGAATCTACACAGATTACAAAAGCCTGAAGTACTTATTTACGCAACGGGAACTCAACCTACGACAGCGACGATGGCTTGAACTCATAAAAGATTACGAGCTAACGATCGAGTATACGCCGGGCAAGGGAAACGTGGTGGCCGACGCACTCAGCAGAATGTTTATAGGAACACTGGCCATAAACAAGGAAATACGGTGAGACCTTGAAGCGATGGGTATCGAACTCGGAATTGAGTATCGACACCTGCACCTAGCTCAACTGAAGTTAGGATCGAGCCTGCTTAGCAAGATAAAGACCGCACAGGAGGACGACTCATTCCTGAAAAAAATGCGCGAGCTGATTTCAACGGGAAGGACGACTGACTTTGTGGAAGACGGAGACGGGACGATGCGACTAAAGGAAAGGCTCTGCATTCCTGAAACTGTCGAACTCAGAAAAGAAATTCTGACGGAGGCGCATTATGCGAAGTACTCGTTACATCCTGGAAGCAACAAGTTGTACAAGGACTTGCGCACAAACTTTTGGTGGCACGGTATGAAGAAAGACGTGGCTACGTTCGTATCGCAATGCATGGCGTGTCAGCAGGTGAAGGTGGAACACCAGAGGCCAGGCGGAGAGCTGCAGAATATCGCTATTCCCGAGTGGAAGTAGGACAATATCTCGATAGATTTCATTGTGGGATTTTTGAAGATACCGCGGGGGAATGACGCGATTTGGGTCATTGTTGATAGATTGACCAAGTCGGCTTACTTCATCGCAATTAAAGTAGGATGGAACGTCGATCGGTTAGCGTAAATCTACGTCGATAAGATTGTTCGACTGCACGGGGTACCGGCCTCAATAATTTCGGACAGAGACGGGCGATTCCTATCGCGTTTCTGGACGAGCCTCCAAGCGACGATGGGGACCAAAATGAACTTTAGTTTGGCGTACCATCCCCAAACAAACGGTCAGACGGAGAGGGTCAATCAGATCTTAGAAGATATGTTGCGTCTGTGTGCGATCGACCTAAAGACTAGTTGGGATACGTATTTGTCGCTTGCGGAGTTTGCGTATAACAATAGTTATCAGTCGAGTATTCAGATGGCTCCATACGAAGCGCTCTAAGGGAGGAAGTGTCGTTCGCCGATATGCTGGAATGAAGTCGGAGAGCGACAAGTGCTTGGACTGGAACTGGTGGAGCAGGCCGTCGAAAAGGTCCGCTTGATTCGAGATAGACTCTGCATCGCACAAAGTCGACAAAAGAGCTACGCAGATCTTCGTCGACGACCGCTAGAGTTCTTGGTCGGGGACCATATGTTCCTGAAAGTAACGCCCATACGCGGTATGATACCGATCGACATTAATGGCAAGTTGAGCCCGAGATTTGTAGGCCCCTTCGAGATCATTGAGCGAGTTACGACGGTTGCTTATCGGATCGTACTACCTCCTGCCTTAGCTGATGTGCATAATGTTTTCCACGTTTCACAACTTTGAAAATACTTGCACGATCCAAGTCATGTGGTTAGCTTCGATCAGTTGGAGCTACTCACTGACTTGTCTTACTCGGAGGAGCCTATTCAAATTTTGGGCCGCAAGGAGAAAGTGTTATGCAATCGGTCGATGTCCTTGGTCCGTGTGCTTTGGTAGAACCATTCAGTCGAGGAGTCGACATGGGAGATGGAGGCGGAGATGAAAGAGAAGTACCCTGCGTTGTTTGTCTAAATTAAGGTCAGACCCTTGTTCTTAAGTTTCGGGATGAAACTTTTTCTTAGTGGTATATTATGTAGCGCCCCGCTTTCGATAGGCGACGGAACTTCATAATATGCTAGTGCTGAGTCAGATCGGCCGGGAACTTAGATGGCCATCTGACTCGATCGCTAAGCTTGGTAAACGATAACGCCTTGCGGCATCGATTCAAATTGATTTGGACGGAAGTTACGAGAATCGATCCAACTAATGGAACGACTTCTGTTGGAATAAGTCCTAGATGCAGCGAGCTGCGTCTCGGCGATTGAGCTCTCTATAAGAGTCCCTTCGACGGGACCGGACCGCTGTATGGTTTTCTTGGAGCTTTGCCGCTGGGCTTGATGAAGTGCTTTCGCGTCGTTTTCATGGATGTAATTACAATTTCGATACAAGGGGGAAAGAAGGAATTCTAACAAAGCGTTGGTGCCATTGCAGGAGCTCGCGTAACTAAGGATTAACGTTGCATAGCGCTTGGACGATCGGCACGAAGCAAAGTAATCGGTGGGTGATTCGACCCTTCTTTTCTACTATGTCCCGCAAACTTATTCCTTGCTTCGAATTCATTCAAATCGAATGATACCAAGTTAATTGCATGCCAATCCACTAAGGTCAAGAACTCGGGAAAAACGTATCGATTTTTAGTAATCTACTCGAAAAAATACAAGTTTCTCACATAACTGGAAAAGTTTAAGGTTCTAGTAAAAAGATAGACTATTTCATCTGCTGCAAAATAATATGAAACGTCGATCATGGCTTATGATGCCTCAGACAATTTGGTGCCCACGGGATGCTAAATCGGTGTACGGCTTTGGGGAAAATGAATCATTGCATGAGTTGCGAGAAATGATAATGTCGTTCGATACTATCCGCGCTATACAAAACTGTTTGCATATATGAAACTGTTCGCACATAGGCATGGTCATGGACAGCTTGTGCACAAGTTCGTTTTCCTCGAAACGGTATCCGGGGCATCGGAACCGATTCGTCCTCAGGGGAATAATTTATCGTGCTTCGGCGCGAGGCATGCGGGACCTTCAGTAAGGCTTGCAACCTAGGCAGAAAGGGTAGCGTCGTATGCCAACTTCGATTAAGTCCCTAGTCGTGTGTAGCACCAATGACCGCATATAAGATAGTTGCATGCTCACCTATTGTCTTATGCAGGTGTAAATATTATCTCTGTTTTCATGCAGGGACGAGCACGGCCGTGGTAAAAAATATGATAAACTGCGATATTATGTTGTATGCTTTAATACTCAAAGACGGCTATCGAATATGAACTGAATTCATTTATTTCTAATAGAAAGACAACTCTAAAGCATGCCTACCCTAACAATCAGAGTCGGTTTAGACGAGTTGGTTCGTCTCGTTCACTTAGCAAGTGTGCTAATCCCCTCCCCTAATTTCCCCAGGTGCGGCGGGCGCTCCAACCTAAAACGAAGCTGAAGTACGGAGAGGTGTTTTGAAGCTCTTCCTATGATGAAGTTTTTTGAAGCCAATTCAAGTCGACGGCTTATGTATAAAGGGGCGAATGTATGGGACGGCAAGCGTAGTTCAGGCAACTTGTCGAATGTATTTTCTTTCTGTTTTCAATCAATGTAGCCGCAACGGCATCCAATGTACACTACCAAAATACATGGATTTACCGACGGCCTTATCCGTCGGTATTCCGTCGCCAAAAATAAATACCGACGGATTACCGACGGATATTTTGGTAAAACAGCCGTCGGGAATAACCTCGTCGCTAAAACATATCCGTCGCTACTCCGTCGCTCAGCGACGACTTAGCGACAGAATACCGCCGGCTCATTTAAATATATATAGCGACGGATTACCGACTAGCTTTCGTCAAAACATGTATCAGGATATAGGTTTAGCGACGGAATACTCCGTCGCTAAAGAGTCGGCAAAACCGTATCAGTGATTTTCTGATACGCAATATCCGTCGCTAATCCGTCGTAGATTTGTCGGTAAAAGCGTATTAGCGACAAAACATCCGTCGCTAACAGCAAAATTTATGGACATCAAACAGAACTAGGTCGACGGACATTCCGTCGCTAAACCGTCGTTCAATGTAAAATCCTACAGATAGCGACGGATATTACGTCGCCAATCCGTCGCTTTATTGAAATGCTCCAGGTAGCGACGGTTTTTTCCGTCGCCACTTCGTCGCTAAACTCAGTTTTTCCAGATAGCGACGGACTATCCGTCGCTCAGTAGTCGCCAGTCCGTCGCTAACTTCTAATTTTTGAAAAAAAATACTGCAAACAGACTCTTTCCTGTTTGTACAACACATCCAACACAATATCAAACATGCAAAATATCCATATACAACACCATATATCCATATCCAACACGAATATCCAACGTATCCAATATCCAACACCATATATCCATATGCAAAATATCCATATCTGACACCAATATCCAACGTATCCAATATCCAACAAAATATTACCAACACAATATATCCAATATCCAACATTAAATTATCCAAACATAAAAAAAATATCCGAACATACAATGTATCCAAATGTCTACAAAAATTTCGGCAGCACCTCCTTTGTATATCAGATCATCGCTTATAACCCAGCGTAGGTATATATCCAAAAATCACATAGACGAAATATGCACATACGAATTTAATGCACACCAATTATCCAAGAAAAGACATCAATTATACTGAAGAGTAACCTAATATCCGTCGTTATACTGAAAATTTATCTTCAAGTGTGAGAACGGATGGCTCAGAATACACAACCCAAAATTCATTCTAGCATATATTAGTGTGAATCATCTATGTTCTGTACATATGGTGTAGTATATGATCTTATCGTATATAGTATTTGAAGAACGTAACAGAATCAAGATGAACTCACATAATGTAATACTAAGACATCATCTACTACTATATAAGATATAGTGATAGGTTGTCGTATCATCATTGCCGAGGGATGAGGGTCGGAGGACAGTCAACTTATCTACGGCTACATAGTTTCTGCCTCGCCAGTCGAATGGCTGCAGGGACTATATATGTCCTGATCATCATGTCGTACCGTAGATTAATGCAAATGGAGCTGGAAACAAAATACAGAAACCAAAAAACAAAATACAGAATCCAATCCCTGGGTTCGCCGAAAATACAAAACACAGAATCCAATCCCTGTATTTTAAGTGTGAGAACGGATGGCTCAGAAGACAACCAAACCGGAGAGGATACTCCAAAAGATACATCTGAGTAGGACGTATACTCTGAGAGATCACCCTTACAGAAATGTCAGTAGTGGTATCGAATGTTGGAGAAGATATTATCACAGTATACGTCCTCTCCTCCACGATGGCTCTAGACCCATCTGCTCGTCCCTGCTTCCATTCTTCTTGTTTGACTCTCTCAGCCACACATGATATCCAGCTCAAGTGTAGAGTAGGCGGAAAAGAAGGGGACAGGAATAGGAGGGGGAAGCAGCACACCGGCGGCATGACCCGGAGGAAGTACAGAGGTTTTCTTCAACATACGTAGGAGAACTATAAGGATATATGTAAACACAACATATCACCTTGTCAAAGACCCTAAATGTGACAACCATGTTACCGCGGTGTCGGAAGACTAACATGTCATAATTTTATAAGCCGTGTGTTTTGACATAATCCTCCCAACCGGATTTTAGTTCTATGTAATAATGCGAGATTACGACACAGGAGGAAAGAGTTGGAATGATTATGTCAAAACACACAGCTTAGAAAATTATGACATGTTAGTCTTCCGACACCGCGGTAACATGGTTGTCACATTAAGGGTCTTTGACAAGATGACATATTGTGAAAAGATATATCCTTATAGTTCTCCTACGTATGTTGAAGAAAACCTCTGTACTTCCTCCGAGTCATGCCGCCGGTGTGCTGCTTCCCCCTCCTATTCTTGTCCCCTTCTTTTCTGCCTACTCTACACTTGAGCTGGATATCATGTGTGGCTGAGAGAGTCAAATAAGAAGAATGGAAGCAGGGACGAGCAGATGGGTCTAGAGCCATCGTGGAGGAGAGGACGTATACTGTGATAATATCTTCTCCAACATTCGATACCACTACTGATATCATTTCTGTAAGGATGATCTCTCAGAGTATACGTCCTACCCAGATGGATCTCTCGGAGTATCCTCTCCGGTTGGTTGTCGTATCATCATTGCCGAGGGATGAGGGTCGGAGGACAGTCAACTTATCTACGGCTACATAGTTTCTGCCTCGCCAGTCGAATGGCTGCAGGGACTATATATGTCCTGATCACCATGTCGTACCGTAGATTAATGCAAATGGAGCTGGAAACAAAATACAGAAACCAAAAAACAAAATACAGAATCCAATCCCTGGGTTCGCCGAAAATACGAAACACAGAATCCAATCCCTGTATTTTAAGTGTGAGAACGGATGGCTCAGAAGACAACCCAACCGGAGAAAGTACAGAGGTTTTCTTCAACATACGTAGGAGAACTATAAGGACGTGCTGGATTAGTATAGACTATTTCGAATTAGTATCGTGGAAGGTTTAGTAACAATTGTACTTGAATTTCAATTTGGATGTAAAAATCTGTATCGTAAGCCAAACTAAACATAATCAGTTCTATTTCACATGCTTAATTGTCAAGTATGGGAACGAATAGCTCAGAACACAACCCAAAATTCATTCTACATGAACTCACATAATGTTTACAGTCTTGGTCTCAACTGTCTTCGATTCTATGATCCCATGTCTTAGGTTAAATAAATCACTAACCTCATCACGGTGGGTCTTGGTGTAGCACTCAAATGTGGGGCACCCGTAAATTTGCCGAGTTTTTAAATCATCGACATTGAGTTTTAAACCCTCACGTAGCCTTTCTGCTTCACTTCTAGGGTCGAGCAGCATCTTCTTGCAAGCTTCGGTCTCCAGATACTTAGTGTCAAGATTCTGGACGCTTTCGTAGAGCATGTCAACGCATCCTAGCGCCAATTTACTCGACAGGAAATTGACGCTAGGATGCGTTGACATGCTCTACGAAAGCGTCCAGAATCTTGACACTAAGTATCTGGAGACCGAAGCTTGCAAGAAGATGCTGCTTGACCCTAGAAGTGAAGCAGAAAGGCTACGTGAGGGTTTAAAACTCAAAGTCGATGATTTAAAACCTCGACGAATTTACGGATGCCCCACATTTGAGTGCTACACCAAGGCTCACCGTCTGTATAGTTCGGTTATTGGCGCTCGATGTCCCTGTGGTAAGGCAATGGATGAGGATATTGCGTGGGAGGGGGTTGCAGATGGAGGCAACAAGGATGGCGTATTTGTGAAAGGAGGGAAAGGATACATAATCACAGACGATTTGCATGTAAGGCCATTCTATTCCATGGAGTCTGCGTTGTCTATTTTTCGAAAGCATGGGATCATAGAATCGAAGACAGTTGAGACCAAGACTGTAAACATTGGCCGCGATGAGGTTAGTGATTTATGTAACCAAATGTAGTAATCTTGTAATTTAAAGTTGGAAGAACATGCAAGTAGCCTTATATATAGTTGCTGCCTCCCCAGTCGAATGACTTAATTGCCAAGTATCGGAACGAATGGCTCAGAACACAACCAAAGATTCATTCTAGCATACATTAGTGAGTTCATCTTGATTCTGTTACGTCCTTCAGATACTATATACGATAAGAACATAGATGATTCACACTAATGTATGCTAGAATAAATCTTGGCTTGTGTTCTGAGCCATCCGTTCTGATCAAGCATCTTCCTTCTCCTCTCCTCCACCATGGCTCTGAACCAATCTGCTCCTCCCTACTTCCCTTCTTCTTATTTAACTCTCTCAGCCACATATGACATCCAGCTCAAGTGTAGAGTCGGGGGAGAAGTAGTGGGCAGGAAGATGAGGGGGAAGCAGCACAGCCGACGGCATGACCCGGAGGAAGTACATAGGTTTTCTTCAACAGCCGTAGGAGGACTATTTCTCCTACGGCTGTTGAAGAAAACCTCTGTACTTCCTTCGGGTCATGCTGCAGGCTGTGCTGCTTCCCCCTCATCTTCCTGCCCACTTCTTCTCCCCCGACTCTACACTTGAGCTGAATGTCATATGTGGCTGAGAGAGTCAAATAAGAAGAAGGGAAGTAGGGAGGAGCAGATTGGTTCAGAGCCATGATGGAGGAGAGGAGAAGGAAGATGCTTGATCAGAACGGATGGCTCAGAACACAAGTCAAGATTCATTCTAGCATACATTAGTGTGAATCATCTATGTTCTTATCGTATATAGTATCTGAAGGACGTAACAGAATCAAGATGAACTCACTAATATAATACTAAGACATCATCTACTACTATATAAGATATAGTGATAGGTTGTCGTATCATCATTGCCGAGGGATGAGGGTCGGAGGACAGGCAACTTTATCTACGGCTACATAGTTTCTGCCTCGCCAGTCGAATGGCTGCAGGGACTAATGCAAATGGAGCTGAAAAAATATGCATAAACCAAACCAATATATAATACGTGGCTGAGAGAGTCAAATAAGAAGAATGGAAGCAGGGACGAGCAGATGGGTCTAGAGCCATCGTGGAGGAGAGGACGTATACTGTGATAATATCTTCTCCAACATTCGATCCCACTACTGATATTATTTCCGTAAGGGTGATCTCTCAGAGTATACGTCCTACCCAGATGGATCTCTCGGAGTATCCTCTCCGGTTGGTTGTCGTATCATCATTGCCGAGGGATAAGGGTCGGAGGACAGTCCATTTTATCTACGGATACATAGTTTCTGCCTCGTCAGTCGAATGGCTGCAGGAACTATGTTACCGCGGTGTCGTAGTCCAATATAATCCAGAGATTGACACAGTTCTAATTCATATATGTAGTCCAATACAAATAGTCTAAAACAAAAACAACCCAATAAAAATAGTCCAATACAAATAAGTACTAATAGCTAATGCTTGCCACGCTGCTCACGCAAACGCTCAGTGATACTTTCACGCAACCACCTCCGAAAAGCGAGATTTTTGGTGCGAGGAGAGGCGTCGTCCCTTGCCAGGACTGCATCAAAAGCACTCTCGGCATTACTAGCTACCGGTGCTGGATGACTAGAACTCCCGGTCTCACTAGCAACCGGTGCCACTTCCTCCTCAACTGTAGGAGGAGCCACCTCAGCATTCACTGTTTTCTTCAAACGACGTGCTGCTCCTCGGGTCATGGGTGCCATCTGGTAAGTATATGTAACAGAATGTAAAAGAATGTAACAGCTCAAATTCAAAAACAAAAATCCCCATGCCAACATGAATCATAACATATAACTTAAACCCAGACATGACATAGGATTAAACCTAATGATTTAATCATCCTTAAATCAGTAAACACAAACAATGTACTAATTCTCAGTTTGTGTGTCCGTGTGTCTGTGTGTCCGTGTGTCCGTGTGTGTGTGTGTCTGTGTGTCCGTGTGTCCGTGTGTGTGTGTGTGTCCGTGTGTGTGTGTGTCCGTGTGTGTGTGTTTGTCCGTGTGTGTGTGTGTCTGTGGGAGAGGAGGAGGCAGCTGCCCGCCCCCTCCCACCGCCCCCTCCACACCCCCCGCCCCCTCCCACCGCCGCCCCTCCACACCCTCCGCCACCCGCTGCCAGCCCCCCTCCACACATACCCCCCCGCACCCCGCGGCCAGCCCCCGCCCCTATCGTACCCCCCCCAACGCTGCCCGTCCCCTCGATCCCACCGCCCCCTCCACACCCCCCGTCCCCCGCGCACGGCCAGCCCCCCTCCGCAACCCCCCGCACCCCGCGGCCAGCCCCCGCGCGCCCCCATCCCTCCAACGCTTCCCGCCCCCTCCCACCGCCCCCTCCACAGCCCCCACCACCGTCGCCACCGCCGCCCTCCGCAGTCGACGCCGCCCCCGCAGCCCCCGACGCCCCCGGCCCGCTGCACCCACGACCACCGCGCGCGCGCGCGAGAGAGAGAGAGCGAGAAAGAGAGAGAGAGAGAGAGAGAGAGAGAGAGAGAGAGAGGGAGAGGGAGAGGGGAATACCTTTGGGAGAGAGAGAGGAGAGGGGGTCGCCGATCACCGTCGCGGGAGAGAGAGGAGAGGGGGTCGCCGATCGATCACCGCGGGAGAGAGAGAGAGAGAGAGGAGAGAGAGTAAAATTTGGGGGGAATGAAAAAGTTCCCCCCGTCGTTTCAACTTAAGTCTGGAACGTAAATTTAGCGACGGAGTCGCGATGGATTATTCCGTCGCTAATGCGTCAGTAAATCTCGCGCGAGTAGCGACGGATTATTCCGTCGCTAAGTCGTCAGTAAATCTCGCGCCAATATTTTAGGCTTTTGTCGCCAAAATGTCCGACGTTCTAGCGACGGATATAAAACCGTCGCTACATGGCCGACTACCTATCGACGGCATAGCGACGGATATGGACATAAAAAAATAAAAAAAATTGTCCACTGCTTTCCATCGGTATTCCGTCACAAATCCGTCGGGGATCCGACGGTGATAGCGACGGAAAATGTCCGTCGCTAAATGGCCGTCGCTAAAGTACTGTAATTTGGTAGTGGTAATTACGACTTGCACTTCGTTGCAAGCTATGAATGAAAAGCATTTCTATCTTTCTATACTGCGTCTTAAATTCTGATGTGATTTGTGAAGTTTCAACTTGGCATATTTATATCAAATGCAACGTAACGTTCTGCCTTGTACGAGTGCAATTCCAGACTCGTATGGCATCACGCCTTAGCGAGGACGATCGAATCGACAAAATTAACATCGGGGACGAACGTTGCCGACTCGGGGCGTGACACCATATACGAGGGGATTGTCCACGACCATTTCGTATTATTTGTCCTTTTTAACTTAACGGCTGTCTCCGAGCCGTAGGCTAACCCTTAGCCATAATGCGTTATCGACCAGGTTGGCGTCCGTGGAGCGCGGGTAGCGAGCCCCGTTGCACGTGTCCGTCATACCTGTCGCTAACCATTTCTTTCTTTCTTATCTTTTATTCATTCTTTCTTTTCTTTCTTTCACTTGTCCGTTTGTTCATTGATTCATTCACATATTCATTTATTCATTCGTCGATTCATTCATTCATTCATACATTTTTGCAAATCCCCTTGCGGGAGTCGCCTTGGCGACCCATCGGTCCCATAGTCTTTCAATGTTGTTATACTCTAATCGGAACAACTATGTTGATAGTCTTCCGTTTCATTGTTGTAAACCATTCATTGTTTCATTGTTGAACGCATAAGGGACTTGCACGTAAGCTTGTGCCTTAGCACGAACGTGGAGCGCGGTGCGAGAGTTCTCACATTTTCTATGTTCTTTTTCTATATTCTATACAAGCATACAAGATGGGATTATTCCCTTAGCTAGGTGCGTTGAGTCATTTATTAGCATGCGCGGTGTTATCGCCTAGCGATTCTAGCATTAGTGTCCGTATTGTTATGTGTCTAGGCTAAGCAAAGACTGGTTCATCGGAGCCACCCACCTTAGCGATGTTCGTATCGGCCGAACGACATTCCGAGTGCGCCTTTGAAAGTCTAAGTCTGGATTCATCTTGACGGGCCAATGTAAGCCTTGTATCGATTCTTCATCTGGTCGATGCCAACTCTTCGGATCGATGGCTCATTTGAGTCGTTGCACTTGCCGTTTGAATCGGCGTTCCGCTAGGGCGGAGCGGGTCATTACATTGCTCACTGGCATGACGGAGATTCTGAGTATCATGATGATTGGACAGAAAAATACGATTATCGATTTGCATGATTTTTGTGTTAACTAAGATGTTTCATTTATTTCTGAGTATCAAGTGTTTCATTTATTTCAGCAGCATTAAACATAAGGGACAATGTTATCAATTCATTTCAATATTAGGCAACATAAGCATCTCTTATTATCCAACAACTAAGACATGGGTCATTTAGGGACAACATAAGCATCCCTTAGAAAACTCCATAAAAACTTCCCTCACTCTAATTCGTAATATTAATGTTAATATTAATGTTAATATTAATATTAATGTTAATGTTAATATTAATGTTAATATTAATGTTAATGTTAATATTAATTTTTTTTATTTTTCTTGTATTAATGTTAATGTTAATATTAATGTTAATGTTAATGTTAATGTTAATATTAATTTTAATGTTAAGTTTAATGTTAATTTTAGTATTTAATGTTAATATTAATATTGACATTAATATTAACATTAATATTAATATTAATATTACGGATTAGAGTGAGGGAGTTTTTAGGGGGTTTTACAAGGAGGACTTTTGATCCGCTTATATATATATATATATATATATATATATATATATATATATATATATATATATATATATATATATATATATATATATACAGAAAATGCCATAGTGGACAATGTTAAAGTCCAGCAGTCATGGACAGGGTCGGTCCTATGATTTTTTTTTTATCTAAACAATAAAAATTTAGCATTTTTCACCTAACTATAAATTTATTTTTTCACCTAAATCTAAAAATGGAGAAACATGAGCTATGCTCATGTTGTAATATGCATCTTCTGCTCTTCACATGTTTAAATTTAAATCTTGTTAATATTCACTTATTTGGGTAATTTCATTATTGAATAGGGACGAAGCTATCTTATGGCTAGGGTGGGCTCCAGTTCCCCCTAGAATGTTTTTTATATTTTTTATATGAGTTTATCCATAGTCAGTCTATTGCAAACTAACCTATCACATCCCAGTTCAGAATCCTATCTCTGCCCTGTTATTGAATATTAACAATTTTGTTCTTTACCCTCCAATTAAGAGCCAATATATAGCCTAATATATAATATTATTTATAAAATCGTGCTCTCAATATTGTGGAAAGGACTTTAGTTATGGGAGTATTTCCAAACCCACAATTGCAGTTATATACATTTTACATAACATGATAAAACTTACCCACTAATCACATATTTTTTTCCGATAGACAATAGTAAGAATTAAAAGGTATCCATGGTAGTTTGAAATCAACTAGCTCTTATGCTCAACAAGGAGATATATAATCTCATTGGCTAGGTAGATAATCTCGGAATCAAACCACGGAAAAGATGTGGACGTGTGCGAAAATCGAAGACAATGGACTTAATGACATGCAACAAAATATGTAAAAAAGTCTCGTACGTTAGGTCGGGTATCGAAAAAAAAAAATAGTAGGATGAAGGTCCGACTTCTAAGAAAATCCGTACTAACAAAAACACTTTTATTTTTCATATATGGCATGTGCGATGCGGGACATCCACAACGTCGTAGGACTGACAAAAAATGGCCACGATCTGAGCTGGCATGGGACAGAATGGGACGTCCGTGCATAAAAACTCAACGGCTAGGGCGCCGCGCGAACGGTCGAGGACCGGCACCATTCTACCATGGTTATAAACGACGGCTGACCACGCGGTCTGTCATGCAGCACCGTATGGACGTCGAGAAGACGTCGCAAGGACGTCGTGCGCATAGAACGGGTGGCTGGGCCGCATCGGCTGTCGTAGGCGACGTGAAGACATCGGGGGAGCCTTCGACGTTGTGGGCGAAGCGAGGCGTTGAGTTGCCGGCGTCGAAAGACGTCGACCGTCCCGTGAGGCTCTGGAGCGCGCGGAGTGCGCGAGACGTACGTGTGGGACGATGATGAAAAAGTAAGTGCAGACAAGATCTGCACGAAGGGTCCGAAACGACATGACGACCGGCTAAAATTCGTGTGCGAAAAGACACACGATTTAACTGAATCCGCACATGCTGGTAAGAGGAGGAAAAAAAAGGGAAAAAAAAATAATAATACAAACAAAAATCAGATTTTTTTGTTAAATGTCTTTGGTTTGTAAAAGCCAAAGATTTTTTTTTTCAATTGCGGATTGTCAAAAATCAGATATTGGTATTAGTCGGTGACTTGTAGCAACAAAATATTAATATCATTGATAATTGCACAAAGAATATTTTGTTGTTAAATGTCACATTCAGCAACAAATATGTTATGTTTAATTCTAAAAAGTTTTTTTTGCACTTTGTTGCCTAAAGTTTTTGACAGATCATCAAACGTTAACAACAAAATTATTTGTTGCAAAGGAAATTTTTTGCAACTAATATATTGTGATAGAAAAGATTTAAATTCATCCAGCTATACGGTAATGCATAATTTTGTTGTTGAAATTAATTTTAAGAAACAAGAGAGGAAAAAAAAATTCGTACTCAATGTCAACAAATTTTGTCGTTGAAATTCAATTTTATACAACAAAATCACTTTATTATTTGGATCAACCTTTACTAACGAATTACTTTAGTTTCACAAGGATTCTTTAGCTAGCGACATTATTTTCTCAACATGGGCATATAAAGCTAAACAACTCATAAGAATATAAGTACATAAATTTTTGTATAAGATAATATATTATAAATTAATTATAAATAAGATAAAAAGTTTGTGGAAATGCAAAAGAATAAATGAGTTGCTATTAGTTTTGGTGACATGAGTGCAGCACTCGTATCACCAATATAAACGACGATGACAGCAACAGCGACAGCACCGGCCATGCTGCTAGGATGTTCACTCCGGGGCCGACTATGTCGGGCTTCAAGATGTTCGGGTCAGCCACGTTTGGCCCCCGGAAGAGAAGCCGAATAGTTCAATACCTTGCATGAAACAAGTTAGAGGTTTAACTTTACCCAGAGCCGGTCTCGGGGGTAAGCCACACAAGGTTTCGGACTTGGACAACCTCCTCTGTTTAGGGCAACTCCCGAGGCTCGGCGTGAACCTACAGGATCGGTCTACAATAAGGATCAAGGGGAATAGGACAACCCAAACCACTGGACCGGGCCCGGCTTTACCTAGTCTTTTGTTTTTCCGATGTACATGCTGACTATTTTAATTTTAATCAAATCAGCTTTCCTCTGAAAGTGAGTATTGACAAATAAATGTGTAATGCCATCAGTAGTAGCCATATGATGATCATATGCTCCAGTAATCGTTTGTATGCCGAAGTGTATTGCCTAGTAGTCTTCCCCTGGCATGATGTTGAAGATGGTAGATGATGTCAGCGAATGTTGCACGAATATCGATACAGACATGGATGAGGACATTGATGTTGCTTGGTCCACAACTTATACCAAATTGAAGCAAAAGAACAAGTCCTATTTGTTAGAGTTCAGAGCTGTCAACTGAAGTATATAGGGAGGAGCAATAAGTGCTCCTCTTTGTTAAGAAGCATATGTTGTACTAGTTGTTCATGATTTCTATCAATTATCGAACCCTCCATTTATATAGAGCTAGAATCAAGACTAGTTCGAGATCGAGCTTCGTCGATGCCAGTTGATCTTCGTTGATGAATTATCGACTATCAGGATGATGTGTTTTCCTGAACCGGAGAGTGGAAATGGTCATGAATTCCTTGCCCAGAAAGCTACATTACCTAATTATGACTTATAGGTTCACCCTGAAATAACACACATTGATACCTATATGAGACAAATGCTTCTTTACCTTTCTTTGTTGTCTAACGTTTCTTGAGATAGTTGATCATGTTAGCCGATACATCTAGTTAATTTGATGTAAGGATCACACTTAATTTTCCATTTTCGACAAGCTCATCTTGTCCATGCCAGTTTCTTAGTCAAGCAACTCCTTTGAACTTAATATCGACCGATAAATATGTAATTTCATCAGAAGCAGAGATCCTGGCACATAATACAACATGCATTGCCATATGTTACTGATTACATAGTTCAGTAATTGTTTGGTCATGCCAAAGTGCAGTGGCCTAGTAGTCCTCCCCCCAATGGTGGCATGGTGTTGAAGATAGTAGATGGTGTCAGCCGATATATCAAGTTTATCTTCACTCCCACTATGTTTAAGGAAATTTTCGCTTCTTTATCTTCCTTCGTCTAATATTTTTGAAGATTTGATTTCAGACACTATATCAAGTTTCAAGCAAAGGATCATGCTTTTTCCAATTCTTTTTACAAGTGACAACATCATGCTGGCCTTGCCAATGTAGTAGTTAAGCAATTCGTTGATTCGATGTATACAAATTGGGAAATATGATTCAGAAGGCAAGTAGGTGCTTGGTCCACAGATTTACCAAAGCGAAGCAGAAGAACAACCCCTATTTGTTAGAGCTCACATCTAAAAAATAGATTGTATAGGGAGGTGCAAGAAGTGATCCTCTTTGTTAGAATTCAAAACAAGCAGAATAATTAAAATGGACTGACAAATGTAGACCAGTTTATAGAAAAATGTATGTGATTTTGTTTTCTGTGTTCATATAGTTAACAAGTTATATATAGTTCATTATATAAAAACATGTCAGTTTGTAGTCTGCCTTAATTTCTATTGGGTTGCTGTTGTTTGCAAAATAATATGCATTGCCCTAGTGTTATGTTCAGTTTCCATTCCAAATGTTCCATTGGCAGATCATGATCTTAGGATGTACCTGTTCTTGAGAAATAATTAGTGTAGCGTGTCTACAGTGAATCAATCTCAATGTACTAATATGAATATTCTTGTAGTGAGATTCCGAATCAACCTAAATGATTTAGTATCCAAAAGCTCCATTAAGTGTTGAAATAAACGAAACATGAAATTCTACATTATTCAGCACTAAGTCAATTCCATAGGCGATACAAGGTTTCTCAGAAAATCCATAGTTCCCTGCATTAACATGTAAACTTCCTCCTCTAAAGGATTTTTTCAAGGGATAGTTTTGTGGGTTTATTTATGTAATGCTTTACTCATTTGGAATATTGCAAACCTATGACCATAGAACTTGTTTTGGAAAATTACTTTATGTTCGATATATTGACTTTGAATTATGCGAATACTCAAATGAAATATGTGGGCTCTCAGCTTGTCATATTTCATGTATTCCTTGTGTTTGTTTTGGTGTATGATCAAGAACAATATATCAACTTTATCTTTGCTCCCTTTGTATGTAAGGAAATGATCATTGCTTCTTTCTCTTCCTTCGTTAGTATATTTTGAAGATTGTTGGTTATGTTAGCCACTATATCAAGTTTGATGAGGATCATGCTTTTTCCCAGTACCTTTGATACATCATATTGGCTTTGCCATTCCCTTGGTTAGGAATTTCCTGAAGTGATATGTATACAAATTGGGAAATACAATTCAAAGATATGTAGTTGTCTGATCCACAGCTTTACCAAAGTGAAAAAAAAGATCAGGTCCTATTTGTTAGAGATCACAAATATAAACATAATTCTACAAGGAGGTGCAACAAGTGCTTCTCTTTGTTAGAATTCAGATCAAGCAGAATTATATATGTTTTACCTGTCAACAAACTAGTCCCATTGTGCACATTATCTATTCTACTATATAATACCAAAAGTACGATTCACCGTGGAGTTTTTTTTCCCAAAAATATCCTTTATTATATTTACTAATTAAAAAAATTAATCTATTCTACTATCTAACGTCAAAAGTAGGTTTCAACGTGGAAGTTTACTTTCCAAGAATACCCTTTATTATATTTACTAATTAAAAAAATAATTATAAATAATATGGTGTAATTAAAATAAATATGGGATAATTAAAATTAATACTGGGTATCTAGACGAATACAAGAGTTGTCCTTTGGTATTCCTAATTATAACAACTCTTAAATGCATTGAGTATATAAAAATGAGGCATTGAAAAATGAACTTTGTTTAGCATTATTCATTCATTAAAAAATGAACAAATTTTGACTACAAGTGTCCTTTAATATTTCTAATAGTAAATACATGCAACGCACGCACATATATACTAGTACTATATAATGAAAAAAAATAGGCTTCATCATGGAAGTTTTTGTTCCAAAAATACCCTCATCTATGTTTACTAATTAAAATTGTTCATTAAATTTAATATGAGTAGTTATGCAATTACTATAGAAGAAAAATAATAATTAAGGAGGCTGTTATTTTGCTCTTCTCAAGTATTACAAAATATTTGCAAGGCACGTGCATATATAGTATACTAGTATATATAAGCAGAATTATATATATTTTACTCAAAGAAGGTGCGACGTAAGACCAAAAGATCCCTCCCTGGTGAAGTGATTCTTCTTGAATTAGTGGAATCCTTGCTTGTGCCAAGGTTGCGAGTAATCATCCTAACTTCAAAGGGGATGGCTCGAACCAAGTGGACACACAGTTGTCATGTCGTGAGAGCACTCGGGTGAATAAGGGGGTGAACCATAGGTTGCTCCCATGAATCCTAGGATAGATTAGAGCGTATTAGTCATTCTTGACTGTGAGCCTGGTGCACATTGCCTTAAGGGTTGAGATTTTGTAAGCCTACGGACTTTTCTTTCCGATTTAGAATATTCGGACACTTTTGAGTAATGCCCAATTGTTGTTACTATCCTTCCGAGAAGATGTAGGTGATGTTCTTGTTCTTTCACCGAAGCATTATTATGATTTGATAAGTTATTGAGAGATCTTGACAATGGGTTTAGTAGTACATTTATATGGAACTCTCCTTCGCTGCTATACTCATCGGTACCTCGTCACCGGTGACACTACTTTCCAAAGAGTGCAGCATGTATTTGGGTATGAATGGATCAAGTACTCGGCTCTTGTGGCTCTGATACCAAATGTAAAACCTAAAAATAAAAACTACACACGCACACAGAGGAGAAAGAGGATACAGAGCTCACCTTTTTTTTTTCTCTACTTGTTGTTTTTATTGTTTGCTAGGTCTGCCTTTAAAATAGACTTTACAACCAAGTAGGCAAACAAAATATAATGAGCTAATGGCTCCTAAAATAAAACATGACTACAAGGTATGCAAAAGACTAGTTACAACAGGATTAGATCTAACAATTGAGCACCTAGTTCGTATATCTGGTTTCATTATTATTGTTGCACGTACTATTATCATGATATTGTCTAGTATCACTTTATTCATGCCAGCAGGGCCGGCCCTGGCCCAGGGCGACCGTGCAGGGCCCTATAAAATTTGGGGGCCCAAAAATAATTTAAATACATATATATTAGTAATCTTGTATCGAACATAGAACTAATATGTAACATGATCCTCCTTTATCACAAATATTTGTGGTGTAGTGTTAGTATGTTAAACTTGCACACAAGAGGTCTTAGGTTCAATTCTTGGCGTAACATTTTTTAAAGTTACTTTTAATTCAATTTTTATATTATATATGGGCTCCATTTTAAAATTTTGCCTTAGGACCCCATGAACTCAAGGCCGGTCCTGCATGCCAGTCTTATTACTCCATGTTAGTTTTGTTACTTCATGCTACCCAGGAGGTATTATGTTACTTCACGTTGCACGTACTATTATCGATGATTTAATAGCATATTTCTGTTTTTTTTCCTATTGCTTTAGGCATTGCTTTCATTTTATATAGCTTACTGAATTTATGATGTATACGTTCTAATCTCAGTCTAATAAGAAGATACTAATTAAATAAATAAAAAATACCAAACAAGCAATGCCTCCCCTTTTAAATTTAGGGTCTGCTTGGTAACGGTGTTTTCACCGATTTTGGAGTATTTTTGAACCGACCGTTTATGAAAACCCCTTCTTGTTTATTTTTTTAAGGCACTGGTTTTGAGCGGCTCAACCCCCCCCCCCCCCCCCCCCCCCCCCCAAAATCCGGTGTAATGTATTTCTGAGTGGCTTTATAAACACCTCAAATCGACTTTATAATTATAACTTAGACATCGATTCTATTTATATTCTCACCAAAAATATATAATTATAACTACTAATGCCCTTCCTTATTTAATTTATTCGTGTAAAAAAACTTTCAGAACCGCTCGTTAGTGAATTACTAGGCATGGATTGGACTGGTTTAAAAGCCGCTACTTAAAAATCACCCAAAATCGGACCCGCTCATAACTGGTACCCTAAAAATACCTCATAATCGCTACCCCTACAATTGCCAAGCAGGTCTTAGTCAATTTTTTGGAATATTCGTTCTTTTATAATTAATTGTCATTTTTTTCCACCGTTTGAATTAGATCTGTGTAAGACCCACAGAATACCGATCATACGATATCTCATAATTATATGTATTTGTATCTACACTATTGTATGTATAAGTAGTAGGATTGTATAGGGAATATAATAGGTTATAGAAAGAAAAAGAAAAAAAAAATAAGGAGAAGAAGAAGATGAAAATCAACTAATAGGATTTATAATCCAATCGCAAAATGGTGGTTTTGATTTTGCTTCTTTATCTTATCATTTTGTCTAAAAAAAAAAAAAAACATTCGCCCATAATTCAATCAGAAGCATTATATATATTAGGCTTAATTGCTAATTGCTACCCTCAACTATCACACTTTTTCAAGTTGATATCCTAAACTTTTTTTCGTAACAGATTGATACCTCAACTATTTTTTTTTTCAACTTAATACCTAACATTTTAAAAAACCCCAAAATGCCCTTATCCTTTCCCTCCCTCCATCCCCTCCCCCACCCCCCCACCCCCCCCCCCCTGCTAGCTCCGGCCGAGGAGGGCGGCGCGGGTGGTGAGGACGAAGCCGGCGCGGGGGTTCCTGGAGGCCGCGGGGCCGCCGGAGCCGTTGAAGCGGACGACGGCGAGGGAGAACGCGGCGGCAGCGTGGGAGCCCAGCGCCGCTCGCGCCATCAGAGCCGCGCCGGAGCTAGCAGAGGGGGGGGGTGCAGGCGAGGGCGGCGGAGGGGGATGGTGCAGGCGAGGCGGGGCGGGGGGGGGGGGGGAGGGGGGGTGCGGAGGGGAGAGGGGGGGAGGGGGTGGCCTGGAGTAGAGGGGGGGGGGGTGAGTGGTAGTTTTAAAATTTGAGTAAGGACATTATTGTCCAAAAAATTATCTGGGTATCAAGTTGTTACAAAAAAAAGTTTAGGGTATCAACTTGAAAAAGCGTAATAGTTGAGGGTATCAAGTAGCAATTAAGCCTATATATTAGGCAATTGATAAAGGCACTGCCTTTTTTGATCGGGGCTAGCCCGGATTGGGGCTAGTCCAATTTTTTTTGTGTTTTACTCAGGACAGCCCATTTTTTTGATTTTGGGCTGTCCCAAAGTAAAATTCCCCTAAACCCAAAATTTTTCTCTCATTTGCAAAATTTTTTCTCTCTCTTCCTAAACCCTAATTCCTCTCTTCTTCTTCTTCCTCTTCTCCTCCACCATTTCTCCATCCCCAAGCAAGAAGATAATTTGAAATTCCTAGAAATTTCTTCCACCTAGAAATGTTCTCTTCTTCCTCTTCTCTTCCAAATTTCCTTCTCAAGAAAATCGATGGCACCCAAATTCTTTCTCTATTTGTTTCCAAAACCCTAGAAATTAAATTGAAAAATTCAAGCATCCATTATATTGTTTATTTCAATTGTTTGTAGCCCATTTGAATTAAACTACATTCGGAGTGAAAAATTATCCATTTAAATTAAACACAAGTATGCAGGAACGAGAAAACTGTGCGTCGACCAGGACTGCCTAATTTTCTGGCAGTCCTACAAACTGAATGGACTGCCAGAAAACTGGGCAGTCCTAAGTCACAACATGTGAAACAAAGGACTGCCCATTTTTCTGGCAGTCCTTACTGTATTCAGGACTGCCAGAAAATTGGACAGTCCTACATACAGTAAGGACTGCCAGAAAAATGGGCAGTCTTTTGTTTCACATGCTGTGACTTAGGACTGCCCAATTTTCTGGCAGTCCATTCAGTTTGTTGGACTGCCAGAAAATTGGGCAGTCCTTGTTTGTATGTGGACTGCCCAGTTCCTGGACAGTCCATGCTCACAGCAAGTTCTGTGATGGACTGCCCAGTTTCCTGGTAGTCCACATATGTATGTGGACTGCCAGGAAACTGGGCAGTCCATATACAATCAGGACTTCCAATCTTTCTTCGCGCGCGCGCGCGTGTGACAGCATGCGGGATGAATCTCAATCTAGGGTTACAAAACAGGAAGATTTTTGTAGGGATAAGAGGAATCTCAATCTAGGGTTTAGAAGAAAATTTGATATTAGAAGAAAATTTGAGAGGAAGAAGAGAAAGAGAAAAGAAATAAAACAATTGACTTTTATACTACCTAATGGACTAGTCCTAATAAATTTTTTCAATGGCAAACTTGTAAATAACACAAACTTACAAATGGGCTAGCCCCGATCAAATTATGCAGTGCCTTTATCAATTGCCATATATTATTATGCTTTGATAAATTATTCAGAGATCTTGACAATGGGTTTAGTAGTACATTTACATGGCCGACTACGCACTACATGGACTGCCTGCTGCCGCCGCTGACTCCGGCCATGATCGGACTTCTTACGCTGATGCCGCTGCCGTCGGCTGAGACCCACGTCAGATGACCTTCCGAATAGCTCGCGTCGGAGCTTCCGCTTCCGTCGCCGGTGAACGTGACGGTGAACTGCGCCTTCTCGTTAGCCCGGGAGAAGGACAGCGTGTCCGGCTGCACCGCGACCGACACACCGACGGGTTCCGCGACCTCCACGGAGTACTCCGAGCCGGCCGCGCCCACGTTGGTCACGGTGCGCGTGACGGTGACGGAGCTGCCGGGGCCCACGAACACCGCAAACGAGGGGTAGTTCAGGTCGGCGGGGCCGTAGTCGGCGCACTTGATCGCCCTGTGGACTATGGTCGTCACCTGGCTGTCGGTGTAGTTCAGACCGCAGAGGTACGGGACGTAGTCGGCCGGCGAGATGTCGTAGACGAGCCCCGGATCGCTCGCCGCGGCCGGGTCCACGTGGCCCGCGCCTATGGCGAAGAAGTCCGCCGTGTTCATGTTCTGGTCGAAGATCAGGCTCCCGTTGTTGGTGGTGCGGCTCGCAGTGGTCATGATGGCGGACTTGATCGCGGCGGGCGACCAGTCGGGGTGCGCGGCCTTCAGCGCCGCGGCGACCCCCGTGAGGTGAGGGGTGGACATGGATGTCCCGGAGATCAGGTTGAACTTGGCCGGCGGCGTGCCGACGTCGAACGGCCACGCGGCGAGTATGTTGACGCCGGGCCCGGTGATGTCCGGCTTGAGGATGTTGCGGTCGGCCTGGCTGGGCCCCCTGGAGGAGAAGTAGGCCACGACGGGAGCCAGCACCGAGCTTCCGGTCACCGTGCCTTTGAACGTGATCGACGCCGTGGCGCCGGACGCGGTCTTGTTGATGTAGGACTTGATCTTGAGCCCGTCGGCGTAGCTGACGACGGACGCGGGGAGGACGTGCGGGTCGGTGAAGGTGGTGTAGCCTTCGACCCTGAGATTGGCGATGATCATGCCGGCGCCACCGGCATTCTTGACGGCCGTCCCCTTGGCAACCCGGCCCACGTTGCCGTCGTCGCATAGCACGATCTTTCCGGTGACATTGACTCTGGACAGCGAGCCGGAGGAGCAATAGGCGGCCGAGGAGGAGGTGGCGCCCGGGTAGACCAGCGGCAGCTGGGTGGGGCGGAAGTCGGCGGGCTGGTAGAGGGACTCTCCGTCGAACCGCTGCCCATCGCCGAGCGTCGCCGTCGTCCGGACGTTCCTGTCCACCGTGCTCGCGGCCACCGTCAGGATCCAGGGGGCCTCGTTCGACAGCGACGAGGCGTAGGGGCCGCTGTTCCCGCCGGCGCAGCTGACGAACACACCGCTCGCGACCGCCGCGAACGCGCTGGTGGCGATGCCGTCGCGGTAGTAGGGGAGGGACGAGCCGCCGAGGGACAGCGAGATCACGTCGACCCCGTCCCCGATGGCGGCGTCCATCCCGGCGATGATGTCGGACGTGGCGCAGCCTCCCGGGGCGCAGACCTTGTAGACGGCCAGGTGGGCGCGGGGCGCGATCCCCGCGGCGGTGCCGCCCGCCTGGCCGTCGACGCCCACGCCGTCGACGAACATGCCCGCCGCGGTGCTGGCGGTGTGGGTCCCGTGCCCTTCGGTGTCGGAGGGGGGTGCGGCCGCCACGTCAGTGTCCTCATGCTTATTCATTGCGTTGAGCCCCCGGACGAAGTTCCGGGCGCCGATGAGCTTGTTGTTGCAGAGAGAAGAGTTGAATTCGCAGACGCCCTTCCATCTGGCGGGGGGAGGGGGGAGAAGCCCGTTGTCCTGGAAGGACGGAAGGCCCGCCGCGACGCCGGTGTCCATGATCGCGACGATCGTCCCTTCGCCGTAGTTGGAGTCCTTCCACAGCCCTTCCTCGGCGTCGCGGCGCAGGCCCAGGAACTCGGGCGTGCGGGTGGTCAGGAGCGGCACCATCCGGTCGGGGTACGCGGAGATGAACCCCGGCCGCCCCTCCGCGTCGCGGAGCTCCCGCTCCGTCAGCCGTGCCGCGAAGGCGCTGACGCTGCGGTACGAGTAGAGCAGCCGCTCGGCGGGCGTCGCCGTCGGCTCGTCGACAACGCTGGCGATGCGCTGCGGCGGGGGCAGGAACGATCTGTGCCAATCCTCCGAGCTGGACACGCCGGGGTTAGGGAGGACATGGACAATGTACGTTTGTAGACTTGCACTTGTTGCTGCCAATAGGCAGCAGAGCAACAAGGAGGAGAAGGTCCACGTAAGTTTCTCCATGATGATAGGAATAATGGCAATTCCCATTCACTATGTGTGTGTGTATATATATAGAGAGTAGAATAGAACTAGAAGATGATGATGATGATGAACAAGCAGCTAGTGTACACAAAGTAAGTTGTTAGTTTAAGTACACGCGACGACAAAAGAGCATCTCATGATCGGCTACATCATCATATGCTTTTCCATTAATAAATCAGCGACTGTAATTGTGCTACTAATCACCATTATTTCTTGACAAATTTCTGTACATGTCCTTGATTTGGACGGTTGGCCAACTCGTTGTTGGCGAATGAATTTTCATGGCGTGTGGCGTGCAAGGAAGAGAATAAGTCGGACAAGATCTGGGGCTTGGACAACCCCTCTATTAGTACGACCTTCAGGTTTATCGTGATTTCACCAAAGATTAGGATCACGGATGACTACCAGGACCAGCTGACAATAAAAATCAAGAGGACAAATCCGACCTTCCAGGCCGGTCCTACTCATTGTGTTGTGACCACATCCCATAGGATTGGAGAGAGGGAAGCAAACATGTACCGAACTCATGCCAAGTGTGTGGGGGACTCTCTAGTCCATAAGATGGTGATCATACAATGATTACGATGGAAGTTAATGTTGGGTTTATAGCCTTTTGTTTTTGATTTTTAGTCCCACATCGGCTAGAAAGGAATGTGTATCTCCATATATATGAGTCTTTACTCTTTATGGAGATGCACATGTAGTGCACATGGGTGTGTGCCATGTGGGATTAATTATTAATGGTATAAAGGCTTAATCAACAATTAATAAGCTGTAAGCTTTTTGCTCTTGGAAAATTTATTTCCATAGGAGCTAAGCCCCGTTGGGGCTTAGCGACTCGGACTCGGACTCGGGCTCGGGCTCGGGCTCGGGCTCGGGCTCGGGCTCGGGCTCGGGCTCAAGAGGCGTAATGTGGCGTTTTGTTGGCGCACTTTGCACTTAGCACGTCAGCATCCTGAAGTGCAGGCAACTGCTTGGCAACCGCCCCGTGGGCTATATATGCAGGTTCTCTCCTCTCTCTCAGTTGGAAGAAGTAATCAGAATTCCAAGAAGAAAAACTCTAAGTGTTCTTTAACACAACAGAGTAGTGAGCGTGTTCTTTAACACAAACACTAGTACTTTTTAGTACGCGTGGGTTCTGTTACTTCAAACAGAGAGAGAAGAGTAGAGCCATTGCCAGAGTAGTTCGCCGTCTTCCGAGGAGTCAGAAGAGCAGGAGTGTTCTAAGGTTTTTCGTCAACCTTGCTGGTTCCTGGAAGCTGTTCGCAGAGGGCGAATAAAGCTTTGAGCAACGGTGATAATTCACCCCAGCAATTCCATCTCTCGCCTGTCATCCTTCTGTTGCCTTTAGCAGTTCTGTCAGTATCTTCTTTTTAGAAGGCACTACTGCCAGTTTGCTACGATCACGAAAATCTCTTTAGATTATTCGTGTATTACGATATCTTTTTAGATTTCGTAATTTGCAGAATCCTTCTGGATCTCTGTTGCAAAACCTTCTTTAAGGAGTTGCATTAGAAACGTTGTCTTTACAACTGTTTCATTTTCTCAGTTTTCCATCGAAAAAATTGTGCCCCGGCGTTCCCGGCAATAACAGTTAATGTCCAATCTGTTGGCAGTTGAAGTGGTTGATGGCTTCAGTTCAGACCAATGTTTTAAAAACCAGACCGATGGTGGACCCGGCCAAGGCACTGGATCGGGTCAAGTTGGTTCAACCACTGGATTAACTTAAGTGGTCCAAATTAATCTCTTATGACTATTAATTTTTTTACAAAAATACCAACTTTTAAACAAAATCGGGTCAATACTGAACCGGACCAGAAAAACGATCGGTTCGCAGATGAACCAGTTGAACCGGCCGGTCCGATTTTTAAAACATTGGTTCAGACTGCAAGGTCCTTGCAGGGTTGAAGTGAAGTGATAACTTGGTACATCTCCCCTCCCAAAGTTACAGTGAATGGTATTATGGTAGAATGGTAGAAAATTCGATTCCGTATCCGAACTTTCGGATAGTATCCGAAATTTCGTTTATCGGAATTGGGATATCCGAATATGTTTCGGATATTATCTTTTTCGGATACAAATTCGAATATTAAGGTATTTGAATCTGTTAATATCCGATCCGACTTTTAATTGCAAATTTCTGATATAGGATTCGGATATCCAAAATTTTATATATATTATAGTATAATATATATTAACTACTAGCGAAAATTAAAGAATTTTATTCTCAACTGACTTTTAAATAATTAAATTTGTTTATTACTTTTTTACATCTATATTATAATATAATGTATATATAATATTAATATAAATATGTAGAGCAATATATATGGGCGTCTCAAATTGAACATTCTTGAAATTTTTCAACATAAGATAAAAGGGGCAAATAGAATAATATATTGAGCAAGGCAGTTGAGTTTTCAACAGAAGATGAAATGGCTCGAATAGAATAATTGAATTTGGCTTTCGGAGATCACCATTTCTCGACAAATTTATATACATGTCCATGATTTGGACGGTTGACCAACTTGTTGTTGGCTTCCACTTGCCAATTTTCATGGCATGCCAGGCCTGTGGCCTGCAAGGAAGATAATTTAAGGAAAATGATAAGTGGCCGTGTGTGTCTCCGCACGTCGCGTGTTACCATCCCACGGGTTCCACTTGCTTCCTTCGGGGTCCACCCGTTCCCCCTTTCCTTCCATCCAATTAGAAAATGACAAGTGATCTGCATATCAGAACTGTGATCCAAATCTACGAACAACAACTTAGCACCGTCCATAATTGCAGGGCTGAACTAAGGTGAAGTGAGAACTTGGAACATCTCCCTCCAAAGTTACAGTGACGCCCGAATATCAGTTGGCATTTTTTGTAAGCATCATGATATGATATGAGTCTCAATCTACAGCCTTCACTCATTTGGAATCAATTTTCTTAAGTTGATCAAGACTATTAGTATATATATATATAAGTGTTGCTAAAATCGACCAGACCGAACCGGTCGATTGTGTCACGCCCCGCTCCCGTAGGAACGATCGTCCTCGCTAAGGCGTGATGCCGCACGGGCCTAGGTTGCGCCCATGCAAGGCCAAGTCCAGAAACGGCCGATTTGAGCTAGGCCACAGAGTCGTACAGAGTGTCCCCATTTGCAGCGGAAAGTAAATGAACACAAGTTGAAGTAAATTCAAACTCTTTTATTGATTTTCAAGAAGTTTACAAGCGGCGCTAGGCCGATATTACAAATCGCTCAAGCTCTCTCTCTTTGAAACATAAAAGGCATGCCAAGTGGCTTACAAGATGGAATAATTCATGGCGATGTTCCGATACATTATGTCCTGTATAGGGTGCTTCATCTCCTTGCAACGCTCCAAGGCTCCAGAGATAGCTCCGCGCCTTAGCACGTTTGATGGAAGCTCCGCACCCGCCGACGATACCTGCATCCTGTAAGTAGACTGTGGGGTTATCAGTACATTGTTATGCACTGGTGGGGAGACTAGCTCGCCCACAATGCTATCATTACCAAACACGTTCCATTTACTTTTGTGTATCTCTATCATTCATTGTCTTTCTAATCTTGTCTTAGGGTCATTTTCATGGCATATGTCATAACCTATCTCGTGTTACCGATTTTAGAGTGTCACATGGAAATACATGCACAACTTACCCACACTTACCGTCCGGCCTTCCCTGTTCAAAGTAACCCAAGTTAGACAACAATTCATGTGATAATAACATAACGTAGGCGCATTCTTTAACTCAGTCGTACAAGTATTCTGGATCATTTGGTGTGTTACATTCAAGCATTTTCAGGATGCACTTCATTTAGTTAACTTAGACTACTTTGATTTCAATGCAAGGACTTGCACGTGGATAGCCACCAGCAAAGCCCACTTAATCTATATGCATCGATCGCTGGCATCACAAGCCATCCTGGACATATTTCTCCTTGGTATTTTCTCACCTATCATGGCGTGCGGCTGGTACACCCTGATAGTCTCTTTGAAAATACCCCGCACTTACGTTTCCCGTTGTGGCCAAGCCCCCACCCAGGTCGTCCGTAAGCCCCTTTTGATTCCGTCCGGACCGGCAAGTCCTTCACACTTTGACCATGCCGCGGAATCCTTTTTTCTTTACGGCACAGCATACGCCACCCCTCGCTCGTACCGTTTGTCCACGACCATTTCGTATTAACTTGTCTTTTTAACATAACGGCTGTCTCTGAGCCGTAGGCTAACCCTTAGCCTTCTTACGTTATCGACCAGGTTGGCGTCCGTGCAGCGCGGGTAGCGAGCCCCGTTGCACGTGTCCGTCACACCTGTCGCTAACCATTCTTTTCTTTCTTATCTTTCATTCATTCTTTCTTTTCTTTCTTTCTTTCACTTGTTCGTTCGTTCATTGGTTCTTTCACATATTCGTTCATTCATTCGTTGATTCATTCATTCACTTATTCATTCATACATTTTGCAACTCCCTGTGTGGGAGTCGCCTTGGCGACCCATTGGTCCCATAGCCTTTCAATGTTGCTAAACTCTACTCGGAACGACTATGTTGATAGTCTTCCCGTTTCATTGTTGTAAACCATTCATTGTTTCATTGTTGAACGCAAGCTTGTGCCTTAGCACGAGCGTGGAGCGCGGTACGAGAGTTCTCATATTTTCCATGTTATTTTTCATATTCTATACAAGCATACAAGATGGGATTATTCCCTTAGCCAGGTGCGTTGAGTCATTTATTAGCATGCGGGGTGTTATCGCCTAGCGATTTCAGTGATAGTGTCCGTATTATTATGTGTCTAGGCTAAGCACAGACGGGTTCATCGAAGCCACCCACCTTAGCGATGTTTGTATCGGCCGAGCGATACTCCGAGCGTGCCTTTGAAAGTCTAAGTCTGGATTCATCTTGACGGGCCAATGTAAGCCTTGCATCGATTCTTCATCAGGTCGATGCCAACTCTTCGGGTCGACGGCTCGTTTGAGTCGTTGCACTTGCCGTTCGAATCGGCGTTCCGCTAGGGCGGAGCGGGTCATTACATAATACACCACTCAAAACAAGTCTCGTCCTCGAGACTTCCTGAGTGCAGGTCATTCTACCATTCCTTAACTCGTGTCGTTGTGTTTCTTAGACAATACTATCGATCGGCTCTATCGTTCGATGGTATCTGTCACGACCCGCACCCACTGTTAGGGTACGAGAACGTAACAACGCCCAGCCTACGCCGCAGTATCGGCGGTAGAACGCTGTCCTAGGTCAATCATCTATCAATACCAAGTACCTGTACAGTTTATACTCTCCGAATGGAGGTGACATAATATACATCTCAATCACATCTAGGGTAGAAGAACGAAAGACAGATAGATAGATAGTAACTCAAGAGAACAGTATCATAGATGAATAAGTCTAAGTGTCTAGTACAACATAATATCCAGAACTGTCAACTCATAATACAAAAAGTCTAAGAGTCTATACATCTCCACATCTCAAAATACAACTCAGAATATGAGACAAAAAGTAAATATAGAAAGGACTGCCTAGACTAAACTGGTCTAGACTACTGGAACAACATCCTCAGCTGCAGGTGGATCCTGCTGAGGGTCCACAACATAAGTATCATCTAGTCCTGCTCCATAATAGGTAGACACCAGGCCTCATCCTCATCCTCTGTAATATTTTCAACAGGTCCAATCAGGACGGGAACGAGCACAATACATCTCACGCAGTACATAGCAGGTTAGGAAATACGATACAGGCAATAGAGTAAGATACATGAACTGCTGAAAGGAAATATACGCTGTAAAAGAGATAGCTGTAATGAAATATCTACTGTATATAGAGAACTGTAAGTGACTAGTGATGTAGAGCACAAGATAGGCATGTGAATGGCTAGAATTTATACATGATTACACTACTGAGTTTGCACATGATTACACTACTTTGGAATTATTCACATGTCCACTTCTACTCCCCCGTTACCCCAATCAATACACAAGGATCTATACAAGTTACGTTATTGTACATGATATCACATGGGGCCCATGAAAGGGTGCACATGATAGTATACATGAGGGCTCAGTAAACATTAGAGTACATGATCACATGAGTGCACATGAATAATGAAAGCATAGGAGTACATGATGATAGTGAAACACACATAACATGAAGTACCCGATGCTCCCGAGGGGGGATAACATCTCATGTAAAGATCCATATAGTACCAATCTGTGTTACCAACGTGACAGCAACAAGTAAAGTAATCTAGAGCGAGAAGTAAAGCCTGAACAAGTATAAAACGGTCAGAGAATGTACTCGCCTGATAACTGAATGTCTGAAGAGGATATACTGTCTGAGGAGAGGTGTATGGCTCCTAATCAGAGCAATACAAGTCACAATGTATCCACAATGGTAAAGATAAAGTGTACAATGCATACTACATGATTCTAGGTCAATCTGGTCAAACGTCAACTCTAATAGTCAAACTAGGTCACAGGAAGTCATACTAGATCACAGGAAATCAAGCTAAGTCAAATAAGGTCAAACAAGGTCAAATAAATCAAGATTAGTCAAATCTAGGTTAAAATCAACCCCTGGTCAACATTCTAACCAAATTAGTCAAATACTAGTCAACATGATCAATCTAGGTCAAATTTAGACTAACTAGGGTTTTGGGTCAAACAAAGACTAGTCAGCAAGGTGATTAAGTCAATGGTCAACTATCTAAGTCAATACCACAAGGTTAAGGTATAACCAATACCTATACAAGTATACCACACATATATACATATATATAATACCAACCTTAATCCTATATTCAAGCTAATCCCACATTCCAATCTCAAGTCATGACTCAACTCTACGTATCTAACTTAACCCCATACATATCTTAATCTACATAGGTCTTCCACAAAACCCAAGTCACAATAATATACTTATATATAGGTCAAACCTAAACCAACTAGTTAATAGCCTAGGGTTTAGTCAAATCTTAGTCAATAAGTCCTTCTATGTTCATCCAAGCCATTTCTAGGTCAATTTGGTCATGGTTGACCTATAGTTGACTTTGGTCAACAATGGTCAATTATCTTAGTCAAACTAGGTCTACTAGTCAAGTTAGGTCAACCAATGTCAAACTAGTCATTCTAGGTTTAATTCAAGTTCAATCTAGGTCAAGTTTGACCCTAGGTTGACTTTAGTCAACTCTTAGTAATCAAGGGTCAACAAGTTGGGTTTTGGGCCATTAGGGCTAGCCCCAAGCCATAGGCTAGAAATCCTAGGCCATAGGCTAATGATGGGGTTTTCATATAAACCTATAACTAGGAGTCATATATATATATATATCTATATATATAGATATACACTATCTAACCACCACCCAATATCCATATACCCAATATATGAATAACATATATAATACAACCACATACATATATATATATATATATATATATATATATATATATATATATATATATATATATATATATATATTGACCTAAGTAAACTAGTACAATATATACATATATCTCATATATGTATATACATATATATATAAACTTATATATATATATATATATACCTATATATAGAGACATAGAGAGAGAGACAAAGGGAAAGAGAGAGAGACTGAATGAGAGAGAGAGAGAGTGAGACAGTGAGAGAGAGGGGAAGTGAACACAGGACAGTAGGGGGGGAAGGGTTCCAGTTTTCTGGAACCAAACCTGGCCCAAACACACACACACACACAGGATACATATATACATACATATGTATATATATACAACTACACACACACACCACCATTTCTTCCCAAATTTGACCCACACTCACACATACATATATACTACACATATACACACTAAAATACATATATATAATGTATAAATTACATCAAAATCGATTTGAAATTCACCCTTAAAATCTGGAAATAAATCCCAAAACTGGAATAAGTGCACTGTGCACTCGACAGTAGGTAATCCCAAATTCTCCCACTAAAACGAGCTAAGGCTCGAAACAAATGGTTGGTAACTGACACCCCGTAGATACCCTAGTATCCTAGGTGCCTGACACGACACCACGACACGGATTCACGTGTCCAAACATTCAAAAACACTACACGGGTAAACACTGATACACTGTGCAATGTCACAGCGTCGTGCACGCGTGCAGTTCACTCTAGGACACGACACACGTGTCCATGTGTCTCGTGCTCACGCGTGTGGGTTCGCCTAGGGTCAGGCTAGGTGTCCCAGTGTCTGTCTCGTGTCCAAGTGTCGCACAGTGTCGACACGAGGGCCGTATCAGTCGTGAAAATACGACTGATACGCGTGTTTTGCACTGCGTCGTGCAGTGAGTCACACGCCTCATGGACACGACACGGGCCACGTGGGGCCTCGTGGTCATGTCCACGTGTATCCCACGTGTTGGGCTACACAATCGTGTCACCACGAGGTGTCCTAGTGTCGTGTCTACGTGATACGAAGTCCGTGTCCTAGTCGGTTTTAACAGAAACTGTGCGTGTGCACTGTCTGCCCGGGCCCAGTGCGAGTGAGTTTTCTCACTCGACACGACACGAGGCGACACCAAATTTTGGGGGTATGTGCGCAGACATTGCCCCCTCGTGTCCACAAAATTTCTCGTGTCCTAGTGTCGTGTGTAGGGAGAACCAAGGGGGTGGTAGCAGGGCATTTTTCAGTGTAAAAACAGTATCTAAACAGTGTTGTGTCCGAGAGCTTTGTGTCCAGTTTTGGACACGACTCAAGCTCAAAACGTGCTCAGTGACACAGGGTTAGGGTTAGGGTTAGCTAGGCTAGGTTTGGGTTCAAAAAGTTTTAGAAAACAGTGAGTAAATTTATACTATGATAGTGAGCTAAAAACATTAAAAATACATAAAATTCAATTAGGATACGTGTCCGACACGACACCAAACAAAACCCTAAAATCACCAAACTCTACCCACAACTATATTATAACTATATGCATGCAATAATGAAGAAAAAACAGTATATTAACTAGGTTTAGATATATTTACCTCTATGTGTGCAAAGTCTTGAGTTTCCACTAAATGAGGGTGTACATCCAATAGCCTCAACTTGTCCTTCCTTGGTGAAACTTGAGTAGCTCACTTCCCTAGGCTCCCTTAGATTGTAGGTGACCTAATGGAGAAAACTAGAGGTTCAAAGCTTGAGAAATGAGAAAGTTATGGTCAAAAGAGTGGAAGGGTTCTTGGGTTTTTCTTAGTTTTGATTTTTCATGAAACCATGGGAATGTGAACTAAGTGTTAGCTATATAGGAGAGAGGGGGGGGGGGCAAGGGGGTGTCATGGGGGTGTCTTGGCCGGCCACAAGCCTGGGGGGGGTTCAAAGCTTCATGGCTAAGCTAAAGACTTTTGTAAAGGGTTTAAGATATTTTGCATAAATCAAGCAAAATATCAATAAGTAAATATCTAGATATTTGTATAGCTTTGACTACCATGAAATATCTAATCCTCTTAGTTTCTAGGTTAGGAACTAACCTCTAGATTAGGGTAACTAGGTTAGGGATTATCAAGTCACTAATCAAAAGTCCATGAATAGTAAAATCTCACTAATCCTACTTAATTCCTAGAAAATTACCAAAATACCCCTTAGGCTAAAAATCACTAAATGATATTCTAAGCCTATGGTCAAGTTCTCATGGTCATGGCAACTTCTAGGTTAGAGAAAACTAGGGTTTACACTAAGGTTTACTAACAAAGTCACAAAGTCATAAGTCATGACTTAGCATGACTTTAGAATTGGTTTAACTTAACTAAAATCACCAGAAAATCATACCATGACCAAAATACCACTAATAAATGATAAAAATAATAATTTTTCAAAAATCCCCAATTTTCAGAAACAGGGTGTTACAAGTCTACCCACCTTAAAATAATTTCGTCCTCGAAATTTAGATGGTCGTACTCCTTCTAGGTCAACCTCCAACAATCAAGGACGAAGCCACTACCTGGGCAACATACAAGGTCAACAAGCAAAATAGGGGTAGTAGACCTATACTGGGTCATGTCCAAGAATTGGCTGGCAGTTTCAGGTCATAAGGTGTCCTGAATTCAAATCGAAACCAAAAGTAACTCCATGGGATAAATCAGGATGGAGTCTCGGGTCAGGAAAATCGTACTAAGCAAATAAAGCACATAATGGTATGCCTGCGTGGGACACTAAGGTCATGGGTGTAGTATGTCATATCTAGGTCTGGTATGTGAAGTCAGTTTTGAGAAAACAACTAGTCTTGTGCTCCAAATTTAAAAGTCACGGTAATGTGCCTACGATGATCACAATTTAGAGTGGGAAAGGTCTATGGCCTAAATTGAACCAAAAATCGTGATGAAATAGTGGTACCAGGGGAACAGGTTAAATGGAACAGTCTGCGGTCTCATCTAGGTGCACTAGTCATTCTAGATCAATACTGTCCTATGGTATCAAAACGTTCAAGCAATCTAAGGTGTCCTAATTGGGAAGGTAAGGGAACAACAATCATCAAGGCTATAGGGTCGTCTACCATCCTATATGAAAATGGGTTATTAACAAGTGAGAAATCATTAAAGTTACCATTCCATAAAAAGAAAATTGAAAATTTAGGTACAAACAATCACAAATAGATTTTAGTCTTGACACGATCTAAGTTGATCAATTTCAGGAAAAATAGAGATTTGGGCAAGATAGGAAATCAATGAAATCAAGTATGAGCACGAGCATCCAATGATGAAGATCCAGGTCATGATTAAATTTAATCCAACTGGATATGAATACGAGGTTCATAGGTGATAAAATAATTCCAATGAGAATTGTCAAGGCTGTTGTGGATAAGATTCTAGGGTAAGTTTAACTGTGTCTCCATCCACGTAGATTAATATATGAAAAAGCGAACCAAAACGCAATAGGTTGATCAGACCATCATGCGCCGGTTCTGATTAGATAATATGTTAGTGGGTGTACACCCAATAAAATATATCATGATCAAGCTCGAAAAGGATAAGCTTGTAAATCTTAAGGATAAATTTATAGCATAAGATATAAGTAAGGGTGGAAATGAGGAAAGAAGATACATAGTCCAAGATTCTTAACCAATCGGGTCAAGCATTCAAGGTAAGGTACAAGGTTAAGTATTTGAGGGTTCAAGCAGAACACCATCACATACCAGGTCGAAAGGATTGAGCCAAGGTGGATCTCTAATTGAAATAAGAATTAATTTAGTATCATGGTAGAGGTTATGGTTTAGCCATTTGACCAGAAAATTATATCAAGAAAATAGAGTACAAGGAGACGGATTTTAGTGGGACATGGAATACCTACATGAAGGTGGCTAGTCTAGGTCTTACATGTGAAGTTTGTTGGGAGGTAACAGCTAGTATTATACTCTGAATATCTAAGTCACGGTAAAGGACGTCCAATGATCTAGAATAGAAAGTGGGAGTTCGAGACGTGACAAATTGATGCAAAAATTGAAGAAGATCAAATTAACTCATGAAATAAAATTAATCAGGAATCTAGTAAATAATTTAGGAACACAGTCCTAGGGATAGATAGGCTACTAGATGAATATAGTTAGGGTTCGATCAATCAAGGGTCAAGGTTAGAAGGTCTCAATAAAGTCTTGATTTGAGGAAATGTCGAGTAAGTCAGGTTTGGGTTACAGTCACATAGATTGGTAAAAAGAGTCTAAGCAAGGTGCAAAATAGAGAGGACAGTTCATTTCAATGAAAGGCAATTAGCAAGAGGATTAGATGGCAAGAAACAGATAAGAGTTTTCTCATAATTGTGATTGAGTACCCAAAAAAAATAAAAGATATTAATCTAACACTAAGAAATTAAATCAACAACTACAAAAATTTGAAAATCATCAACTAACACCAGGATTCAAAGTTCTACAGTGAATCCTCCAAAACCAAATTCAATCAAGGGAAAAGGAGTTTAAATCGTAATTTCAAATGAGATTCTCAAGGGTCATCCCAGGAATCTCTCAAGGTATCCTAACAATGATTGAGCATCATCTCTTACTAAGCCTATTCCTCAAATCCTATCGCAGGCTGTAGTGATACTCTAGTTCGAATACTACTACATAAACTCGAGACCTGCATGGGCCACCACTAAAAACGTGTCACGACCCGCACCCACTGTTAGGGTACGAGAACGTAACAACGCCCAGCCTACGCCGCAGTATCGGCGGTAGAACGCTGTCCTAGGTCAATCATCTATCAATACCAAGTACCTGTACAGTTTATACTCTCCGAATGGAGGTGACATAATATACATCTCAATCACATCTAGGGTAGAAGAACGAAAGACAGATAGATAGATAGTAACTCAAGAGAACAGTATCATAGATGAATAAGTCTAAGTGTCTAGTACAACATAATATCCAGAACTGTCAACTCATAATACAAAAAGTCTAAGAGTCTATACATCTCCACATCTCAAAATACAACTCAGAATATGGGACAAAAAGTAAATATAGAAAGGACTGCCTAGACTAAACTGGTCTAGACTACTGGAACAATATCCTCAGCTGCAGGTGGATCCTGCTGAGGGTCCACAACATAAGTATCATCTAGTCCTGCTCCATAATAGGTAGACACCAGGCCTCATCCTCATCCTCTGTAATATTTTCAACAGGTCCAATCAGGACGGGAACGAGCACAATACATCTCACGCAGTGCATAGCAGGTTAGGAAATACGATACAGGCAATAGAGTAAGATACATGAACTGCTGAAAGGAAATATACGCTGTAAAAGAGATAGCTGTAATGAAATATCTACTGTATATAGAGAACTGTAAGTGACTAGTGATGTAGAGCACAAGATAGGCATGTGAATGGCTAAAATTTATACATGATTACACTACTGAGTTTGCACATGATTACACTACTTTGGAATTATTCACATGTCCACTTCTACTCCCCCGTTACCCCAATCAATACACAAGGATCTATACAAGTTACGTTATTGTACATGATATCACATGGGGCCCATGAAAGGGTGCACATGATAGTATACATGAGGGCTCAGTAAATATGAGAGTACATGATCACATGAGTGCACATGAATAATGGAAGCATAGGAGTACATGATGATAGTGAAACACACATAACATGAAGTACCCGATGCTCCCGAGGGGGGATAACATCTCATGTAAAGATCCATATAGTACCAATCCGTGTTACCAACGTGACAGCAACAAGTAAAGTAATCTAGAGCGAGAAGTAAAGCCTGAACAAGTATAAAACGGTCAGAGAATGTACTCGCCTGATAACTGAATGTCTGAAGAGGATATACTGTCTGAGGAGAGGTGTATGGCTCCTAATCAGAGCAATACAAGTCACAATGTATCCACAATGGTAAAGATAAAGTGTACAATGCATACTACATGATTCTAGGTCAATCTGGTCAAACGTCAACTCTAATAGTCAAACTAGGTCACAGGAAGTCATACTAGATCACAGGAAATCAAGCTAAGTCAAATAAGGTCAAACAAGGTCAAATAAATCAAGATTAGTCAAATCTAGGTTAAAATCAACCCCTGGTCAACATTCTAGCCAAATTAGTCAAATACTAGTCAACATGATCAATCTAGGTCAAATTTAGACTAACTAGGGTTTTGGGTCAAACAAAGACTAGTCAGCAAGGTGATTAAGTCAATGGTCAACTATCTAAGTCAATACCACAAGGTTAAGGTATAACCAATACCTATACAAGTATACCACACATATATACATATATATAATACCAACCTTAATCCTATATTCAAGCTAATCCCACATTCCAATCTCAAGTCATGACTCAACTCTACGTATCTAACTTAACCCCATACATATCTTAATCTACATAGGTCTTCCACAAAACCCAAGTCACAATAATATACTTATATATAGGTCAAACCTAAACCAACTAGTTAATAGCCTAGGGTTTAGTCAAATCTTAGTCAATAAGTCCTTCTATGTTCATCCAAGCCATTTCTAGGTCAATTTGGTCATGGTTGACCTATAGTTGACTTTGGTCAACAATGGTCAATTATCTTAGTCAAACTAGGTCTACTAGTCAAGTTAGGTCAACCAATGTCAAACTAGTCATTCTAGGTTTAATTCAAGTTCAATCTAGGTCAAGTTTGACCCTAGGTTGACTTTGGTCAACTCTTAGTAATCAAGGGTCAACAAGTTGGGTTTTGGGCCATTAGGGCTAGCCCCAAGCCATAGGCTAGAAATCCTAGGCCATAGGCTAATGATGGGGTTTTCATATAAACCTATAACTAGGAGTCATATATATATATATATATATATCTATATATAGATATACACTATCTAACCACCACCCAATATCCATATACCCAATATATGAATAACATATATAATACAACCACATACATATATATATATATATATATATATTGACCTAAGTAAACTAGTACAATATATACATATATCTCATATATGTATATACATATATATATATAAACTTATATATATATATATATATATACCTATATATATAGAGACATAGAGAGAGAGACAAAGGGAAAGAGAGAGAGACTGAATGAGAGAGAGAGAGAGTGAGACAGTGAGAGAGAGGGGAAGTGAACACAGGACAGTAGGGGGGGAAGGGTTCCAGTTTTCTGGAACCAAACCTGGCCCAAACACACACACACACACAGGATACATATATACATACATATGTATATACATACAACTACACACACACACCACCATTTCTTCCCAAATTTGACCCACACTCACACATACATATATACTACACATATACACACTAAAATACATATATATAATGTATAAATCACATCAAAAATTGATTTGAAATTCACCCTTAAAATCTGGAAATAAATCCCAAAACTGGAATAAGTGCACTGTGCACTCGACAGTAGGTAATCCCAAATTCTTCCACTAAAACGAGCTAAGGCTCGAAACAAATGGTTGGTAACTGACACCCCGTAGATACCCTAGTATCCTAGGTGCCTGACACGACACCACGACACGGATTCACGTGTCCAAACATTCAAAAACACTACACGGGTAAACACTGATACACTGTGCAATGTCACAGCGTCGTGCACGCGTGCAGTTCACTCTAGGACACGACACACGTGTCCATGTGTCTCGTGCTCACGCGTGTGGGTTCGCCTAGGGTCAGGCTAGGTGTCCCAGTGTCTGTCTCGTATCCAAGTGTCGCACAGTGTCGACATGAGGGCCGTATCAGTCGTAAAAATACGACTGATACGCGTGTTTTGTACTGCGTTGTGCAGTGAGTCACACGCCTCGTGGACACGACACGGGCCACGTGGGGCCTCGTGGTCATGTCCACGTGTATCCCACGTGTTGGGCTACACAATCGTGTCACCACGAGGTGTCCTAGTGTCGTGTCCACGTGATACGAAGTCCGTGTCCTAGTCGGTTTTAACAGAAACTGTGCGTGTGCACTGTCTGCCCGTGTCCAGTGCGAGTGAGTTTTCTCACTCGACACGACACGAGGCGACACCAAATTTTGGAGGTATGTGCGCAGACATTGCCCCCTCGTGTCCACAAAATTTCTCGTGTCCTAGTGTCGTGTGTAGGGAGAACCAAGGGGGTGGTAGCAGGGCATTTTTCAGTGTAAAAACAGTGTCTAAACAGTGTTGTGTCCGAGAGCTTTATGTCCAGTTTTGGACACGACTCAAGCTTAAAACGTGCTCAGTGACACAGGGTTAGGGTTAGGGTTAGCTAGGCTAGGTTTTGGTTCAAAAAGTTTTAGAAAACAGTGAGTAAATTTATACTATGACAGTGAGCTAAAAACATTAAAAATACATAAAATTCAATAAGGATACGTGTCCGACACGACACCAAACAAAACCCTAAAATCACCAAACTCTACCCACAACTATATTATAACTATATGCATGCAATAATGAAGAAAAAACAGTATATTAACTAGGTTTAGATATATTTACCTCTATGTGTGCAAAGTCTTGAGTTTCCACTAAATGAGGGTGTACATCCAATAGCCTCAACTTGTCCTTCCTTGGTGAAACTTGAGTAGCTCACTTCCCTAGGCTCCCTTAGATTGTAGGTGACCTAATGGAGAAAACTAGAGGTTCAAAGCTTGAGAAATGAGAAAGTTATGGTCAAAAGAGTGGAAGGGTTCTTGGGTTTTTCTTAGTTTTGATTTTTCATGAAACCATGGGAATGTGAACTAAGTGTTAGCTATATAGGAGAGAGGGGGGGGCAAGGGGGTGTCATGGGGGTGTCTTGGCCGGCCACAAGCATGGGGGGGGGTTCAAAGCTTCATGGCTAAGCTAAAGACTTTTGTAAAGGGTTTAAGATATTTTGCATAAATCAAGCAAAATATCAATAAGTAAATATCTAGATATTTGTATAGCTTTGACTACCATGAAATATCTAATCCTCTTAGTTTCTAGGTTAGGAACTAACCTCTAGATTAGGGTAACTAGGTTAGGGATTATCAAGTCACTAATCAAAAGTCCATGAATAGTAAAATCTCACTAATCCTACTTAATTCCTAGAAAATTACCAAAATACCCCTTAGGCTAAAAATCACTAAATGATATTCTAAGCCTATGGTCAAGTTCTCATGGTCATGGCAACTTCTAGGTTAGAGAAAACTAGGGTTTACACTAAGGTTTACTAACAAAGTCACAAAGTCATAAGTCATGACTTAGCATGACTTTAGAATTGGTTTAACTTAACTAAAATCACCAGAAAATCATACCATGACCAAAATACCACTAATAAATAATAAAAATAATAATTTTTCAAAAATCCCCAATTTTCAGAAACAGGGTGTTACAGTATCGAACCATGCTCGGTACTTTTCCAAGTCACGTGTTGCATACGTTTGGTCGATTTCATTGAATAACTTTTCATTCATTTTTGAGTTGATGGTACTTATTCAATTCATGCATTTCTTCGACTCGGTTGCTACTTCGACGTATCATAGGACTGAAACGGTCGTGCGAGGTGCATTATAATTCTCAAACACGAGAGACGTAGGCTGAGGCTAACTCACTCATTCGTTCATGCGCATCGCAACATCCACTTGCAGCTGCATTCGAGTTCATCATATCGCTGAGTTTGGATCGTGCACATATTCAAGGCGTCCCCCGAATACGTATATTTCAACCAAGCTTAGCGATTAGCGAAGTCGGACAAGCTACTCGTGATAGTTTTGATTTGTCGATCGTTTTGCTAACTTCGATTTAAAACCGAACTTGTGTGTGTATCACATATCGTTTATCTCGGTCCTCGAGATGATTCGATTCGCTTCTCAAGCGTTATTGTCCACGAAATCAGTATGATTTCTTCTTAGCGGGGTCGACCAAGCCTAAGTAATTTCCGTCCGATTCGAGACTAAGTATCGTACTATCATCGAGTACGTCTTCCGACCAATGATTCAATTCGTTATTCCAACTTTACTTGCACATCATCCATTCCTATCATTCCCTTCGTTTGGGGCCATTCTCGCCGTCGTTCACGCACACTCCCAGTTCCCCGTCCTACTCTAAGTCTTATTGTCCCAAGTCTATCGTCCGTCCAGACGATACTGTAAATGCCATCGCACAGGTTCAATCACTCGGCATAGGGTCGTCCGCCTATCCGCTAGGTCAGCTCACAAGGTCATAGTTACAAGTCAAGTCCGTCGCTCATCGTACAAGATCGTTGCACGACGCTCGCCCCAAATCCTATGGTCAAACCATTTGTTTGCTTGTACGGGTGTTTCTACCCAAGCTCGCGTCACTCAGATTTCTAAACATCGAGCACGATCACCTAATTTACATCAAGACTTACGTTGCACATACTCAATTCTGTTCAATCACCAGTTCTAACCAATTCGTGTATTCGATCACGAGGTCATCCAGCTCGTCAATACATTGCGCCCCAATCTCACGCGAGTCCGATTATCCACGGCGGTTCATGAATCACCATGCACGCTCCCGCGAAATAATCATTCTCATCGGGGCATAACTCTTGTTTGAGTTTTAGACTAACCCATTCTCGATACGCGGATTGGACCTACTCAATCCTCAAGTTCAATCTTTCAAGCACATAAATTCATTCTCGAGTCCACCTTCGCATCAAACCACAAGTCGAAGCATACGAATTGCCACGCCATGCAAGTGCCGATCACTCCCGCTGTACGAATCACCATACCAGCGCTCACGCGGAGTGATAGCCCTAGTCGACATGACGCATGTGCGAGGCTGAAGTTGCGCTCGCATAAGACAAGAACGTCAATGTTGTGGTTATCGACAAAGCAAATCCAAACATTCCATTTCCTCCAAGCCAAGATCTCTATTCGATAGTCCGACCGTCATGCGTTCAACTAGAAAATCCTCGAGCCAAGTCTATCTTTTTCTCGACATATTTTTAACATCCCAAGTATAGCATCCAACGGAACAATGACATTTGCACGACCGTCATTCGCCGAGTCAAAGTGCCCCCGAGTTATTGCATATCGATCTTTGATACGCCTCAATACCATCGACGATATGCGTAACCTGACGATCTTCCTTTGCAACCAATTTCGAGTCGTACGACGATGCCGTTGTCCGAGTTGGATATTCCATAATTTTATTTAATATTCAAGATCAAGTTCCGTCGCTCTTCCTCAAGCTCATTTCAAGATCGTTGTTCTAAACCCAAGTCACACTTTCTTTGAATCAATCCGAAATCGAACGCGCGATCCTCTAGGTTTCCTCGATCAAGACCATTCATTTCCATTCATTATTCCGAACCATTTTCTAACTCGCGTTGTCCATTGACAAGTTGTCCAACGACATCTCGTTCGGGACTTTTGAAGTCACAACCAACTAAGCGTGACACGTTCTAAGGCTTTACGCGATCGCATCGCCTCGCCAACATACTCGTTCTATCCTTAAATCCTTTAGTCTCGCTCAAACAATTTCTATGACGTCCATACACCACTCAGGGTTCGAGCCACTCGACTAGTCATCGACACTCATTTTTATTCTTCTCCGAGCCTATTACATACACCACTCGGATTCAAGCCATACGATCTAGTCCTCAATCACGTTCGCATCATGCGCTAAGACATCCTTCAGATTCGTTTGACGAATCTCTAGCGTAATCGCTCACGTCGCCTCGACGTACTAAGTCGTTCACACTAATCCTCAAAATCTAAGCCAATCTTTTGGGTACGCCTAAGCGTTAACTCGATAGCGTTCCTATCGATAAACACTCAAAGTGTACCTCCGTTCTCGATCGAGCGATACTTGATATCGCTCGCAACCCGATTGCACCCAAAAGTCGAGGTGCACGACACGCGGACTAAGTTGTGCCGCATAACCATCTCGTGCGGACTACATTCCGAGTTTGCACGCTCAATTGCTAGGGTCATCGTAGGACTAGTTCGGCATGTACGCGACATGTTAACTTTGCATGTGTTCTCTATCGAGTCAAGTTTAACATCGTTCGGCACAAAGGCCGTCGCCTATCGATCCCGTTCAACCGAGCACTCGTACGAGCTTTTGAAAGTATTAGACTTATTGTATGGAACATCCTAAGGCACAACGAGAGAGAGCGCATACTTCTTTTATATCCAACGAGCTTTCAAAACTGAGAAAATCGAAATGAAGTCCAAGGACGTGAAGCCGTGCTCTGATACCAATCTGTCACGCTCCGCTCCCGTAGGAGCGATCGTCCTCGCTAAGGCATGATGCCGCACGGGCCTAGGTTGCGCCCGTGCAAGGCCAAGTCCAGAAACGGCCGATTTGAGCTAGGCTACAGAGTCGGACAGAGTGTCCCCATTTGCAGCGGAAAGTAAATGAACATAAGTTAAAGTGAATTCAAACTCTTTTATTGATTTTCAAGAAGTTTACAAGCGGCGCTAGGCCGATATTACAAATCGCTCAAGCTCTCTCTCTTTGAAACATAAAAGGCGTGCCAAGTGGCTTACAAGATGGAATGATTCATGGCGATGTTCCGATACATTATGTCCTGTATAGGGTGCTTCATCTTCTTGCAACGCTCCAAGGCTCCAGAGATAGCTCCGCGCCTTAGCACGTTTGATGGAAGCTCCGTACCCGCCGACGATACCTGCATCCTGCAAGTAGACTGTGGGGTTATCAGTACATTGTTATGCACTGGTGGGGAGGCTAGCTCGCCCACAATGCTATCATTACCAAACACGTTCCATTTACTTTTGTGCATCTCTATCATTCATTGTCTTTCTAATCTTGCCTTAGGGTCATTTTCATGGCATATGTCATAACCTATCTCGTGTTACCGATTTCAGAGTGTCACATGGAAATACATGCACAACCTACCCACACTTACCGTCCGGCCTTCCCTGTTCAAAGTAACCCAAGTTAGACAACAATTCATGTGATAATAACATAACGTAGGCGCATTCTTTAACTCAGTCGTACAAGTATTCTGGATCATTTGGTGTGTTACATTCAAGCATTTTCAGGAGGCACTTCATTTAGTTAACTTAGACTACTTTGATTTCAATGCAAGGACTTGCACGTGGATAGCCACCAGCAAAGCCCACTTAATCTATATGCATCGGTCGCTGGCATCACAAGCCATCCTGGACATATTTCTCCTTAGTATTTTCTCACCTATCATGGCGTGCGGCTGGTACACCCTGATAGTCTCTTTGAAAATACCCCGCACTTACGTTTCCCGTTATGGCCAAGCCCCCACCCAGGTCGTCCGTAAGCCCCTTTTGATTCCGTCCGAACCGGCAAGTCCTTCACACTTTGACCATGCCGCGGAATCCTTTTTTCTTTACGGCACAGCATACGCCACCCCTCGCTCGTACCGTTTGTCCACGACCATTTCGTATTAACTTATCTTTTTAACATAACGGCTGTCTCTGAGCCGTAGGCTAACCCTTAGCCTTCTTACGTTATCGACCAGGTTGGCGTCCGTGCAGCGCGGGTAGCGAGCCCTGTTGTACGTGCCCGTCACACCTGTCGCTAACCATTCTTTTATTTCTTATCTTTCATTCATTCTTTCTTTTCTTTCTTTCTTTCACTTGTTCGTTCGTTCATTGGTTCTTTCACATATTCGTTCATTCATTCGTTGATTCATTCATTCACTTATTCATTCATACATTTTGCAACTCCCTGTGCGGGAGTCGCCTTGGCGACCCATTGGTCCCATAGCCTTTCAATGTTGCTAAACTCTACTCGGAACGACTATGTTGATAGTCTTCCCGTTTCATTGTTGTAAACCATTCATTGTTTCATTGTTGAACGCAAGCTTGTGCCTTAGCACGAGCGTGGAGCGCGGTACGAGAGTTCTCGTATTTTCCATGTTCTTTTCCATATTCTATACAAGCATACAAGATGGGATTATTCCCTTAGCTAGGTGCGTTGACACTACACCAAAACTGACGATTTGCGACAGTTAGAGTAGTCTAACAACGACGTATTAAAACTGTCATTATAATTTCGACGGATTAAAACTGTTGTTTAATATTAAAATATATTTCACCAAAATTGTAGATTTAGATATGACAAATTGAAACTGTCGTTTGACATCCAAATTTTGTTGAAAATTTTGGCTCCAAGTTTGGCTCCTTAATTTTTTTTTTCCAAATCCCGATCCCTCCCGCTGGAAACCCTATTCTTTCTCCACATCTTTTCTTCCTCTCAAAAATTATTTTCCCCTGGCACTGGAAACCCCTTCGATAACTCTTTTCGTCCTCTCAACCCCTCCCCCTCCCGCTGGAAGTCTCCCCCCTCCCGCTGGAACCCGCTAGAACCCTAAGGTAATTCTCTTATTCTAAAAAACTTTTTCTCTCAAAACCTCTTCTTTTATTCTCCCTATGTACATGGATTTGGGTTTGGGTTTGGGTTAGAGAAGGCAATAGAGGAGTGGTAGTGGAGATGGTGATGATAATGGTGGCTGCCATGTCTACGGAAGTGGTGGTGTGCTTCCGCCAACCTGATCGAGATGATGTCTTTCGATGTCGTGGGTGATGAGGTCGAGTCTCCATCAAGGAAGGTCCTCTAGAACTGGATACGGGGAAGACGGAGAAGCTTTGGAGGGCCTGGGGTTACAGACGATTAGCCTGCGGAGGTTGGGATCATCGGAGCCCATGTCACAGACGGCGCAGAGGTTGGGCTCTATGGTCTGATCGGGGTCTCCGAAGAGGATGGGAGGGCTTTAGATGGTGATGAGGCTGGTGATCTAGGGGTCACTGAAGCTGTGGTGTTTGAGGAAATGTTTGACCGAGTCGGACTTGGAAGGGGATATGGTGTGGGATTAAAACCCTTTTTTAACAACAAATCCATTTCACAAAGATTGTAAATTTAGATCGTCGGTCAATTATTTATCTTTGCACATTCATACATGTTTAGGCGGCCCAGGTGATGTAAAAGCCCTACTGTGTCGATCCGAATATTTAATACTGCAACTCTAGGTGCAGAAATTAGCTACCAGATTAATGCAAAATGTGTATTTTTTTACACACATAGAGTTGTAGTATCAAATCCGTGTGTGTACTAATGTGTAATTTTAAAATTGTTATTATATGATTTATATAACAGGCCTCACTGAAAAGCAAATTGTTAAAAGATATATATGCTTTTTGTTACTAGAATAGATAGTAAGAATCAAGTTACAGAATGAATCATTTTCTGCGACTAGAATAAATAGGTCCTCATGTTATATGGGACATGAAGTTTATATGTTTAAGGCATGAAGTACATGAAGAACAGTGTGAAACATCCATTTGATGGCCCACATAATATTGACCGTCCATGAAATTACTTATCATTCAATGTTACATTGGCACTTGAGTGAGGTATGGGTATCCTACTGTTACATAAGAACCTTCCATAGTTCCTCTAAGCCCATACTGGGCCACGGTATAGTACATTGATCTGTATGCAAATGTGTGAATATAATATTGATATGTATAGAAATGACCTGTTTTCTAGTTGCTTTCGTATATGTCTAAAATGATTTGTACATTTCTTCAATACAATCAAGACTTCACATCTTTCATACTGAAGTACAAGTTATAAACTGGTTGGGATATCATCATAATTTAAAGTTTTGAGTTCCTTTAGGTGTTCTAAATCCTAATATAGTAAAGCGTATGAGTGTTTGATTCAATATTGTCTTGAGTTTGAAATATCTGACTGACATCTTTCCTTCAGTTTTACTGTTTCACTTATCTTAGATCAAAACATACAGTGTTGTTAAAATCTTTTGTTAAGATGAGATTGATACAAATACATTTGTTGCTTTACTATGGAAAAGCCTTTGTTTTGATAGGATTGGTGCAAATACATTTTCTGCTTTTCTGTTATACTCTTAGTGGTCCTGCTCATAGCACTTTGGCTAGGAATTTACACCAACATAGAATTTTGATGCTAGGTTGGTAGCCGGTTGTAAATACTTTGTCAAATACTTTGTGGAGCTTTCCTATGCTCCATTGCTAACCCATTCCGGTAGGAAAAGGCTTGGATGATGATGACTATTATACTGTTAATATTATGCTGGTGTTAGATCATAATATACATTGTTGTAAAAGGTTTTTGGTAAGATGACATTGATGCAAATATTCTTGTTTATGGTTTAAATGGTTATAGGACATTTAGCCAATTTCAGGTAATAGGTATCTGCTCCTCTTCAAAGGCATGCTTAAGTCTATTTTGGTGCTAATACCTCACAAAGAACTTGTTCCTTTCATGCTTAAGAGGAAGCGTTCAAATGATACAAGTATTCCATGGTCAAAGAAGTCAATTCTATTTAATCTGCCATATTGGAAGGTAATTACCATTATTTTATTTTATCACTTTGTTGTTGTCTCAATATGATTATTACTCCAGGTAGATCTATTATGAACATTTTTTTTTCTATTATGACAGGATTTGCCTATTCGTCACAACGTGGATGTGATGCACGTAGAAAAGAATTTTGCTGAAAATTTTTTTGCGACAATAATGGATACGAAGGGGAAGTCTAAGGATGGAATTACAGCACGAAGAGATCTACAGTTGTTAAAGATAAAGAGAAAATTATGGTTGGTTGAAGAAAATGGCAAAGAAATTATGCCAAAGGCACCTTTTTCCTTAACTAGGTTAGAGAGGGAAATAATTTGTAAAACCCTTAGTAACTTGAAGGTTCCTATCGGGTACAGTAGGAATTGGAAACATAAAGTATGTCTGCAGGAATTACAATTCAAAGGGTTGAAGTCTCACGATTATCACATTCTCATTCAAGGGTTGCTACCGATATTTCTGATGCACGGGTTCAAAAAGGATAAGCCTTTACGTGCTGCAATTCGACAACTCTCAATATTCTTCAAAGTTCTCTGCTCTAAGGTTATTGATCGCAAAGAGCTTTCTATCATGTATCAACGCCTCGTGGAGACATTGTGTGTGTTTGAAATATATTTTCCGCCGTTATTTTTTGTTTCCATGACACACGTCATCGTACACTTGGCGGAAGAAGCCCTTGTTTGCGGACCGGTTAGATATAGGTGGATGTATCCTTTTGAAAGGTAAAATATATAGAACCAATTAAACTTCTTTTATTTTAACTCAAATTATATAATATGATTTAGGCTCTGTACATGGAAACTTTTATGTAGGATGATGAAAACTTACAAACGGTATGGTCGAAACAAGACTTTTATCGAGGGCTCTATTGCTGAGCAATATATCTTAGAAGAAGCAATGAGATTTTGCATGGAGTATATTCCTGAAGGTAAGCAAAAAAACTATAAGTATGGAGGAATGGTATATACCGATGATGATGTTGAAGGTCCATACCCTATCAATACTGAAGGCAAAGGCTACCGTCTGTCTAGTTTACAATATGAATAAGCACGCAAATGGGTTTTGAAGCATTCTGCAGAAAATACTGAATGGGAAGAGTAAGTAACACTTTAACACAATCTTAATTAAATTCCCAGTTCAATTTTCTTTATATACTTTGTAAACTGAAACATAAAGTGATTAAAGTAGCTTTATATAATTTGTTTACACAGGAAATACAAAGTATATGTTCAGAGCCTTAAGTCTAGTGGAAAAAATCAAAGAGGAAGTCTCCAAACAAAGAAGCCCATGGGTTATATTCCTTGGATAAGACAACAACTTCAACATGAGGAAATGACTCCTTTTAAGAGGCTCGCAAATGGTCCAGATTATAAAGCGATATCGTATAATGCCTACACAGTAAATGGGTATATTTTTTATACAACCAATGCAGAGCTAAACTTGACTACACAAAACAGTAGTGTCGCCATGAATGCTCTAACCTCTTTTAGAGCAAGTGCTAAAGATAAGAACATTGAGGATGCAGATGCAGCTTACTATGGCATTGTCAAACAAATTCTCGAATTAAATTATTATGATTTCACACAAACAGTCTTCTATTGTGATTGGGTGCGTACGGAAGACAAAGTAAATGGATGTGTAGTGGATCCAGAAATAAATTTGATTTTTGTAAACTTTGCGAGGTTTAAAAAAAACACAAGTGAAGATGATGAGCCATTTATCCATGCTTCACAAGCAACTCAAGTTTTTTATTGCAAGGATGAAACCAGAGATGATTGGCATATTGTTTTAGAGTCTCCCAAAAAACTAAGTCACGAAGTGGATGCTTATGAAGATCCCTTTGTTTTTACTGGTGCAGCTGACGAAGCTCCATTGATATCGACAGCACTTGCTGACGCTTTAGAAGATGATGAAAATTACTGATTATTGACATTTTTAGTTGTGTGATGGCACTTGTGTAATATGACGATACTTATTTTGTTTGGTTATCAACATTTTAGTTGTTTGTTTGGTTATCGATATTTGAGTTGTGGTTTTTTGCAATAAATGTGTTTTTTATCGTAGTAAATATTAATGTGATGATAGTTTTTAGTGTGTTATTTGATGATGTTTGTGTCTCGTTTTTTAGTTTTATTATGTCAGGTGATGGAGTAAATCGAGTAAATAGTGCTGGAAATACAAGTACAAGAAATCATGTTGACGACAATCATGCTTCAGGTGGGAGTCAAGGAAACACAATTATAGAAAACCAATCGGATGGGAGTCAAGGAAACACAAGTCCACTAAATCAATCAGGTGGTTATTTTGTGTTTGTTTTCTTAGTTTTAATTATCATGTTGATGACAATTAGTCCTATTATTGTATTTGTTCATAGGTACACAAAAGATAATAATATTTAACGAGTATGGACAACCTGTGGATATTGGATCAACACAATTTTCATCGGCTGTTGGAAAGATAGCAAAAGCACATTGTCCACCTGGAATTGAAGATTGGAGACGAGTTCCAAAAAATATCAAAGAAGACATATGGAAAAGTGTTAAGGTGAGCTAATTTTGTTTGTTAAAGAACTTATTTTTATAGTCCTACAGGTGAGCTAATTTTGTAATTTGGTTCTGGTGAGCTAATTTTGGTTCTGGTCTCTACTGCCTTTCCATTATCCATATATCAGTGCATGACTGACACAGAGATCAGTCCATGACTGATCTCTAAACCCCCAAATCAGTCAAGACTAATACATATCAGTATTATCCCTCACTGTACATATCAGTATTATCCCTCACTGTGCATTATCCATATATCAATGCTACTGTTACCTCTTTCTCCCTCACTGTACATATCAGTATTATCCCTCAGTCAAGACACGGAGGGCCCTGTTTTATTTTGTAAAAGACTGGTCTTACCACATGAAGAGCACATTACTAGGTGAAATAACCAAACAAACTGTATCACAGAAGAAAGAGGTAACCTTTAATGTGGTTCCTCATGACGACTGTCATAGCAACAATTTTATGTTCTCGTGGAGTGGTCACATAGAACAGAATCTTATATCTGAGTTTACGACTCAGGATGTGTATTATTTTATCATAAGAAACATAACTTGTTATCAATATTTTGCTTGTCACATGTTATATATCTGCTATTTTCATTAGTTTAACATTTGTCAAAACCCTGCATGACAATTTGTGGTGGACCCCTGCATATATCTGGTATCATCAAACCCCTGCATATATCTGGTATCATCAAACTCAATAAAACAGGGACTTGGGTGAAAGAAACTTATGGTGAACCCCTGCATATATCTGGTATCATCAAACCCCTGCATGTATCTGTTAACTTTCCTTGGTTGTTAAGTGGGTTATAATCTTTTACGCCTTACCTAGCTGTTATATGTTGAAACTTTCCACTTGAATGACAATTTAAGTGTAAAAAAAAGAAGCCATACTATTCTGCTATTGTAACCATGTAGGGATAGTGAGAACTCCCCACTTGAATGACAATTTGTAATGAGTCAACCCTCACACTATTCTGCATTCTGTACTACCTTACCATCTCAAACATCCTAGCCAGTCAATGATTGCTGGTATAAATGCAAGTCCTCCGCTACTGATGGACCCATAGAGCTATAAAAACTAATGTGTCTATGCAATAGTTTTTGGAACATAAAACTGTAAAAAAAAGAAGCCATACTACGTGGAAAGTTTTCTCTACATGAATGATAGGCTGTTGAATATTGACAGTGCTTGCACATGTTTAGACAAAATTTTCTCCACATGTTTAGACAAAGTTTTCTCCAATATTACAATGTTACTTCAAAATTTTCTCTACATGAATGATAGGCTGTTGAATATTGACAGTGCTTGCACATGTTTAGACAAACCTGGAAAAAGGATCTAACAAACCCAATAATTATCTGGTATCAGGGGGAAGACATGCTTGTTATTTTGGATGGTTATGTAGAGGTGGCCATGATCTGATGGGAATTCATTTCTCTTTACTGATTGATAAGTATCTGTGGAGGATGTTGTGCCAAAATAAGTTGAAGATTTACTAGGAAGTCGTAAAGAGGACACAGTTTAAGGCCAAACTCAGAGAGCAGATATGTAAGTTTAATTCTTAGCATATGTTTTCTGGTTGTTGGGGAGGCTTATTCTCTTAGACTTGCCCGCGGTGCATTGCCAAATATTTAGCTCGTCTGTTTGATGCTCTACTTTGAAGGTTTTCTAAGCAATATATGACTGCTGCCTTTTTTTGCTAGTTGGATTAAGCAGAAGGCAAATTAGGAGAGAGTTCTGATATTTCTGTACTCACCATTGGAGATAAATACATGTAACATCTTTTTAACTTCTTCGATAATTTATGTTAGTAAAATTCGATGAATACACTTTGAAACTCAGATACGGTTGAGACTATTACTTCCTGGACAATGGTTACGTTTACTCATGAGTGATACATTTGAGTTTTCATTTCTATATTTCATATCCTCTGATAGTTTTCAAATATACTTTAGCGAGTGTAGTCTGTGTAGACGGTAGATAGGTAGAAAGTTGAATCATTAACAAACTGTACTGCATGTGTGTGATGAGCTGGAGCCTTCAGGACACTGAAAGGGCTGGGCTAGGGAATGATATACAAATCAATGGTGAGTTGCTAACCTTCTCGGTTCTCTATCTGGTGTTCCAGTTCACTATGGTACCACAAACTCAGAGTTCTGGGCATGGAAGACATGGAGAAAGTAGCAGAATAGAAGAAAGATGACAATGTCAAACCTCATTGGAAGTTTCCAAATTCAGCTAAGTAATGAAGTTTGGTGCAACAGGTAAATGAGAAATGTGGGGGTAGTATTACAACAATAACAACAACAAAGCCTTTATCACATTTTTTGGGAAATGTGGGGGTAGTGTTGCCACTGAAAATTTCTGGGGCAGGCAAGCTTTTGGGAAGGTAGGCAACTATATGGTTCCCTTGCTGGTATATGGATTTGCCAAGGTTTCTTGACTGGCTTGTTGTACTTGATACAAACACACAAAATATAGGCATTTTAACAGAAACACAGATTAGCTGCCCCCTCATTATTGGAATCTCAATACAAGATCTGAGTTATCTTTGATTTCATGTCAAACTGATTTGTTATGCTCTTGTATATGTTTATCTATCTTTTGTATTGCAGAATGAATATCAAGTACCAAAAATTTATAAAGACAAAATCTTGAAAAAAGCTAATAGTGCTTGGAGAAATTGGAAGGGAGAACTACGAAAGATTTGCGATAGAGTTGAAACTGTTGCAGAGCGAAAAAGTATTGTGGTAGAAGCTATAAAGAAAGAAGATTGGGAAGCTTTTGTTGACTTGCACTCTACAAATGAAGATCAAGCACGTCGTGATTCTGGAAGGAATGCGAGGAAAAAGGTGAAGATTTTACATACAACCGGTAGAAAAGGTTGTGCGAGGGTAGCGCATGAACTGGTAACGATGTTAATATTATATTATCTATCAGCTCCTCGTATTACATTGCAATATGAAAATATATTAATAATCTATTTTCTGTCTTGATGTAGAAAAAGGCGAGTCCTACAGGTGAAGTCAATAGATCTGTGTTATACTTGGCCACACACCTAAACACTAGTAAAAATGATCCTACACGTGTTACCCAGTCTACGAGCGGGTTCGAATACTTAGTAAGCTCAACTTTTGACTTCTTTCTTCTAATTGTATTTAACGAATATGAATACTTAATTGTCATATTTGTTTCCGTTTTATCTTCTAGGAAAAAATTAAAAGACTTGTAGATGAAGATCCCTACTTAGGAGAGAAAGATTTGGATAATGATGCTGTTGCAATGGTTTGTGTGATGCTAATTAAGTTTTATGCTTGTTTATAATTTATTACAAGTTTATAATATATAATTATTTTCTCTTCTTTTGAATTTTTTTAGGTATTGGGCCGTGATGGTAAGGGTTATGTACATGGAATGGGTCAAGGTGTTTCCAAGACGGAGATTCGTGCTTCGGCTGCAATCCGGGAGATTGCTCGTCGAGAAAAGCAAAAAAATGATGCTCTACTAAATCGGATAGAGAATCTTGAAGAAACAGTAGCTTCCATGCAGACCGTAGGAAGTAACACTCCTAGGTCAAGTCAATCTTCATCACAGTTTCATGCTCCTAGTCCTTCTGCGGTAAGTAGTTTCTAATATAATAGCTTTAGTTTTGCTATACCATATGTATTAGATTACTCTTATAACTTAAGCTAGTAGGTCATGCATATTACAGTCTGTTTGTTATAACTGGTCATCATCGAGATTCATTTTTGTTTTGCACACCTGGAAATTAAAGACAAGCCAAAGCACACATAACCACATTAACTTTTAGTACATGTCATTACATTGACAATCAGATAAGTTGGATAAAGCTTGATCAATGAAAGAAAACTTCATATATTCAATTTTGCTCACACACACAGGTCATCCCCGTCCGCCTGCCCTGCAAACATGCTCAAAATGACAAACTGTCATGAGATAACTTATATTTTTGCATAAAAAAATTAGAGGCTCAGTTGTCAAGATTTTTTTCCAGCTTTTAATCAAAAACGGAGTTTCACATTTCAAAGAGAACTGATTAAGCATGTGTAGGTCTTCCGAGGTTTGGTAAAATTATTATGTATAGTAGCTTGACTGGTCCATGAAACCTTCACTTCTCTATAGCATTCAAATATGGTAACTGATTCCAGAATTCATGAATCTTTCAATGTATCTTCCCATAGTCTATTCCTGATTACAAATTGTCGATTGGATTATAACTTGTGTTGAACGGCAAGCTTCATTGCATTGAGGTCTAAATATACTTGTTAGAATGAAGAACAGCTTGTACATATTCATACATACATGAACAAGTTTGATTTTTTGTCTCTATTTTATTCATGCCGAATGGGGAGTACCGATCACAGGAATAGCGGCGTGTCCGTGCTGCAACTGCGTCGGACACCACATCAGACACGACACAGAACACACCTACCCTGTAAAAACATCCATGGTCATCAGGACCAACAAAAAGAAACAGTTAGCTAGAATGGCATCAGACACATGTTATCATATAAATAGAGGTTTAATATATTTAAAGACACAGTTAGCTAGAATGGCATCAGACACATGTTATCATATAAATAGAGGTTTAATAATTTAAAGACACAGTTTGCTGGAATGGCATCAGACACATGTTATCATATAAATAGAGGTTTAATAATTTAAAGACACAGTTAGCTAGAATGGCATCAGACACATGGTCATCAGGACCAACATCTCATATACTTATGTTTTTTTTTTTGTATGTAGGGACATGATCACTCTACCTTGCCCATAAAGACTTGTCTTTTAAAGAATTTTAGAAAGAAAGCTGTTGCTATTGGACGTGTGAATACAGATGCGCCATGCAATGATGAAGCTTATAATATAATTGTCGATGACATTTTTGATGGCAATGAGATGTTGTTCGATAGAGACGGAAAGTTTGATGATATTACTGTCGGAGAAATGATCAATTGGCCAAAATATTCAGTTCAGTTTGTGAGATTTTGAAATTCTCCTTTTTTGTACTAAACTTAATATTGTAAGCTAGCAATAACATTCCCTTATTTTTGTTCATCATGAGACTGAAACCGATGTGAGCTAGCAATATTTACTTTTTTGTTTTTGATGGATTATCGCTATGTAAACTCGATACATTTGTTAGTCAATATAATTTTGATTAAAAAAATTCATTGTTGATGATGGCTGATGTTTATATGAAATTTTAATTTCAGATGTATTTTAGTTTTATATGGAGGATAAATATGTTTAAATTGATTTGATATAGATGCATTGAGTTTTTTTTTTAAATTCTGTTTCAAAAAAATGACATACCTTACCTGTTGAAAAAGAAAAAATAGGTGTAGACCAATTTACAATTTATTTGACAGTTTTAGTCCATCGTTTTTATTTGACAGATGAAAACTGTCATTTTATTCAGCTATAAAATGACAGTCCATAATTGTCGTTTAAATTTTGGGACACGCTATTAACGACGGATGTTCTGACAGGCCAAAACTGTCGTTTAATGTGATTTACGACGGTTTTGGTCCGTCGAAAAATGCATGTTTTGGCGTAGTGTGAGTCATTTATTAGCATGCGGGGTGTTATCGCCTAGCGATTTCAGTGATAGTGTTCGTATTATTATGTGTCTAGGCTAAGCACAGACGGGTTCATCGAAGCCACCCACCTTAGCAATGTTTGCATCGGTCGAGCGATACTCCGAGCGCGCCTTTGAAAGTCTAAGTCTTGATTCATCTTGACGGGCCAATGTAAGCCTTGCATCGATTCTTCATCAGGTCGATGCCAACTCTTCGGGTCGACGGCTCGTTTGAGTCGTTGCACTTGCCGTTCGAATCGGCGTTCCGCTAGGGCGGAGCGGGTCATTACAGATTGAATCGGTCAACCCGTGAACCAGTAGTTTTTAGGAGAGTTATGATTTAATATCGGCCAATTATTATTTTATTTTTTCAAAAATTCGGTCGACCCGGTCAAACCACATAACCGTCTGATCCAGTTGAATTTTGAACCGATTTGATCTTGACTTTTGACTTTTGTTTTGGACTTAACATACAATCAAAGTTAATATGTTTGCTTCTTGACTAATTCTATTATGGTAAAATTGTATAACTTTCATATAATACTAGTAAAAGTACGTGCGTTGCACGTAGATACGTTTCCTTCTTACTAATATTATCAAAATATAATTTAAATATTTAAATTTAAACTAAGATTTGTTATATATATATATATATATATATATATATATATATATATATATATATATATATATATATATATATATATATATATATATATATATTTATTTATTTATTTATTTATATTTTAATTAAGATTTTTATAGAAATTTAATTATAATTTGTTATGAATATATCTTCCACTATATAATGAGGCTTCAAAACGGTTCAAAAGTGAGCCGCCTAAGCCACCATTGTATCACGGTCCATTTTATTTTAAAAAAATTAATTATGTAAAAAATTGTTGAAAAAAATAATAATTTGTCAATATGGAGAATTGAACTCAACCAAACAAGAAAAATACCTTGGACCTTAACCACATGAGTTAGAAGAGACATTTAACTATATAATTGGATAATATTTTTATTATACGTGCAAAGCACGTGCATTTACTAGTGTAAATAAAAGAGGGGGTATTCAAATAACAAATAAAAAAAGAAGGTATTTATTTATGCAGAAGAAATGGAGAGAATTTTAAAAATATAATTTTTTATAATTCTTTTTAAATTAAATGGTTGATGATATACATATGATTTAGGGGGTTCATTTTTTTTGTCGTTTCGAAGTCGCATTATATAGGAGAAGTTATATATTTAGTTGTCTACTATGTAATATTCAACTCGAATTAACTTAGTGGTTGGACTGATTTGATCCAACTCAATGTCCTGATCAAATCCATTTTTGAATCTAACCTCTACTAAGCAATCAATACATGATAGTATAGATATATTATGTAGACCTAACCTCTACCAAGCAATCAACATCTAGATATTTTTTATCAGTTAACTTTCTCATTCGGAATGCTTTTGTCATACCTAACTTTGTATTTTGTTGGGATGTCATTTTAAAAAAGACATTTGATTGTTAAATTATGTTTCTAACCTTATAAAATTATTTGCAATAGAAGGACCATGTGATTGAAATATTTATTTAATTTGTTTGCAACGAAAAGAGCACATCTAACCTTATAAAGTTGACCTTATTTGCATTTAGTCATTTAATATGCTTAACATGATTCAACTCGTGGGTTCCAAAATGGAGAGCACCTAGACACTTCCTCTACCTCTCCCTATTTAAGTAGTCGTGGTGTATGAACAAACATTAGATGGATGACTATTAGGAATGTGCCAATGTTTTTTTTTTTTTTTGTTATTTAGTTTTAGGAACTCGTATAATAATTTTAGGGTTTTTTAGCTTCTGAAATCAAAATAGAAGCAAACAACACCGTCACAAGTCTCATTTTCGATTGATCATAAAAAAAAAAACTAAATAATCCAAGTCAAACAACCTTCATCTTTCAAAACTAAATAATTCAACTCACACAACTCACATAGTTTTCTTTAGTTTTAGGGTCTCGTATAATATTCAAAATTTGTGTTTAGTTCAATATTTTGCACCGTCAGCACAAACTAACGGTTAGGACAAGGTCCAAATCCTCTTCAAGCCAATACGAAAATCTAAACATAAAATTTTAATATTATTTGAGACCCTAAAACTAAATAATCTTTTTTTTTTTTTGTCGGTTCACTATGAATTTGAGTGATTTTCTTTGACTTTAGTTCTTGAGTATCGTGAAGATGTCATCTAAATGTTGCAGATAGATTTTCCGTATCTTATGGGACTACAGTTACATGCACAGCATGTTAGGTAATATAGATAACGAATTTTAGTACCTGCTCTTTCTTGTAAAAATGCATATCCCTTGTCAGAAAATTGATTTTCAAATTTGTAACTACCGAACACATTTTCGTTCTTGGTTCCTTAAGTCCGTGAACTAAACTTGGTCGTTGTGTTGTTTGTGTTGTGCCCCCATCCCATAGGACAGGAGGGAAGCAAACATGTAACGAACTCATGCCAAGTGTGGGACTCTCTGGTCCATACGTACGACAGTGATCACACACAATGATTATAATGGTTGGTTGAGGTGGTTGGTGGTGGCTTCAGACTAGTGCAAGGTCCTTAATTGTAGGGCTGAACTGAAGTAAAGTGAGAACTTGGAACATCTCCCCTCCAAAGTTACAGTGACGCCAGAACATCAGTTGGCATTTTTTGTAAGCATCATGAATCCATGATATGAATCTCAATCTACAGCCTTACACTCGTTTGGAATCAATTTTCTTAAGTTTATCAAGTACTATTAGTATATATATATATATATATATGCCAATGGCCTTGTAGCCTACCGGTTAGGGCCTTTGGCACCCGGGGCATCGAACGGAGTTCGAGCCCCCACGGGGGCGGCTTGGTGGTTCGCCCACGGCCCCCGGGCCAGGTGGTGGCTGGGTGTCTCCGACACGGCCGCTTGGTTTAAAAAAATAAAAATATATATATATATATATATATATATATATATATATATATATATATATATATATATATATATATATATATATATATCAGTGTTTCTAAAATCGGACCAGATCGGACCGGTCGATTGAATCGGTCAACCCGTTAACCGGTAGTTTTTTGGGGAGTTATGATTTAATATCGGCCAATTATTATTTTATTTTTGAAAAATTCGGTCGACCCGGTCAGACCACATAACCGTCTGATCCAGTTGGATTTTGAACCGATTTGAACTTGACTTTTGACTTTTGTTTTGGACTTAACATACAATCAAAGTTAATATGTTTGCTTCTTGACTAATTCTATTATGGTAAAATTGCATAACTTCCATATAATACTAGTAAAAGTACGTGCGTTACGTAGATACGTTTCCTTCTTACTAATATTATCAAAATATAATTTAAATATTTAAATTTAAACTAAGATTTGTTATATATATATATATATATATATATATATATATATATATATATATATATATATATATATATATATATATATATAAATTAAGATTTTTTATAGAAATTTAATTTAAATTTAATTATAATTTGTTATGAATATATCTTCCACTATATATAATGAGGCTTCAAAACGGCTTAAAAGTGAGCCATACAAGTCGTCATTATATCACGGTCCATTTTATTTTAAAAAAATTAATTATGTAAAAAAATTGTTGAAAAAAATAATAATTTGTCAACATGGAGAATTGAACTTAATCAAACAAGAAAAATACCTTGCACCTTAACCACATGAGTTAGAAGAGACATTTAACTATAATTGGATAATATTCTTATTATACGTTATTATACGTACAAGGCACGTGCATTTACTAGTGTAAATAAAAGAGGGGGTATTCAAATAACAAATAAAAAAGGGTATTTATTTATGCAGAAGAAATGGAGAGAATTTTAAAAATATAATTTTTTATAATCCTTTTTAAATTAAATGGTTGATGATATACATACGACTTAGACGGTTCATTATTTAGCTGTTTCGAAGCCGCATTATATAGTAGAAGTTATATATTTAGTTGTCTATTATGTAATATTCAACTCGAATTAACTTACTGGTTGGGCCAATTTGATCCAACTCAATGTCCTGATCAAAACCATTTTTGAATCTAACCTCCATCAATTAAGCAATCAATACATGATAGTATAGATATATTATGTAGACCTAACCTCTACCATGCAATCAACATCTAGTTATTTTTTATCAGTTAGCTTTCTCATTCGGAATGCTTTTGTCATACCTAACTTTGTATTTTTGTTGGGATGTCATTTTAAAAAGACATTTGGTTGTTAAATTAGGGTTCTAACATTATAAAATTATTTGCAATAGAAGGACCACGTGATTGAGATATTTATTTAATTTGTTTGCAATGAAAAGAGCACGTCTAACCTTATAAAGTTGACGTTATTTGCATTTAGTCATTTAATATGCTTAACACGATTCAACTCGTGAGCACCTAGACACTTCCTCTACCTCTCCCTAGTTAAGTAGTCGTGGTGTCTGAACAAACATTAGATGGATGACTATCTCTCAATGTTTTATGTTTTTGGTTATTTAGTTTTAAGAACTCGAATAATAATTTTAGGGTTTTTTTAGCTGCTGAAATCAAAATAAAAAACAAATAACATCATCACAAGTCTCATTCTCGATTGATCATAAAAAAAACTAAATGATCCAAGTCAAACAACCTTTATCTTTCAAAACTAAATAGTCCAGCTCACACAACTCTCACATAGTTTTCTTTAGTTTTAGGGTCTCGTATAATATTCAAAATTTGTGTTTAGTTCTCGTATCTTATGGGACTATTGTTACATGCACAAGTTGCATGTTAGGTAATATAGATAACGAATTTTAGTACCTTCTCTTTCTTGTAATAGTGCATATCGCTTAGCTTACATTACGCAAGTATTCTAAGCCTCAAAATAAATTAGTTGCTAATTTCTAAGCACCCGTCTCCTATTCCGATCATTTTTATCTGGAGATGTAGCTGTGTCCGACGAGACACGCCATGTCTAATTTGTGTCGCCGATATGTCAATTTCTCCGCCAGCACGACGGTCGGAACAATCTATGTTGTGTCGTCCCCCAAAACTCCTCCACCCAGATTTGAGCACGATGTGGACACCGCTTGGAATGTGTCTGCACGTGTGTCGTGCCAATTCCTGTGTCTGCCATGGTTTCTGGGCCTATTTTTGGGCCACGAGTTTGGGCTGCAACTTTGCTTTAAAGTAAAATAGGCAGGACAAGGCCCCAAGTCCAACCAACTTTTGGTCTTTGGGCTAAAAGTTTTTATTTTATTTTACAAAATGGTAAAACGAGAGGGGAATTTTTTTTTTTTCCGAAATGAGAGGAATAATTTGAATGAAGCGAATTACAATTTACATTTTCATGTAAGTTGAGCGACACCACGGGAGTTTGCGTATTGTTGTAGTGACTTTTTCAAACTCAAAGTTGTTTAGTCTTCGGGTTTTCTCCTTTTTTGTTGACGTTCAAAAATGATCAATTTTTTGGTCTCACAGTCTGCAAACCTCTCATAATATATCATCTGACATGTCTCCGACCTGTATATAATATTTAGTAATGGGCAAAAGGAAAGCAATGTCACGCGAAAAGTCGACAAGCATGTCGCTGCTCTCCAGTCGTTCGAAGCAAACAACAGAGCCCCTACTATAGCCGATGTAAGTCAAAAGCAAACTAGCTCTCCTTTTCCGGCCGTTGGAAATGAGTAAACGACCCGTCTCCTCTCTAGCCATTAGAAATACGTTAACTGAAAAAATCCAGCATAGCTCTAGTCGGTGGAGGCCATGCTCCAGCAGGAATGTCCTCGCTGCTGGAAGCAAAGCTCCAGTGAGGACATTATTGCCATCGGAAACAAATCTCTAGCAGGGGCAACCTTGTCGTAGGAAGCAAATCTTGGGACAACCAGCTTGGTGCTAGAATACAGTTCCATCACTGCTCTAATTAAATATTGCTTATAATGCCCCGTTCCGGACATCGCACTATGTGTGGCTACCTTGGTGGCTAGTTTGACCCGGTTGGAATTGAGTGTTGGAGAAACCTTTCGACATGTGATTGACATGGATGAATGCATTGAGAACCCTTCTAATTTATGAAATGACTTATGTTAGAATGAAAGTGAGTGGATTGTGTCATGGTGAATGAACTCTATACAACAGTCTCTTTCCATACCCTTTCATTGTAGTTTTGTAAGGACGTTTTCTGTAGTGTCCCGTCCCTACATCGTGCCACGTTTTCGTCCATGGGGTGCGCGAGAAAGGAACACTGCCGCTATCGATTCAGCCGGGACCGATAGGTCAGAATCGGCCAAGTCGATCGAACGGGAACGGTTGAATTAAGATCCATTCCACGTTATGGAATGGTTTCTTCAGAACCAAGTCCCACATTCAGCGGGTTGCGCCTCGAGGATTGGCTCTGCGGCTGAGTCGGGAGAGACCTCCCGTTGCTCTGGTTTTCATGCCGCACTTGATTTGGCTTTGGCTTTGGTTTTCGTGAATGTATTTTTCGTGAATGTTTTCGATGGGTTTTCGTGACGCGTTTTCGAGCTTCGCATTCATATCGAATATCCTTGAATTATACAGTGTTCTAATCAGTTGCTTATGCAATTGCAGGTGATCGCGTAGGCGACGTCAGCGCAGTCAACCGATCGCTCGCTTGAAGCAAGGCTAAGGCGAGTGGCTGACCTCCTTCGTCTCGTCCCTCTACTTCAAAACTCAATATGTGAAGTAAATGAATGCTTGTCATAATAGTGTAGAATCAAAGAAATCGTGGCACGATTCTTCACGAAACACTTGCTATCAAACTGCCGGTTTTGAAAATGGAGAACGTGTTTCTTACGCAAATCCACTTAGCCCATGCAAAACAATGAATGAATCGATTAACGTTTATCGCAACGATACGGTCAAGTAAGCAAATCAACTAAGTCCAAAGGAAAACGGTCATTGGACAACTTGTCGACAAGATGAAGTTTTCTCGAACGGTTACCTAGGCCAAGGGACCAACTCGGCCCGGGAGGAACGAATGTAGCAGCGCCAACTCTTCATCGGCGCGAGTTATGCGGGCACTTTCGCACAGGGCTCACTACCCGACGCGAAAGGGGCGTCGTCTAACCAAATGCTATAGTCCGCGATGGCTTGACATTGCCAGTGGCCTTCATACCCCTTCACTGCTTAACAGGTGCACGGGACACGGGAGGAACATGATAGTTGCTTAATGATATTCAATTTCATATGCTTGTCTCAAAACATGTTAACACGCAAATCGAACAAGATGGTTAGAAAGATCATTGAAATAGCTAGCTAACATATTTACGAAACTTCTTGAATCAAATGCAGAGCTTAGATTTAATTAGCCATTCGCCAGTACATGTGTTTCGTGCTGATCCTCGCTCTTTGCAGGTCCCGCGAACCAGGAAGGACGCGCTAGCTAGCTCGGCGGCGTTCGTGACTTTTGAAGCTTCGACCGTGCGTCGAAGTCTTACTCTGCGACTCCACTTTTGAAGGCTCTCGACAGTTCAAGAAAAATGACTCAGCGTCCCTCCCATCCAGGTCAATGGAGTACTTGTGTATATTGAGGGATGTGTGCAATGTATGGAACGGCTATCTCATCGGCACTCTTTTGTAATCGAGTCATGTTGTAGCCCGTGCGGCAATGAGTCTTGTATCGGAGTCTGTAAAAGATGTTCATTATCAATAAAGATCAAGTTTCCTTTACTTATTGTGTGTATCAATTGGTCTGCGTACTCTCTGTAATGACCCGCTCTGTCCTAGCAGAACGCCGATTCAAACGGCAAGTGCAACGACTCAAACGAGTCGTCGACCTGAAGAGTTGGCATCGACCTGATGAAGAATCGATGCAAGGCTTACATTGCCCCATCAAGTTGAATCCAGACTTAGACTTTCAAATGCGCACTTGGAGTATCGCTCGGCCGATGCGAACATCGCTAAGGTGGGTGGCTCCGATGAACCCGTCTTTGCTTAGCCTAGACACATAACAATACGGACACTATCACTGAAGTCGCTAGGCGATAACACCGCACATGCTAATAAATGACCCAACGCACCTAGCTAAGGGATTAATCCCATCTTGTATGCTTGTATAGAATATGGAAAAGAACATAAAAAATACGAGAACTCTCGCACCGCGCTCCACGCTCGTGCTAAGGCACAAGCTTACGTTCTAGTCCCTTATGCGTTCAACAATGAAACAATGAATGGGTTACAACAATAAAATGGGAAGACTATCAATATAGTCGTTCCGAGTAGAGTATAGCAATATTGAAAGACTATGGGACCGATGGGTCGCCAAGGCGACTCCCGCACAAGGAGTTGTGTAATGTATGAATGAAAGAGTAAATGAATAAGTGAATGAATGAATCAACGAATGAATGAACAAGTGAAAGAAAGAATGAATAAAAGATAAGAAGGACAGAAATAGTTAGCGACAGGTATGATGGGCACGTACAACGGGGCTCGCTACCCGCGCTGCACGGACGCCAACATGGTCGATAACGCATTAAGGCTAAGGCTTAACCTACGGCTCAGAGACAGCCGTTAAGCTAAAAAGACAAGTTAATACGAAATGATCGTGGACAAACGGCACGGGCGAGGGGTGGCGATACCGTGGCCGTGAAGAAAAAGGGATTTCCGCGACATGATCAAAGTGTGAAGGACTTGCCGGTCCGGACGGAAATCAAAGTTTAGCTTATGTACAGGCCTGAGTACGGGCTTGGCCCCCAGGGGACGTAAGGCTGGGTATTTTAAAAGACTATCAGGGTGTACCAAGCCGCACGCCATGATAGGTGAGAAATTACCACAGGGGAAGACATGTCCAAATTGGCTTGTGATGCCAGCGACCGTTGCATGTAGATTAAGTGGGCTTTGCTGGTGGCGATCCACGTACAAGTCCTTGCATTGAAATCAAAGTAGTCTAAGTTAATCTGAACAAAGCACCTTCTGAATAAGCTTGAAATGTATCACACCAAATGATAATGAATACTTCGTACAATGAGTTAGAGAATACGCCTACGACACGCTAGTAACTGAGGCAGGGACACGCCCTTGATATTGAATGTTTCCAAGAATTACATTATGTTGTTCCATATGAATTGTTGACTAACTTGGTTTACTTTTGACAGGGAAGGCCGGACGGTAAGTATGGGTAAGTCGTGCATGTATTTCCATGCGACACTTGAATTTGGCAACACGGGATAGGTTATAACATATGCCATGAAATTGATCCTATGGCAAGATTAGAAAGACAATGAATGATAGAGATGCACAAAAGTAAATGGAACGTGTTTGGTAATGATAGCATTGTGGGCGAGCTAGCCTTCCCACCAGTGCATAACAATGTACTGATAACCCCACAGTCTGCATGCAGGATGCAGAAGATGTCGGCGGGTGCGGAGCTTCCATCGAACGTACTAAGGCGCGGAGCCAACTCTGGGGCCTTGGAACGTTGCAAGAAGCTGAAGCACCCTATACAGGACATAATGTATCGGAACATCGCCATGAATTATTCCATGTTGTAAGCCACTTGGCACGCCTTTTACGTTTTCCAAGAAAGAGAGAGCTTGAGCGATTTGTAATATCGGCCTAGCGCCGCTTGTAAACTTCTTGAATATCAATAAAGAGTTTGAATTCGCTTCAATTTGTGTTCATTTACTTTCCGCTGCAAATGGGGACACTCTGTGCGACTCTGTGGCCTAGATCAAATCGGTCGTTTCTGGACTTGGCCTTGTACGGGCGTAACCTAGGCCCGTGCGGTATCACGCCTTAGCGAGGACGATCGCTCCTACGGGAGCAGGGCATGACAGATTGGTATCAGAGCACGGCTTCACGTCCTTGGACTTCATTTCGATTTTCTCAGTTTTGAAAGCTCGGTTGGAAACAAAAGAAGTGTGCGCTCTCTCTGTTGTGCCTTGGGATGTTCCATACAATAAGTCTAATATTTTGAAAAGCTCGTACAAGTACTCAGTTGAACGGGATCGATAGGCGAAGGCCTTTGTGCCGAACGATGTTAAACATGACTCGATAGAGAACACATGCTAAGTTAGCAAGTCGCGTGCATGCCCAAATAGTCCTACGTCGACATTAGCAAGTGAGCGTGCAAACTTGAATATAGCCCGCACAGGATAGTTATGCGGCACAACTTAGTCCGAGTATCGTGCACCTAGACTTTATGGTACAAACGAGTTGCAAGCGAGATCGACTATCGCTCGAACGAGAATAAGGGAGACTTAGAATGTATGTTGATAGAGACGCTACTTGACCGGCGCTAAAGCGTACACGAGAAAATGGTTCTTAGATTTTGAGGAACGGGCGAACGTGCGATTGAATATATCGAAAGGGAATCGAATGATCATTTGAGGATTTGTAGAATGACTTGACCCCGAGTGGTGTATGTGATAGTTTCGAAGAAGAATAAGAGTGAGTGTCGACGACTAGTCGAGTGGCTCGAACCCTGAGTGGTGTATGGACGTTAGAGAAATTGTTCGAGCGAGACTAAAGGACATACAGATAGAACGAGTATATCGGCGAAGCGATGTGATCGCGCAAAGCCTTAGAACGTGTCACGCTTAGTTGATCGTGGCTTCGTATGTCCCGAACGAGATGTCGTTCGGACAACTTGTCAATAGGCAACGCAAGTTAGAAAATGATTCGGAACGATGAATAAAAATGAATGGTATTGATCGAGGAAACTTAGAGGATCACGCGCACGATTTTGGATCGATTCAAATAAATTGTGACTTGAGTTTGGACAACGACCTTGAAACTAGCTTGAGGAATAGCGATCAAACTTGATCTTGAATATCAAGGAAATTATAGAATACCCAACTCGGACAACAGCATCAACGCACGACTCGAAATCGGTTGCAAAGAAAGATCGTCAGGTTACGCATATCGTCGATGGTATTGAGGCGTATCAAAGATCGATATGCGATAATTCGGGGGTACTCTGACTCGACGAATGACGATCGTGCAAATGTCATTGTTCCGTTGGATGCTATACTTGGGATGTTAAAAATGTGTCGAGGAAAAGATAGATTTGGCTCGAGGATTTTCTAGTTGAACGCATGACGGTCAGACTATCGAATTAATATGGCTTGGATGAAAATAAGATGCTTGGATTTTCTTCGTTGACAACCACAATGTTGACGTTCTTGTCTTATGCGAGCGCAACTCCAGCCTCGCACATGCGTCGCGCCGGATTAGGACGATCACTCCGCGTGAGCGCTAATATGGTGATTCATACGGCGGGAGTGATTGAACTTGGATGGCGTAGAAGTCTGATTGCTTCGACTTGTGGTTTGACGCGAAGGTGGAATCGAGAATGACTTAGCGTGCGTGACGGTTGAATTTGAGGATTGCGTAGGTCCAATCCGCGTATCGAGAACGAATTAGTCTAGACGCAAGCAAGAGTTACGCCCCGATGAGAATGATTATTCTGCGGGAGCGTTGCATGGTGATTCATGAACCACCGTGGATAATCGGACTCGCGTGAGATTGGGGCGCAACATATTGTCAAAGCTAGACGACCTCGTGATCGAATACACAAATTGGTTAGAACTGGTGATTGAACGGAATTGAATATGTGCAACATAAGTCTTGATGCGAATTAGGTGATCATGCTCGATGTTTAGAAATTTGAGTGAAACGAACTTGGGTAGAAACTCCCGTACAAACGAACAAATGGTTTGACCGTAGGATTTGGGGCGAGCTTCGTGCAGCGGCTTTACACGATAAGCCACGGACTTGAATTGTAACTATGACCCTGTGAGATGACCTAGCGGATAGGCGGACGACCCTATGCCGAGTGATTGAACTTGTGCGATTGACCCTACAGTATCGCCTGGACGGACGATAGACTTGGACAGCAAGACCTAGAGTAGGACAGAGAACAGGGAGTGTGCGTGAACGACGATGAGATTGGCCCCAAACAAAGCGAATGATAGGAATGGATGATACGCAAGTAAAGTTGGGATAACGAATTGAATCATTGATAGGAAGACGGACTCAATGGTAGTACGATACTTGGTCTGGAATCGGACGAAAATTTCTTAGACTCGGTCGACCCTGCTAAGAAGAAATCATATTAATTTCGTAGACAAGAACACTTGAGAAGCGAACCGGATCATCTCGAGGACCGAGATAAACGATAGTGAGATACACATGAGTTCGGTTTTAAATCGAAGTTAGCGAAACGATCGGCAAATCAAAACTATCACGAGTAGCTTGTCCGACTTCGCTAATCGCTAAGCTTGGTTGAAATGTATGTGTTCGGGGGATGCCTTGGATACGTGCATGATCCAAACTCAGCGATATGATGAACTCGAATACAGCTGCAAGTGGGTGTTACGATGCGCATGAACGAACGAGTGAGTTTGCCTCAGCCTACGACTCTCGTGTTTGAGAATTACAACGCACCTCGTGCGACCGTTTCAGTCCCATGACCCAAAGAAATAACAACCAAGTCGAAGAAACCCTTGAATTGAATAAGTACCATCAACTCTAAAATGAATGAAAAGTGATTCAATAAAAATCGACCAAACGTATGCGACACGGAACTTGGAGGGTATCGAGCATGGTTCGATGCCATCGAACGATAGAGCCGTTCGATAGAATTGTCTAAGAAACACGACGACACAAGTTAAAGGAGTGGTAGGATGACCTGCACTAAGGAAGTCTCGAGGACGAGACTTGTTTTGAGTGGTGTATTATGTAATGACCCGCTCTGCCCTAGCGGAATGCCGATTCAAACGGCAAGTGCAACGACTCAAACGAGTCGTCGACCCGAAGAGTTGGCATCGACCTGATGAAGAATCAATGCAAGGCTTACATTGCCCCGTCAAGTTGAATCCAGACTTAGACTTTCAAAGGCGCGCTCGGAGTGTCGCTCGGCCGATGCGAACATCGCTAAGGTGGGTGGCTCCGATGAACCCGTCTTTGCTTAGCCTAGACACATAACAATACGGACACTATCACTGAAGTCGCTAGGCAATAACACCGCGCATGCTAATAAATGACCCAACGCACCTAGCTAAGGGATTAATCCCATCTTGTATGCTTGTATAGAATATGGAAAAGAACATGAAAAATACGAGAACTCTCGTACCGCGCTCCACGCTCGTGCTAAGGTACAAGCTTACGTTCTAGTCCCTTATGCATTCAATAATAAAACAATGAATGGGTTACAACAATAAAATAGGGAGACTATCAATATAATCGTTCCGAGTAGAGTATAGCAACATTGAAAGGCTATGGGACCGATGGGTCGCCAAGGCGACTCCCGCACAAGGAGTTGCGTAATGTATGAATGAAAGAGTAAACGAATAAGTGAATGAATGAATCAGCGAATAAATGAACAAGTAAAAGAAAGAATGAATAAAAGATAAGAAGGACAGAAATGGTTAGTGACAGGTATGACGAGCACGTGCAACGGGGCTCGCTACCCGCGCTGCACGGACGCCAACCTGGTCGATAACGCATTAATGCTAAGGGTTAGCCTACGGCTCAGAGACAGCCGTTAAGTTAAAAAGACAAGTTAATACGAAATGGTCGTGGACAAATGGCACGGACGAGGGGTGGCGATGCCGTGGCCGTGAAGAAAAAGGGATTTCCGCGGCATGATCAAAGTGTGAAGGACTTGTCGGTCCGGACGAAAATCAAAGTTTGGCTTACGTACAGGCCTGAGTACGGGCTTGGCCACCAGGGGACGTAAGGCCGGGTATTTCAAAAGACTATCAGGATGTACCAAGCCGCACGCCATGATAGGTGAGAAATTACCACAGGGAAAGACATGTCCAAATTGGCTTGTGATGCCAGCGACCGATGCATGTAGATTAAGTGGGCTTTGCTGGTGGCGATCCACGTGCAAGTCCTTGCATTGAAATCAAAGTAGTCTAAGTTAACCTGAATAAAGCACCTTCTGAATAAGCTTGAAATGTATCACACCAAATGATAATGAATACTTCGTACAATGAGTTAGAGAATACACCTACGATGCGCTAGTAACTGAGGCAGGGACACGCCCTTGATATTGAATGTTTCCAAGAATCACATTATGTTGTTCCATATGAATTGTTGACTAACTTGGTTTACTTTGGACAGGAAAGGCCGGACGGTAAGTATGGGTAAGTCGTGCATGTATTTCCATACGACACTTGAATTTGGCAACACGGGATAGGTTATAACATATGCTACGAAATTGATCCTAAGGCAAGATTAGAAAGACAATGAATGATAGAGATGCACAAAAGTAAATGGAACGTGTTTGGTAATGATAGCATTGTGGGCGAGCTAGCCTCCCCACCAGTGCATAACAATGTACTGATAACCCTACAGTCTGCATGCAGGATGCAAGAGACGTCGGCGGGTGCGGAGCTTCCATCGAACGTGCTAAGGCACGGAGCCAACTCTGGGGCCTTGGAACGTTGCAAGAAGCTGAAGCACCCTATACAGGACATAATGTATCGGAACATCGCCATGAATCATTCCATGTTGTAAGCCACTTGGCACGCCTTTTACGTTTTCAAAGAGAGATAGCTTGAGCGATTTGTAATATCGGCCTAGCGCCGCTTGTAAACTTCTTGAATATCAATAAAGAGTTTGAATTCGCTTCAATTTGTGTTCATTTACTTTCCGCTGCAAATGGGGACACTCTGTGCGACTCTGTGGCCTAGATCAAATCGGTCGTTTCTGGACTTGGCCTTGTACGGGCGCAACCTAGGCCCGTGCGGCATCACGCCTTAGCAAGGACGATCGCTCCTACGGGAGCGGGGCGTGACACTCTCTTAGATCTCGTGTCTCGGATTACCTTATGACTAGGCCTTGTGCGATCGCAAATTAGGTTCGCACGGCATCACGCCCGGGGGACGACTATCGATTCGACGGAATCGGGGCGTGACATAATGGTATTAGAGCACGGCTTTACGTCCTTGGCCTCCAGTGTCGAGTTCTAGTCTCCAACCGTTGAGCTCGTGTCGATAAAAAGAGTTGTTCCATACGCTGAACCCATGACATTTTCTGAAACTAACGAGAGTTGCCTTTCCTGTTCCTTGCAGTTATGGAAGCTCAGGCGGAATACGAGACGAGTGCTTCCAGCGGCTCGAGTGCTTTTAGATCCGAGCATTCCGTCAACCCAACGGGAATGACGTCTACCGTAGCCGGACCTTCCGACGACCCGATGCAACGTATGCGGCAGATGCTTGAAATGTATAAACGTCAAAACGAGCTCCATCGTCAGCAAGCGGAGGCTCATCAGACTCAATTTGAGAATCGGTTCGAGGCTCAATTCAAGCTGCAGCAGTAGCAGCTGAATACCCTCCAGCATATCGTACAGTCGGTCGTGGGCAACAACAACAATTCAACGATGACGCCTGCCGTGACCCAGCCTGCGGTTCGATCCAACGAAGCCAAACCAGAGGCGCCCGTGCTCTCACCTGCAGCACCGAGAAGTTCTAACTTCGACGTATCAAAATTCACGAAAAGTTGCCGCACTTTCTTCAACGACACAGAAGATCCCTCCGTGGCGATCGACTGGTTGGAGGAGCTGGAAGACAAGTTCGAGCTTCTGGATGTCGAGGACTCGAAGGAAGTCGCGTGTGCTCAACTTTTACTTCGAATGAACGCGCACGATTGGTGGGCTGTGCAGAAGCGGGCTATTCGACGTGAAGACGAGACGGCGGCGATCTCATGGGCGACATTCAGAAATGCGTTTGAGAACGATTATCTTTCTGCAGCCGTGCGACAGAAAAAGAAAAACGAGTTTATGCAGTTGACGCAAGGGAATATGACTATACGACAATATGCGGCCAAATTCAACAAACTGGCCAAGTTTGTTGGAGACTATTTACCTACCACTGCAAGTCGAGCAAAACGATTTGTAGTGGGCCTGCGTTCCACTATCTGTGCTCATGTCTCGGTACCGGAATACAAAACTTTGGGCGAGGCACTCAACCACGCCATCCGTCAGGAGTCCGAGTATCCTCCTACTACTATCGGCGCTGTTGACTTTAATAACAAACGCTATAGTAATGCGAGAGGCAACAACGCACATAAGCGTCAATATCGCGGCAACCAGACGAAGGAGCGGATTGTAGCGCCCCGCTTTCGATAGGCGACGGAACTTCATAATATGCTAGCGCCGAGTCAGATCGACCGAGAACTTAGATGGCCATCTGACACGATCGCTAAGCTTGGTAAACGTTAACGTCTTGTGGCATCGATTCAAATCGATTTGGACGGAAGTTACGAGAATCGATCCAACTAATGGAACGACTTCTGTTGGAATAAGTCCTAGATGCAGCGGGCTGCGTCTCGGCGAGTGAGCTCTCTATAAGAGTCCCTTCGACGGGACCGGGAGCTTTGCCACTGGGCTTGATTGAAGTGCTTTCGCGTCGTTTTCAAGGATGCAATTACAAATTTTGATGCAATGAGAAAAGAAGGAAATCTAACAAAGTGTTGATGCATTTCAGGAGCTCGCGTAACTAAGGATTGACGTTGCGTAGCGCTTCGACGACCTGCACGAAGCAAAGTAATCGGTGGGTGATTCGGCCTTCTTTTCTATTCTGTCCCGCAAACTTATTCCTTGCTTCGAATCCATTCAAATCAAACGATGCCAAGTTAATTGCATGCCAATCCACTAAGTCAAGAACTCGGGAAAAACGTATCGATTTACAAATACAAGTTTTTCACATAAACCAAAAAGTTTAAGGTTTACAGAAAAAGATAGACTATTTCAAGTGCTGCAAAATATTATGAAACGTTGAACATGGGTTATGATGCCTCGGACAATTTGGTGCCTACGGGACGCTAAATCGAGTGTATGGCTTCGGGGAAAATGAATCGATGCATGAGTTATGATAAATGATAATGTCGTTGATACTGTCCGCGCTATACAAAACGGTTTGCATATATATTAAACTGTTCGCACATAGGCATGGTCATGGACAACTTGTGCACAAGTTCGTTTTCCTCGAAACGGTATCCGGGGCATCGGAACCGATTCGTCCTAGGGGGAATAATTCATCGTGCTTCGGCATGAGGCATGCGGGACCTTCAGTAAGGCTTGCAACCTAGGCTGAAAGGGTAGCGTCGCATGCCAACTTCGATTAAGTCCCTAGTGGTGCGTAGCACCAATGACCGCATATAAGATAGTTGCATGCTCATCTATTGTCTTATGCAGGGTAAATATTATCTCTGTTTTCATGCAGGGACGAGCACGGCCGTGGTAAGAAATATGAAAACTGCGATGTTATACTGTATGCTTTAAATACTCAAAGACGGCTATCGAATATGAACTGAATTCATTTAGTTCTAATAGAAAGACAACTCTAAAGCATGCTTATCCTAACAATCAAAGTCGGTTTAGACGAGTTGGTTCGTCTCGTCCACTTAGCAAGTGTGCTAATCCCCTCCCCCAATTTCCCCCAGGTGCGGCGGGCGCTCCAACCTAAAACGAAGCTGAAGTACGGAGAGGCGTTTTGAAGCTCTTCCTATGCTGAAGTATTTTAAAGCCAATTCAAGTCGACGGCATATGTATAAAGGGGCGAATGTATGGTACGGCAAGTGTAGTTCATGCAACTTATCGAATGTATTTTCTTTCTGTTTTCAATCAATGTAGCCGCAACGGCATCCAATGTAAATTATGACTTGCACTTCGTTGCAAGCTATGAATAAAAAGCATTTCTATCTTCCTATACTGCGTCTTATATTCTGATATGATTTGTGAAGTTTCGACTTGGCGTATTAATATCAAAAATCAAAAGATAACCGTTTGAGAACTTGTCATCTTGCCTTACACGAGCGCAACTCCAGGCTCGTGCGGCATCACGCCTTAGCGAGGACGATCGAATCGATAAAAATTAACATCGGAGACGAACGTTGCTGACTCGGAGCGTGATAAATTGGTATCAGAGCACAGTTATGTTTACTCGAATTTTCGAAATATGATTCATTGTTGGAATGTCCATTGCGATGGCTTGATTGAATGCTTGTCGGCATGCTACGTGAAATACAAGTTCCATACAGGTAAGCCCGTAGATATTTTTGAAAAATACTAACGGGTTTACACTGTTTGTAGGAATGACTAAGCGAGATAAGAAAATCGCCGGCCCAACCACCCAAACCGTAGATAGTACGTCGAGCTCAAAAAGCACTGGCCCTAGCAAGGCGACTATGGAGAAGATGCTACAGTTGATGGAACTGCAGCAGCAACAGCTTCAGACACAATTCAAAGCCCAATTTGAGGCGCAACAAAAATAGATGAATGCCCTGACTCAATAGTGAGCAGAATGGCGGGCAATACCAAGACGACGGACGAAGGACCCGAGGAAAAGCAAGGTGATCAAGAAGAAGACGAGGAGGAAGAAGGCTCCCTGCAAATGATGAACTCTCCTTCCATGTTCAAAGTGAAGGAGTTTCGCAAAATGAACCCGCCAAAGTTCAACGGCCGAGCAGAGCCCGACGTGATAGTAGGATGGCTCGCAGAGATGGAGGACTTGTTCGATCTCCTCTGCATCGAAGGGTCCAGAGGGTGGCCTGTGCGGCACTGCAGTTACAACTATGAGCACATGACTGGTGGGCGGCGAAGAAACAAGAGATCTGTGAAGCCGATTCCAACAAAAAGATTTCTTAGGAAATGTTCAAGACAGCCTTCCTTGAGCAGTACGTTCCTCGCGCCATCCGTCGACAGAAGGCGGATGAGTTCATGATGTTGAGGCAGGGGAATATGAGTGTTGAAGATTATGATACAAGCTTCTCAAAACTTACAAAATTTGCCGGCACCTTCCTGCCCAACAAAGAAGAATGGTGCGAGCGTTTTCAGCAAGGCCTCAACGACGAACTGCGTAGGGACGTCATGAACCAACGGTGCCAAACTTATCGTGAATCCTACGAAGTCGCACTTGATAGCGAGCGGATCTTTGGCCGTATGTCACAAAGGGCCGTGCCTGTCGTTCGCAACAACTTCAACAAGCGTCCTAACGACGCCAGAGGATCGGGAGTATCAAAACGTCCAAATACATTTGATAACCGAGGCCATGGCGGACCACACTGCAATAGATGCGGTAAGCACGGGCATCGAGATCCCGATTGTAGACTGAGAACATGCTTCAAGTGTGGCGAGCTAGGCCACCTCAGTCAATATTGTCAGGCGGGGAAGCCGAATCAACACAACCCACCAAGGAACACTCAGAATCCATATAAAGTGCCGACACTGCATGGCGCAAATACGGTGCCCGTCAATCAACATAATCAACGCCATGGGGCTCAAGGCCGAGTTTATGCATTAACTCGGGATGAGGCGTACGCGTCCGATACCGTTGTAACAGGTATATTACTCTACAAAAATATACCTGCTCGAGTATTATTCGATTCGGGTGCGACGCATAGCTTTATATCTACTGATTTTGCGAAAGAAATAAAATCACCATACAATCACTAGATATGAACATTAGCGTTAGCACTCCGTCGGGAGTCGATATGCCTGCAAACTTTATTTGTAGGGATGGCCATATTTGCGTCGGCAGAAGATATCTATCCTTGGATGCCGTCGTGCTAGACATAAAAGAATACGACATAATCCTGGGCATGGATTGGTTGGACGCTTGTCGTGCAACGATCGAGTGCGCAGAGAAGAGAGTGGTATTTCGTCTTCCTGGTAAGACGGAGTTCTCATATTCGTACGGTACGGCCTCGAAGACGGCGATGATGGTATCGGCAATCTCGGCAAGGCGTATGCTGCGTTCCGGCTGCGCGGGATACTTGGCATCAGTTCGAGACACGCGGACGGATAATAGAAACACAATGCAGACTGATGTTGTGGCAGACTTTCCCGACGTTTTTCCTGACGAGATGCCCGGGATGCCGCCGGATCGAGAAATTGAATTCAGCATCGACACCTTTCCGGATACACGGCCGATATCAAAAGTGCCTTACCGAATGGCTCCAGCAGAACTGAAGGAGCTGAAGGTGCAATTACAAGAGTTACTAGACCGCGAATTTATTCGCCCTAGCGTCTCTCCGTGGGGAGCTCCCGTACTGTTCGTGAAGAAGAAGGATGGGTCGTTGCGGCTATACATCGACTATCGGGAACACAACAAGGTGTAGCTCCCCTTCCCGAAATTTTTGAAATATTTTTATTTATTTATTTATTTGATTAAATAAGGATTTTAGAATATTATAAATATCTATTTAGTTAATTATTACGGTAGATGATTTTAGCCATTGTTGAGTTTCGAAGTACTAGACGATTAGGGTTTGTGGCATGGGAGATGTAGCAGTGTGTCTTGACTAGTGTACTAGCCATGCCCGGGAAAAACCTAGCCATAGGGATGCCCTAACTAGAAAAACCAGGCCAAGTTGTGACGTGACCATTATAAATAGTTAATCAGTCACTATTAATATTATTTGACGCCTAGGTGACCCGGTCGCAACAAACTAGTCAAACTGAACCCGAACCGAGCCCAAGCCTATGTAGTCAATGCGGGACGTCCTGTGACATTCGTGTTGATGTATCTTAATATGAGGGTGTCGAATTCCGTTTTAATCATCTGATGAATATTTTCTAAGTATTCTTAATTAAATATTAGAAATACCATTATTGGTTTATTAAATTTTGATATTATTATTGTTATTATTTTATTGGGAGTGTTATTTAATATTATTATTTTTATATTAGTTTATTGACTAATAAATATTATTTATGTATATATTTGTATGTATATATGAATATATGTAATAGTGGATGCGTGTGTATATATATATATATATATAAATATACGTGTATATAAATGAATATATATATGTATAACTGTATACGTGTAAATATATGTGTGTATATGTTTGCATATATATATATATATATATATATATATATATATATATATATACATATATATATATATACATATATATATATATATATACATATATATATATATATATACATATATATATATATACATATATATATATATATATATACATATATATATATATATATATATATATATATATATATATATATATATATATATATATATATATATATAAGTATACGTTTATATAATGTATATAGAGATATATTTATACACATAGATGTCTGTATATATATACATGTGTATGTTCACGTAAATATAATATCCATTAAGGTTAGAAGGCTTTCAATTATAATCAATGCAAGTAACATTTTAATGCAAAATGAGAAATAGCATCCCTTATTTGCTATGGCTTCTATCTGCTTTACTAGATTCACATTGCTGACCATGCCTAAGGTCTTTGTTGGAAACTTGGATCCACGTGTCTCAGAAAGGGACGCACTAACTGCAACTTTAAGTTAGTGTAATTTTCAATATTTGTATTTATATGCAAAGCCCACTCACCCAGAACCTCCCGAGCCTTCTGTACACAGCCAAGCTCTATTGCTTGTAAACCCGGGCCCAATTGCCGATCCCACAACAGTGGACCAAGTCCCCCCTTCATTACTTTTCAGCCCACCCGCACGTGAGCGAAACTGAGAACTCAGTTCTCCAAACCCACAGCAGCCGACGCATATATAATACACAGAGAGAAGAGATCACGAGAAAACCTAAAACCTAATCTCGCAACACCCTCCTCAACATGGGCGACCTCTCCCCGACCTTGCGCGCACGCCCCGCTGCTGGCCGGTCACCGCCAGACCGCCGCGACATGTCGGAGAGCCGCCAGGACTCAGCCGCGCGCGAGGAAAACACAGCAGCGACAAAAGCAACCGCGCCGACTTCGTAAAACATTTTCGCAACGCATGATTGAGCGTTTGTCGATCTACAAACTCTGGTATGAACCTAATATAACCCTTTCTAAACTTGTCCAATTAGTTTGTAGATAACTGCCATAAGTTGGTCGAGAAATCGACGCAAAGTCGGAAGAAAACCCGTCGAAACAGGACACGTGAACCAGTCCAAACACCCTAGTTTACGGCCAGTTTTATCCCAAACCACAAACCAATTCGAAAATCCATTTGAAGGTAAATATTGACAACATATACGAGATGGAAACCCTGTTTATAGATTTATTTTTCATCAATTATATTGCTGTTAAATTAATTTCAAAGTTCGGGAAAAACCTGTTTTCGAAATTATGAAATACCAATAAAATCATCCACACGACGTGCGTCCCGCCATTCCGGACGACGTGGTCACGAACCGAAAGCATCGAAAGCTGCGTAACAGCTTCGTGGTCGTGTGGGCTTTGACGGAATTCAAATTGGTCGCGTGTGCGCGACGAATTCGACGCGTATCCGTCGAAATCGCCCCGTATCCGTCCAATGCAAATTCAGTCATAACTTTGTGCACGCTCGTCAGATCGAGACGAAACTTGTGCCAACAGGACCGTATCATTTTTTTGGTCCTGCATGCCAAGTTTGGTCCAATTCTGAGACAGTTGAATCCGACGTCGTTTTGCGAGCCGTACGGTCCCACTCAACGGACGATTTTGTGCACGTCCGTCGGAATCCAACTTTGGACATACGGTTGGGTTCGTATCGGAAAACCGGATTCGTAGACATGTAGTTTGATGACTTTAGAGACCGTTGACTCTGGCACGTATTTCGGTGCAAAGTGGGTCCAACGGCGGACATCGTTTTGACCCGAAATTTCCGTTTTGCCCCTGTGTCCAGAATTGGACTTAAGGACAGGCAATCCTAGCTAATTGGACTATTCTGAAAACATAGGTAATATTTATTTCAGCTTTCGGGAACTGTTGTACAAGTTTTGACTATTGTAGCATACTGAGTGGCTCAGATTATCGGTTTCATCAGCACAAGACCACAGGCGAGTACAGTTTATTTTCTGCATTTCGATATTGATCTTTACTATATTTCATTGATTAGCCATTGGTTATGTGATTTTTATACTCTATTATAAATTGTTGAGTCAGGAATGAGAAGTACCAAGGATGTGTGATCAGACCGTAGACATTGTAGATATCGTAGACATTGTAGATATCGTAGACATTATAGATATTGTAGACATTGTAGATATCGTAGACATTATAGATATTATAGACATTGTAGATATCGTAGACATTGTAGATCTCGTAGACATTGTTTATTTTTATGCAGTAGATCTCGTAAACATTGTTTATTTTATGCAGTAGATCTCGTAGACATTGTTTATTTTATGCAGTAGACATCGTAGACAATGCTTATTTTCTGCAGTAGACATCGTAGACATTGTTTAAATTCTGCAAGTAGATATCGTAGACCGTGCGGTGTAGTACCCCAGACCGATCACATGTCAAAGGTACTTCTAACAGTTGGGGAAAGTCTGTTGTGTCTATTTATTTACTATTGGTTTTCTGTATTTCCTGTTTATTTTCAAAACTCATAATTGATGTCTAACCTTTGTTTATAGTCATTTTCTTTATTTGAAATTGTATTCAGTGGATTGTACTCATTCCATTCCTGACTGAAAACCAACATTTTCAGGTTAGCCGTGGATTCACTTTGCATGGGAGATACGGGGATACTTGCAGCCAGAAGCCTAGCGACTAGCTAGATAGTTGAGTTGTAGTCATTCTATAATTGTACAAGTTTATGTTTTATGCAAAAGTAAAACTTGTGATCTTTGTAAATTAAATTAATCTTGTGAATGAGTATTATTTGTGATTTGATCTTCATGGCCGTGACAGCGTTCTACCGCCGACATTGCGGCGTAGTCTGGCTTGGACACGTCTCGTATCCGTTAAAAAAAAAACGGGTGCGGGTCGTGACAAGTTTTTCTGGTGGCCCATGCAGGTCTGTTTTCGCAAATCATGCGAACTCGTGATAGTACTTAAGTTAGTTGTACTATTGCGAGCCTGCGACTAGAACATGCTCATTCACGAACAAGGATTAATTTAATTTAAGAGAATGACTAGGACTAGGAGTCCCTTATACAAATTGACCGATGGGTAGTCTAGGCCATGCAATTTAGATGAGGAGTTATTAATTTTGATGGGTTGTCAGATCTCCATATGTACACTATTACCTCTTGATAAGACGATATGATCCAATGTGGATAGATTATTCACTTGGTGATTCAGAGCTTCCTAGAAGTAATGATCTAATCTAGATGAATTATTTAATTCCTTCTCTCTGCCTCTTAGATATCATCCCCATATCTTAGTCGAGTTGCCTATTTAGTTTCTATTTGGCTAGGAATTACTATTTTGTATGAATTCAGATTATTGTTATCCATACGATCCTCGAGTTAGTTTCAATTCAAAGTTTTCCTCAAGGGTTTGAATACACGTAGAGTAGGTACTAGAATGTTGTATTCCTTTTTCTTCAGTTATTTCCTCCATGTTCAATCTTTTAAAGATTGTGACTGATAGGACAAATATTTATGCCTTATTACATAGTCGTCTTGTTTGAATCTCTAGAAGCTCAGGGATATTTTTACAGATATAGTTACGAGAATGTTAGTTAACTCATAATAGTTAGACAGCAGCGCACTGTCATCAATTAGCTGAGAGTGGAGATGTGGGTTCACTGCAGCCAGCAGCGCACTGGCGAGGCACAACCCATAGGATTGAAGTCCTTTCAAAGAATTGTAGCTTATGGATCATTGCTAAAACTATGTCCTAGTTGACCTCTTTAGATCTTAGATACTCTTGTGTTAATGTAGGGTAGAGTACCCGATAGTATATCACACCTGAATCACGGAACCAAGAGTTGACCTCAGCCTGAGTATACGGGCGAAGCATAATTCTCGGTAAAGTGATTTCAGACGTGATACAAGTTTAGGATACTATAAAGGATAGGAAAATGTCCTGTATGCCCCATAAGATCCAAAACCAATACTAGTGAAAAGTTCTGCAAGCTGGGTAGCCTGTCTCCCAACCTAGCATTATGTGGCCCTTGTGATCTATTGACGAGGTAATTGACTGACATTAATAGGTTTACCTATAATATAGAAATTATAGTTCCATAACCCATTAGTCGACCAAGCCTTATTAATAGGAAGATAGTAGGAAGACCGTATTAAGCAATAACACCATGTAAGATATTGATTTTCCTAAAACTCGAATTACTTATTCCTCTTTCCAAAAATCTCGCCTATTTATATTTTGACTATCTTGACCAATACTGCTATTACAGCCTAGTTTTGTAAGCTTACTCTTTTATCGAGCTTGATTCGAGGCATATGTTTAGTGGGGACGCCTGCTAACTTATTGTCTAATCAGAATCAGTGTATTATGGTCTGATCAACCATGATGAATTTGGTTCGCTCTTCGTTTAATTACACTACGTGGATGGAGATATACAGGTATCTAGGATCTCATCCACGACTGCTTTGACAATTTTTTTTGAATTATACGTTCGTCTTTGAATCGCGTAATTGTGTTCAGTGACCTCTCCCTTGAACCCTTCATTGACTTTGTCTTTCATTGATTGGAAAGACAAAAACTCGTAATTGATAGATAGATACAGAGTATTCCCATGGCTATGATAGTTGTATATGCAAGTGTAGCTACCATCGACCAGCCCCGTGACAGGAACCTTGCCACCATATCCTAGCCTCTAAGGTGGGTAGACTGTAAGCCTTCTAAAATTTTGGAATATACCGGGACTACCGAGTGGTTAGAATATCTTCCATTAGGATGATGATTAGAGCCCCATGGACTCCCACTTTCCATTTAGATCATTTTGTGTCCCCGGCCGTGTCATTGATATTCGAAGCACGAGACCAACTGTTACCTTCCAACAAATTTCATATGCAAGATCTAGACGAGTCCACCTTCATCTAGGTATATCATGTCCCACTCAAACCCGTCCCCTTGTACTCTATTTTTGGGGTACGACTTCCAGGTTAAAAGGACTAGTTATAACCTTTACCATAGTACCGGTATAATTTTCGACCTCTATTAGAGCCTTAACCGCGACCCATTCCTTCGACCCAATATATGGTTGTGATCTACTCGAAGCCCACTATGCACATGCCACTAGCGTACCACCCAATTGAGGCCTCATGTGCTACTTAAACATAAAGTCACATTTTGAGCTTTAGGGACCTAGCTAACCAACTAGACTAGCAACTAGCTCAGTCCCTTGGGTAGAAAACCTATTATAGGTTACCCTAACTAGTGGAAACAGTTTTATTATTAGGATATTGTTCTGTCCATATAGATTGAAACCCAATGTTCATCCAACAGACGGCTGATGACCAAACAGAGAACCCATTAAGATCACGACCTTAATTTCTCAAATTTCGTTCTATTACGGAATTTTGTTTAGAACTTTGGGAACAGAATTTCCGTATTGCATGGATTGAGCAAACCTCCAAGAAACGAAGGGTTTTTCAATTAAGCAATTGATTAGACTAGAGTAACCCAGTCTAGCAAATAAGTCAATGGTTCGTAGACATTTTAGCTGTGTCGTTGGATACCCTCTACCGTTCTTGAAACTTCGTAGTTGCTCTGGATTATTCTCCCTTATCTTCTTGTCCTGCCTATTACAGAAGACGAATGGTCATGCTTATTAGAATTTGCCAAATTTCTTAGCTACTTGGTAAATTTGTTGCTTGTTAAATTTTGGGCTGCTTAGGATTATAGATGCCATGTACAATAGATATCTATTGGCAAAAATTTTAGCAGTTAGTTGGAAGACCATAAAAGTTTTAGCTACAAAAGATTTGATGGAGTAGTGTGACCGAAGGTGGGTAGAAGTCCTCGAGATTCCGTAATACCAAATGACTAGAGAAGGATATAAACGGTTTTGGAGAAAATAAATTTGAGAAGATTGTGGTAATGGTGGATTTATCCCTTGACTTTTATTTTTAAATTTTAGGCATGGTTATGAGATAGAATTTCGAGGACGAAATTATTTTAAGGTGGGTAGATTTGTAGCTCCCCTTCCCGGAATTTTTGAAATATTTTTATTTATTTATTTATTTGATTTAAATGGGGATTTTAGAATTTTATGAATATCTATTTAGTTAATTATTACGGTAGATGATTTTAGCCATTGTTGAGTTTCGAAGTACTATACGATTAGGGTTTGTGGCACGGGAGATGTAGCAGTGTGCCTTGACTAGTGTACTAGCCATGCCCGGGAAAAACCTAGCCATAGGGATGCCCTAACTAGGAAAACCAGGCCAAGTTGTGACGTGACCATTATAAATAGTTAATTAGTCACTATTAATATTATTTGACGTCTAGGTGACCCGGTCGCAACAAACTAGTCAAACTGAACCCGAACCGAGCCCAAGCCTATGTAGTCAATGCGGGGCGTCTTGTGACATTCGTGTTGATGTATCTTAATATGAGGGTATCGAATTCCGTTTTAATCATCTGATGAATATTTTCTAAGTATTCTTAATTAAATATTAGAAATACCATTATTGGTTTATTAAATTTTGATATTATTATTGTTATTATTTTATTGGGAGTGTTATTTAATATTATTATTTTTATATTAGTTTATTGACTAATAAATATTATTTATGTATATATTTGTATGTATATATGAATATATGTAATAGTGGATGCGTGTGTATATATATATATAAATATACGTGTATATACATGAATATATATATGTATAACTGTATACGTGTAAATATATGTGTGTATATGTTTGCATATATATATATATATATATATATATATATATATATATATATATATATATATATATGTATACGTTTATATAAAGTATACGTTTATATAATGTATATATATAAAAAAAAATGTATATATATAAAAAAAATATATATATATATATATATATATATATATATATATAAGTATACGTTTATATAATGTATATAGAGATATATTTATACACATAGATGTCTGTATATATATACATGTGTATGTTCACGTAAATATAATATCCATTAAGGTTAGAAGGCTTTCAATCATAATCAATGCAAGTAACATTTTAATGCAAAATGAGAAATAGCATCCCTTATTTGCTATGGCTTCTATCTGCTTTACTAGATTCACATTGCTGACCATGCCTAAGGTCTTTGTTGGAAACTTGGATCCACGTGTCTCAGAAAGGGACGCACTAACTGCAACTTTAAGTTAGTGTAATTTTCAATATTTGTATTTGTATGCAAAGCCCACTCACCCAGAACCTCCCGAGCCTTCTGTACACAGCCAAGCTCTATTGCTTGCAAACCCGGGCCCAATTGCCGATCCCACAACAGTGGACCAAGTCCCCCCTTCATTCCTTTTCAGCCCACCCGCACGTGAGCGAAACTGAGAACTCAGTTCTCCAAACCCACAGCAGCCGACGCATATATAATACACAGAGAGAAGAGATCACGAGAAAACCTAAAACCTAATCTCGCAACACCCTCCTCAACATGGGCGACCTCTCCCCGACCTTGCGCGCGCGCCCCGCTGCTGGCCGGCCACCGCCAGACCGCCGCAACATGTCGGAGAGCCGCCGGGACTCAGCCGCGCACGAGGGAAACACAGCAGCGACGGCAGCAACCGCGCCGACTTCGTGAAACGTTTTCGTAACGCATGATTGAGCGTTTGTCGATCTACAAACTCTGGTATGAACCTAATATAACCCTTTCTAAACTTGTCCAATTAGTTTGTAGATAACTGCCATAAATTGGTCGAGAAATCGACGCAAAGTCGGAAGAAAACCCGTCGAAACAGGACACGTGAACCAGTCCAAACACCCTAGTTTGCGGCCAGTTTTATCCCAAACCACAAACCAATTCGAAAATCCATTTGAAGGTAAATATTGAAAACATATACGAGATGGAAACCCTGTTTATAGATTTATTTTTCATCAATTATATTGCGGTTAAATTAATTTTAAAGTTCGAGAAAAACCTGTTTTCGAAATTATGAAATACCAATAAAATCATCCACACGACGTGCGTCCCGTCATTCTGGACGACGTGGTCGCGAACCGAAAGCATCGAAAGCTGCGTAACAGCTTTGTGGTCGTGTGGGCTTTGACGAAATTCAAATTGGTCGCGTGTGCGCGACGAATTCGACGCGTATCCGTCGAAATCGCCCCGTATCCGTCCAATGCAAATTCAGTAATAACTTTGTGCACGCTCGTCAGATCGAGACGAAACTTGTGCCAACAGGACCGTATCATTTTTTTGGTCCTGCATGCCAAGTTTGGTCCAATTCTGAGACAGTTGAATCCGACGTCGTTTTGCGGGCCCCACGGTCCCACTCAACGGGCGATTTTGTGCACGGCCCGCCGGAATCCAACTTTGGACATACGGTTGGGTTCGTATCGGAAAACTGGATCCGTAGACATGTAGTTTGACGACTTTAGAGACCGTTGACTCTGGCACGTATTTCGATGTCAACCGGGTCCAACGGCGGACATCGTTTTGACCCAAAATTACCGTTTCGCCCCTGTGTCCAGAATTGGACTTAAGGACAGGCAACCCTAGCTAATTGGACTATTCTGAAAACATTGGTAATGTTTATTTCAGCTTTCGGGAACTGTTGTACGAGTTTTGACTATTGTAGCATACTGAGTGGCTCAGATTATCGGTTTCACCAGCACAAGACCACAGGCGAGTACAGTTTATTGTCTGGATTTCGATATTAATCTTTACTATATTTCATTGATTAGCCATTGGTTATGTGATTTTTATACTCTATTATAAATTGTTGAGTCGGAAATGAAAAGTACCAAGGATGTGTGATCAGACCGTAGACATTGTAGATATCGTAGATATTGTAGATATCGTAGACATTGTAGATATTGTAGACATTGTAGATATCGTAGACATTGTAGATATTGTAGACATTGTAGATATCGTAGACATTATAGATCTCGTAGACATTGTTTATTTTTACGCAGTAGATCTCGTAAACATTGTTTATTTTATGCAGTAGATCTCGTAGACATTGTTTATTTTATGCAGTAGAAATCGTAGACAGTGCTTATTTTCTGCAGTAGACATCGTAGACATTGTTTAAATTCTGCAAGTAGATATCGTAGACCGTGCGGTGTAGTACCCCAGACCGATCACATGTCAAAGGTACTTCTAACAGTTGGGGAAAGTCTGTTGTGTCTATTTATTTACTATTGGTTTTCTGTATTTCCTGTTTATTTTCAAAACTCATAATTGATGTCTAACCTTTGTTTATAGTCATTTTCTTTATTTGAAATTGCATTCAGTGGATTGTGCTCGTTCCATTCCTGACTGGAAACCAACATTTTTAGGTTAGCCGTGGATTCACTTAGCATGGGAGATACGGGGATACTTGCAGCCAGAAGCCTAGAGACTAGCTAGATAGTTGAGTTGTAGTCATTCTATAATTGTACAAGTTTATGTTTTATGCAAAAGTAAAACTTGTGATCTTTGTAAATTAAATTAATCTTGTGAATGAGTATTATTTGTGATTTGATCTTCATGGCCGTGACAGCGTTCTACCGCCGACACTGCGGCGTAGGCTGGCTTGGACACGTCTCGTATCCGTTAAAAAAAAAGGGTGCGGGTCGTGACACAAGGCGACCGTGCGGAACAAGTATCCTTTGCCGCGAATCGACGACTTGTTTGACCAACTGCAAGGCACGTCAGTATTTTCAAAAATCGATCTTCGCTCAGGCTATCATCAATTGAAGATCAAGTCCGACGACGTATCGAAGTCCGCCGTCCGCACTCGATATGGTCATTACGAATTTCTCGTTATGCCGTTCGGTTTGACGAATGCCCCGGCCGCTTTCATGGATCTGATGAATCGAGTCTTTCGACCTCAAATAGATAAATTTGTAGTCGTATTCATCGACGATATCCTTATCTACTCAAAGAATCGGGAAGAGCACGCAGAACATTTGAAGACGGTATTGCAGATTCTGCGTGAAAACAAACTATATGCCAAGCAGAGTAAGTGCGAGTTCTGGATGACTAGCGTGACATTTCTCGGGCACGTAATCTCTGCCGAAGGTGTCGCGGTGGACCCAAAGAAGATTGATGCGGTGGTGGATTGGAAACGACCTGCCTCGGCTAGCGACATTCAGAGTTTCCTGGGCTTAGCGGGCTACTACCGTAGGTTCGTGCGAAGCTTTTCAAAACTAGCGTCGCCTCTGACTCGCCTCACCCAGAAGGGAGTAGTATTTGAATGGAGCGACGACTGTAAATCCAGCTTTCAAGAGTTGAAGCAACGGCTCGTCTCAGCTCCAATCCTTGTACTTCCAGACGGTCCAGAAGGCTTTCAGATATTCAGCGACGCGTCGGGAACTGGCCTCGGGTGCGTACTCATGCAGAGAGACAAAGTCATCTCCTACGCTTCACGGCAGTTGACGCAGCACGAGAAAAACTACCCGACGTACGACCTAGAATTGGCGGCGATCGTCTTTGCATTGAAGTTATGGCGGCACTACCTCTATGGTGTGGCATGCAGAATCGACACCGATCACAAAAGCCTGAAGTACTTATTTACGCAACGGAAACTCAACCTACGACAGCGACGTTGGCTCGAACTCATAAAAGATTACGAGCTAACGATCGAGTATACACCGGGCAAGAAAAACGTGGTGGCCGACGCACTCAGCAGAATGTTTATGGGAACACTGGCCATAAACAAGGAAATATGACGAGACCTTGAAGCGATGGGTATCGAACTCGGAATTGAGTATCGATACCTGCACCTACCTCAACTGAAGTTAGGATCGAGCCTGCTTAGCAAGATAAAGACCGCACAGGAGGACGACTCATTCCTGAAGAAAATGCGCGAGCCGATTTCAACGGGAAGGGCGACTGACTTTGCGGAAGACGGAGACGGGACGATGCGACTAAAGGGAAGGCTCTGCATTCCTGAAACTGGCGAACTCAGAAAAGAAATTCTGACGGAGGCGCACTATGCGAAGTACTCGTTACATCCTAGAAGCACCAAGATGTACAAGGACTTGCGCACAAACGTTTGGTGGCACGACATGAAGAAAGGCGTGGCTACGTTCGTATCGCAATGCATGGCGTGTCAGCAGGTGAAGGCGGAACATCAGAGGCCAGGCGGAGAGCTGCAGAACATCGCCATTCCCGAGTAGAAGTGGGACAATATCTCGATGGATTTCATTGTGGGATTTTCGAAGACGCCGCGGGGGGATGACGCGATTTGGGTCATTGTTGATAGATTGACCAAGTCGGCTCACTTCATCGCAATTAAAGTAGGATGGAGCGTCGATCGGTTATCATAAATCTACGTCGATGAGATTGTTCGACTGCACGGGGTACCGGCCTCAATAATTTCGGACAGAGACGGACGATTCCTATCACATTTCAGGACGAGCCTCTAAGCGGGGATGGGGACCAAACTGAACTTTAGTTCGGCGTACCATCCCCAAACAGACGGTCAGACGGAGAGGGTCAACCAGATCTTAGAAGACATGTTGCATCTGTGTGCGATCGACCTAAAGACTAGTTGGGATACGCATTTGCCGCTTGCGGAGTTTGTGTATAACAACAGTTATCAGTCGAGCATTCAGATGGCTCCATACGAAGCGCTTGTCACGCCCCGCTCCCGTAGGAGCGATCGACCTCGCTAAGGCGTGATGCCGCACGGGCCTAGGTTGCGCCCGTGCAAGGCCAAGTCCAGAAACGGCCGATTTGATTCCTAGGCCACAGAGTCGCACAGAGTGTTCCCATTTACAGTAGAAAATAAATGAACACAAGTTGAATACGAAATCAAACACTTTATTGATATTCAAGAAGTTACAAGCGACGCTAGGCCGATATTATAAATCGCTCAAGCTCTCTCTCTCTGAAACATAAAAAGGCGTGCCAAATGGCTTACAAGATGGAATGATTCATGGCGATGTTCCAATACATTATATCCCGTATATGGTGCTCCAGCTCCTTGCAACGCTCCAAGGCTCCAAAGTTGGCTCCGCGCCTTAGCACGTTCGATGGAAACTTCGCACCCGCCGGCGTCTCCTGCATCCTGCAAGCAGACTGTGGGTTTATCAGTACATTGTTATGCACTGGTGGAGAGGCTAGCTCGCCCACAAAGCTATCATTACCAAGCACGTTCTATTTACTTTTGTGCATCTCTATCATTCATTGTCTTTCTAATCTTGCCTTAGGGTCAATTTCATAGCATATTGCATAGCTATCCCGTGTTGCCCAATTCAAGTGTCGCATGGAAATACATGCACAACTTACCCATACTTACCATCCGGCCTTCCCTGTCCAAAGTAAACCAAGTTAGTCAACAATTCATATGTAATATTTAGTGTTCAAGGGCGTGTCCCTGCCTCAGGTTCTAGCACGTCGTAGACGTATTCTCTAATTCACTTGTATGAATTTCTCATTTTCATTTGGTGTGTTACTTTTCAAGCATATTCATAAGGCACTTCATTTTGTTAACTTAGATTACTTTGATTTCAATGCAAAGACTTGCACGTGGATTGCCACAAGCAAAGCCCACCTAATCTATATGCATCGGTCGCTGGCATCACAAGCCATCCTGGACATATTCCCCTTGGTATTTTCTCATCTATCATGGCGTGCGGCTGGTACAACCCTGATAGTCTCTTAAAAAATACCCCGCACTTACGTTTCCCGTTGTGGCCAAGCCCCCACCCAGGTCGTCCGTAAGCCCCTTTTGATTCCGTCCGGACCGGCAAGTCCTTCACACTTTGACCATGCCGCGGAATCCCTTTCTCTTTACGGCACAGCATACGCCACCCCTCGCTCGTACCGTTTGTCCACGACCATTTCGTATTAACTTGTCTTTTTAACTTAACGGCTGTCTCTGAGCCATAGGCTAACCCTTAGCCTTCTTGCGTTATCGACCAGGTTGGCGTCCGTGCAGCGCGGGTAGCGAGCCCCGTTGCACGTGCCCGTCACACCTGTCGCTAACCATTCTTTTCTTTCTTATCTTTCATTCATTCTTTCTTTTCTTTCTTTCTTTCACTTGTTCGTTCGTTCATTGGTTCTTTCATATATTCGTTCATTCATTCACTTATTCATTCATATATTTTGCAACTCCCTGTGTGGGAGTCGCCCTGGCGACCTGTCACGCCCCAGAACCAGAATACTGGAGAGCGGGGGCAGACATAGCCAGCTACGTATATTGAAATGGAAACCACCTCGATATACGGTCACGGCTGTCTAGATATGTGGGGGTTTTCTACAAGCCAACAGTCTCTTATGGTCATGAACAAGCCTAGTGTCTCAATCACCGCAAGTAAGTAAAGTCGCAAGATGTATGATCATTAAATATACAATAATAAGGTGTCCCAAATATTACATATTCAGCTGATCATGAAGCTAGTCGTTACAAAATGTTAGGACTAGCAAGAGTTTAGTCATACATGATCAACCCTAGGATTTGTCAATCATGTTTACAGCCCGTAGGCAGACAGTAAGTAAAAGTGCTTCGAGCTAACAGGTGCTCGTCGGCTAAACGCCTCAAAAGAATAATTTTACAATAAAGTGGGCAGAACAAAAAGGAAAACCCACACTTGGCCCGGGTTCCGTCTAGTATTCACCATTGGGCTGGAAGCTTGGTAGATCCTCGGAAGCTGCTTCGAAATCTGGCCACACAAAACCAGCTGGGTCAACCCCAGAAAGAGCAAGTGCCATAAGGGGGCCACGAAATAAGAACAAAAGCCAGCAATCAGCACAAGAAAATCTAATATTAAAATTAAAAACTTACGAAAACATGGCAGGGTGATATACGACGAGATAACCATGGAACTATTCCGATAGCCAGGTTACAACCCGTAAACCAAACAAGGACCGGGGTTGTAACCCTTCATCTGAACAGAGCTTGGTTTCCCACCATTTATCGGCAAGATAAGTAATGTAAGAAATCAAGACAGGAAGCAATCTTGTACGAGATCAAGACATGACTAGACAGGTTACACCTCATTCAATCAATCATGGCCAAGCAGATCCTACGGCTTACTACTTTAACTAACTAGGGTTATCACAGGCCTAATTACTAACAAGATGCAGTGAGATTGTTCCACAGCCACAAGCCCTGCAGACCATCCAGGCTACCCAGGACGAAAGATTAGGGTTGAATTCAGGTGGGTACATCGCCCGGGAGACAAATGTACCCTTAGGTGACTTAGAGGGTGCAACACTCGACGGTGCGCTGGAAATGTGCCCTACTCGACGGCAGGCTACAAATCCCTGGAGCGCCCAGGTAACGGGATTGCCTGTAGCTGTGTCATCTCTTCATGACTACTGTGTTATTCTAGTTATTAACCTTAATCCATTTTAGTAGGTACTCCTGACCGTGGTACTCAGGAGTTCCATCCTAGACATGATGCAAGACTGGACAAGTAGATTAACAAGCAAGCAAGAAAGAACCACCCACGGTGTCAAGACAGGTCAAGCTAAGTTATCAAGTCATGTCAAGTCAGGAGTGCGCCGCCACGGGCCACTATCAAGTTATCAAGATGAATCATGTCAGGGTACTTGTCAAGAGTGCGCCACCACGGGCTACTATCATGTCAGGTTGGTCATGTCAGGAGTGCACCACTACGGGCTACTATCATGTCAGGTTGGTCATCTCGTGTTATGCTAGTTCCTTGTCATACATGCCATGTAAAATAGTCATTTCCAACATATTAAGTAAAATTAAGTTCATGACAAAAAGGCGTAAGGATATAAAATGGGCATGAAATATCTAATAAAATATCAAAATACGGGTCAGGGGATGCGTACGCACAAAAGCACGCACGCAGGGGAAATGCATAAGCAATATAACACGCACGCAGGAGGGCAGCGTATGTGAAAGTCACACACGCTCAAGGGGGCAGCGTATGTGAAAAGTCACGCACGCTCAAGGGAGCAGTGTGTGAAAGTCACGCACTGTAGTGCCCCGTCCCTACATCGTGCCCCGTTGTCCGTCCACGGGGTGCGCGAGAAAGGAACACTGTCGCTATTGACTCGATCGGGACCGATAGGTCGGGATCGATCGAATCGATCGAACGGGAACGGTTGAATTAAGATCCATTCCACGTTATGGAATGGCTTCTTCGGAACCAAGTCCCACATTCAGCGGGTAGCGCCTCGAGGATTGACTCTGCGGCTGAGTCGGGAGAGACCTCCCGTTGCTCTGTTTTTCACGCCGCTTGCGTTGGTTTTGGCTTTGGTTTTCCGAATGCGTTTTCGTGAATATTTTCGATGGTTTTCATGGTTTACATTTCGAGCTCACATTTCCTATCGAACTCTTGCATAATACAGTATTCTAATCTGTTGCTTGTGCGATTTCAGGTGATCGCGTAGGCGACGTCTAGCGCAGCCAACAAGTCCCTCGCCTCAAGCAAAAACTCAAGGTGAGTGGCTGACCCCCTTCGTCTCGACCCTCTATTTCAAATGAGAACTCGGGTAATGTTTCTAAAATTGAATGAATTGCTTACAGAATACAAGTCCTGTATGTTAGAAGTGAAAAAGAATGTGTTGTGTTGAAAAGAGATAGAATTATTTTAGGCCTGCAAAACGAACAAGTAAATGAATTGATTACATAACAAGCCCCAACGGTATCTTTAATACACCATGTTAACCTATCATGGTCATGGACAACTTGTCGACAAGGGCGATGGTTTCTTCGAGCGGCAACCCGGGGCCACGGGACCGACTCGGCCTAGGAAGAAACAGGTTATAGCCGAGCTGGGTAATAGGCAATCGGTAAGACGGGGACTTGCATCGGGGCTCGCTACTTGCGTTGCAAGGGTCCCGTATTGCCAGGCTATGTCCAAGATGGCTAGTTAATGCCAGTGACCTCTATATCAAACACTTGACATAAAATGTTATCAACTAACAAGGAAAGTGATGGTAAGTTTTTATGTCGCTCGGGGCGCTCTGCCGGAGGAAATCTTGATGTAACTGAATGCTTCTTATAAAAATATCTAGGATTGCTAGAAAGACCACTAAAAGCAAGTTGAATGATTTTATCTAAATTTCTTGAACCAAATGAGAGCCTGGAGATTAATTAGCCACTCGCCAGTATATGTTGATTGTACTGATCCTCGCTCTCTCTACAGGTGCGATAGATCGGGAGGAGCGTGCTACGTGAAGGTAGGCAACGCTCGTGTGTTTTGAAGCTTCGTCCGTGCATCGAAGCTTGGATCAAACTTTTGAAGACCCTGCTGTCGAAGGCCAAGAAGACAGATGGAGCGGCTCCCCGTCATCCCAGGTGGTTTTGTAATGCTGGTTGAAATCAAGGGATGTAACGTATGGAATGGCTATCTCGTCGACGTTTATTTTGTAATGGAGTCAGTTTGTAACAAAAGCCCGTGCGGCGCCTTTGTATCGAGTCTGTAAAATGATGTTCATTATCAATAAAGCTTATGTTTCATTCTCTATAATGTGTGTTCAATTTACTCTGCGCATTCTCTTGTTGTTGTGTTTCGGATAACCTTATGACTATGCCTTGTGCGAGCGCAAGTTAGGCTCGCACGGCATCACGTCCGGGGGACGACTATCGATTCTACGAAATCGGGGCGTGACATAATGGTATCAGAGCACGGCTTTACGTCCTTGGCCTCTAGTGTTGAGTTTTCAGTCTCAAATCGTTGGTCTCGTGTCGATGAGATATGTCGTTCCATACGAGGGAGTCTGTAATAAGTTTTGTGACTAATATATTTTTTTACCTTCAAAATCCCAGAAGGTGCGGCGGTGAACGTGGCGTTGAACGAAGAAAGTGCTTCGAGCGGCTCGAGTAGCTCGAGGCCCGGACCCTCTAACAATGCCATGGAACGGATGTTGCGCATACTGAAAGCGCAACAACAACAAGCTCAGGAGAATCAACGCCTGAATGAGCAACATCGACGGGAGACGAAGGCACATCGACGGAAGGTAGAGGCACGCCAGACCCAGTTCGAGGCCCGATTCGATGCACAATTCAAGTTGCAGCAGAAGCAGCTTGATACTCTTCAGCAGATAGTACAGACGGTGGTGGCCAACAACAACAACTCTACGACAACTCCTGCCGTGACCGAGCCTGCGGCCAGACAAAGTGATGTCGATCCGGAGGCACCCGAGCCTACATATGCAACACCGAGAAGTTCTAACTTCGACGTGTCGAAATTCACAAAAAGTTCCCGTACTTCCTTCTACGACACGGAAGATCCCTCCTTGGCGATCGACTGGTTGGAGGAACTGGAAGACAAGTTCGAGCTGCTAGACGTTGAAGAGTCCAAGAAAGTCGCATGCGCTCAACTTCTACTCCGGTCGAACGCGCACGACTGGTGGGCCGTGCAAAAGCGAGCGATCAGACGCGACGACGAGACAGCAGCAATTTCTTGGGCCATATTCCGCGAGGTGTTCGAGATCGAGTACCTCCCCGAAGCCGTTCGACAAGAGAAGGAAAATAAATTCATGCAGCTAAGGCAAGGGAATATGACGGTGCGGCAGTATGCAGCAGAGTTCAACAAGTTAGCCAAGTTTGCTGGACAGTACCTGCCTTCCATGGCGAGTCGTGCTCGACGGTTCGAAGTGGGCCTACGGCCATCTATTTCCGCCCACGTGTCCGTCCCGTAATACAAAACGATGGGGGAGTCTCTCAACCACGCCCTCCGCCTTGAAGGCCAATATCCTCCAGGTGCTGCCGGCGCTGTGCATACCTACAATCACAAATGCCCTAGCCACGCAGGAGGGAACAACGTGACCAAGCGTCCGAACAATAGGCACCAAAGCGGATATCGAGGGCATAACCCAAAGCCTTACTGCAACCGATGTCACAATATCGGTCACACGATCGACGATTGCCAGGTACCAGAGGGTGGATGTTGGCACTGTGGCAAGAGGGGCCACATGCGTACTGAGTGTCCAACCAGAAGGCCGAACCCAACGGCGCCCCAATAGCACCGTCCAGCGGCGCCTCAGCAACACCGCCCAGGGAATCAAGTTCCAGCGCCTCGAGCCCAGCAACCTGTACCGCAAAATAGCCAAGACCGTCGCCCCAATGCCCAGGGCCGCGTCTACGCCATGACTCGAGATGAAGCGCTGGCATCAGACACGGTCGTGACAGGTATACTTAGTTTTAATAATGTGCCTGCTCGCGTACTATTTGATTCAGGTGCTTCGCATAGTTTTATAGCGGCGGACTTTGTCGCCGAGCACAAATTTCTGCTAGTATCATTAGACCTCGACCTTAGCGTGAGCACACCTTCGGGCACACCTATACTCACTAATTCAGCCTGCACCGACGGGATTATCTGTATCGGCGGTCAAAAGATCGGTCTGGACGTGATGGTCCTAGACATGAATGACTTCGATATCATTCTGGGAATGGATTGGCTCGGGCCGTGCAACGCAACCATAGACTGTGCCAGGAAGACGGTCACTTTTCGCATACCAGGAGTGCCTGAATTCTGCTTTTCGTGTGGTGAGGCGTCGTCGACCTGCATGTTGATCTCGGCAATCTCTGCTCGGAGGATGCTGCATTCTGGGTGCGAAGGCTACTTGGCGTCCGTCCGAGACATGCGACAGGATGGTACAAACGTAGGTCAGACCGACGTTGTGGCAGAATTCCCCGATGTGTTTCCGGACGAGTTACCCGGCATGCCCCCCGACCGAGAGATCGAGTTCAGCATCGATACATTTCCCGATACTCGACCGATTTCTAAGGCCCCGTACAGAATGGCTCCTGCTGAACTGAAGGAACTCAAGGTCCAGCTACAAGAGTTACTCGATAAAGGGTTTATTCGGCCTAGTGTTTCACCGTGGGGAGCACCCGTATTGTTCGTGAAGAAGAAGGATGGGTCTATGCGTCTGTGCGTCGATTACCGAGAGCTGAATAAAGCCACCATCCGGAACAAGTACCCATTGCCTCGCATAGACGACCTATTCGATCAACTGCAAGGCGCCTCAGTATTTTCGAAGATTGATCTCCGCTCGGGCTATCATCAACTCAAGATCAAGTCAGACGACGTGCAAAAGTCAGCCTTTCGCACCCGTTACGGCCACTATGAGTTCCTGGTGATGCCATTCGGCCTGACGAACGCCCCTGCCGCCTTTATGGATCTGATGAATCGGGTATTTCGACCCTTCCTTGATAAATTTGTGGTAGTCTTTATTGATGATATTCTCGTCTACTCGAAAGACAGGGCGCAGCATGCAGAACATCTACGGACCGTGCTCCAGACACTTCGAGAACATGAGTTGTATGCGAAGCAGAGTAAGTGCGAATTTTGGCTAAGCAGCGTATCCTTTCTTGGTCACATCATTTCGTCCGAAGGCATTGCAGTCGACCCGAAGAAAGTGGAAGCTGTTGCTGATTGGAAGCGGCCTGCGTCTGCTAGTGAGATTCGAAGCTTTCTTGGTTTGGCGGGATACTATCGATGCTTCGTAAAAGACTTCGCGAAGATTGCATCGCCATTGACTCGCCTCACTCAAAAGGGAGTCGCGTACGAGTGGTCGGATGACTGTGAAGCTTCATTCCTGGAGCTAAAACGGCGATTGATTTCGGCACCTATACTCGCGCTTCCGGATGGGCCAGAGGGTTTCCAGATATTCAGCGATGCTTCAGGCCAGGGCTTGGAATGTGTGCTCATGCAGCGGAACAAGGTGATATCCTTCACCTCGAGACAATTGAAGCCGCACGAGAAGAACTATCCTACGCATGACTTGGAGTTAGCGGCAATTGTGTTCGCGTTGAAATTGTGGCGTCACTATCTATATGGTATGGCATGCGCGATCTATACCGACCACAAGAGCCTCAAATATCTCTTCACTCAGAAGGAATTGAACTTACGACAGCGGCGCTGGCTCGAACTGATCAAAGACTATGACTTGACGATCGACTACACTCCGGGCAAGGGAAATATGGTGGCGGACGCTCTGAGTCGAAAATATCTTGGCTCGCTATCCATCAACCGCAGACTATTACAAGATTTAGAAGAAATGGGCATCGATCTCCGGGTTCGATTCAGGGATATACGGTTGGCGCAGCTGCAGTTAGAGCCGAGTCTGCTGGAAAAGATCAAGACCGCTCAGAAGGATGATCCGTACCTGAAGAAAATGCGCGAGCGAATTTCAACAGGTAGTGCGACCGACTTTGCGGAAGATAAGACCGGCGTGCTGAGAATGAATGGCCGACTATGTGTTCCGGATGATTCAGAACTACGAAAGGAGATAATGTCGGAGGCCCATTATACGAAATATACATTGCATCCAGGCAGTACCAAGATGTATAAGGACCTCCGCACGACCTTCTGGTGGCACGGGATGAAGAGAGATGTGGCGCTCTTCGTGTCGCAATGCATGGCCTGTCAGCAGGTGAAAGCTGAGCATCAACGACCGGGCGGGGAGATGCAGAACCTTGCCATTCCAGAGTGGAAATGGGATCATATCACGATGGACTTTATTGTTGGCCTGCCGAAGACACCACGGGGGAACGACGCTATCTGGGTCATCGTCGATCGACTAACCAAGTCAGCGCACTTCGTTGCCATCAAAGTTAATTGGAGCGTTGATCGCCTGGCACAGATTTATCTTGACGAGATAGTACGGCTGCACGGAGTTCCAGTATCCATCGTCTCTGATCGGGATTCACGGTTCATGTCGCGATTCTGGAGTAGCCTTCAGTCGGCGCTGGGTACCAAGTTGCAATTTAGCTCAGCTTACCATCCTCAGACCGACGGCCAAACGGAGCGCGTTAATCAGATTCTCGAAGACATGTTACGGCTTTGCGCAATTGACTTCAAATCAAGCTGGGACGTCCACCTACCGTTGGCAGAATTTGTATACAACAATAGCTATCAGTCCAGCCTCCAAATGGCGCCGTATGAAGCTTTATACGGCCGGAAGTGCAGATCGCCCATTTGCTGGGATGAAGTCGAGGAATGGCAGATACTCGGCCCGGAGCTGGTGGAACAGACTGTGGAGAAGGTCAAGCTCATTCGGGAAAGACTGAAGATTGCACAGAGTCGGCAAAAGAGCTACGCCGATACCCATCGAAGACCGCTTGAGTTCCAGGTGGGCGATCATGTGTTCCTGAAGGTGTCGCCTATGCGAGGAGTTACTCGGTTCGGCGCGAAGGGGAAGCTGAGTCCGAGATTCGTTGGGCCGTTCGAAGTACTCGAGCGGGTCGCCCCAGTAGCCTATAGAATTGCCCTACCGCTGGCGCTTGATGGTGTGCACAATGTCTTCCACGTCTCCCAGCTGCGGAAGTACGTGCACGACCCTAGCCACGTGGTAGATTTTGGCCAGTTGGAGCTAAAGTCTGACTTATCCTACATTGAAGAACCAGTTCAAATCTTAGAACGCAAGGATAAGCTTCTGCGAAGTCGAGTGATCCCTCTTGTTCGAGTACTCTGGAGGAACCATGCGGCGGAAGAGTCGACATGGGAACTCGAGTCAGAGATGAAAGAAAAGTTTCCTTCATTATTTTCATAGAGGTAGGTTATGTTCTTAAGTTTCGAGGACGAAACTTATTTTAGTTAGTTATGGTGTAGTGCCCCGTCCCTACATCGTGCCCCGTTGTCCGTCCACGGGGTGCGCGAGAAAGGAACACTGTCGCTATCGACTCGGTCGGGACCGATAGGTCGGGATCGATCGAATCGATCGAACGGGAACGGTTGAATTAAGATCCATTCCACGTTATGGAATGGCTTCTTCGGAACCAAGTCCCACATTCAGCGGGTAGCGCCTCGAGGATTGACTCTGCGGCTGAGTCGGAAGAGACCTCCCGTTGCTCTGCTTTTCACGCCGCTTGCGTTGGTTTTGGCTTTGGTTTTCCGAATGCGTTTTCGTGAATGTTTTCGATGGTTTTCATGGTTTACATTTCGAGCTCGCATTTCCTATCGAACTCTTGCATAATACAGTGTTCTAATCTGTTGCTTGTGCGATTTCAGGTGATCGCGTAGGCGACGTCTAGCGCAGCCAACAAGTCCCTCGCCTCAAGCAAAAACTCAAGGTGAGTGGCTGACCCCCTTCGTCTCGACCCTCTATTTCAAATGAGAACTCGGGTAATGTTTCTAAAATTGAATGAATTGCTTACAGAATACAAGTCCTGTATGTTAGAAGTGAAAAAGAATGTGTTGTGTTGAAAAGAGAGAGAATTATTTTAGGCCTGCAAAACGAACAAGTAAATGAATTGATTACATAACCAGCCCCAACGGTATCTTTAATACACCATGTTAACCTATCATGGTCATGGACAACTTATCGACAAGGGCGATGGTTTCTTCGAGCGGCAACCCGGGGCCACGGGACCGACTCGGCCTAGGAAGAAACAGGTTATAGCCGAGCTGGGTAATAGGCAATCGGTAAGACGGGAACTTGCATCGGGGCTCGCTACTTGCGTTGCAAGGGTCCCGTATTGCCAGGCTATGTCCAAGATGGCTAGTTAATGCCAGTGACCTCCATATCAAACACTTGACATAAAATGTTATCAACTAACAGGGAAAGTGATGGTAAGTTTTTATGTCGCTCGGGGCGCTCTGCCGGAGGAAATCTTGATGTAACTGAATGCTTCTTATGAAAATATCTAGGATTGCTAGAAAGACCACTAAAAGCAAGTTGAATGATTTTATCTAAATTTCTTGAACCAAATGAGAGCCTGGAGATTAATTAGCCACTCGCCAGTACATGTTGATTGTACTGATCCTCGCTCTCTCTACAGGTGCGATAGATCGGGAGGAGCGTGCTACGTGAAGGTAGGCAACGTTCGTGTGTTTTGAAGCTTCGTCCGTGCATCGAAGCTTGGATCAAACTTTTGAAGACCCTGCTGTCGAAGGCCAAGAAGACAGATGGAGCGGCTCCCCGTCATCCCAGGTGGTTTTGTAATGCTGGTTGAAATCAAGGGATGTAACGTATGGAATGGCTATCTCGTCGACGTTCATTTTGTAATGGAGTCAGTTTGTAACAAAAGCCCGCGCGGCGCCTTTGTATCGAGTCTGTAAAATGATGTTCATTATCAATAAAGCTTATGTTTCCTTCTCTATAATGTGTGTTCAATTTACTCTGCGCATTCTCTTGTTGTTGTGTTTCGGATAACCTTATGACTATGCCTTGTGCGAGCGCAAGTTAGGCTCGTACGGCATCACGCCAGGGGGACGACTATCGATTCTACGGAATCGAGGCGTGACACGCACGCTCAAGGGAGCAGTGTATGAAAGTCACGCACGCTCAGGGGCAGCGTACAAGAAAAGTCACGCACGCTACAGGGAGTAGTGTGTGAAAGTCACGCACGCTCAGGGGCAGCGTACATGAAAAGTCACGCATGCTACAGGGAGTAGTGTGTGAAAGTCACGCACGCTCAAGGGAGCAGTGTGTAAAAGTCACGCACGCTCAAGGGAGCAGTGTGTGAAAGTCACGCACGCTACAGGGAGCAGTGTGTGAAAGACACGCTTCCAACAGGAAGCGTACTCAAGCCTGCGTACGCAGCGCTAAAGAGCGCGCGTAGCTCAGTGTGCGTAGCTAAACAGCTCTGCACACTGCTCACTGTCTTCTCCAAACAGCAAGAACACCAAGGAAGAACCCAAAGCTTCACAAGATCATAACTTGGCCATCCGAACTCCAAATCCGGGTTTCCAAAGTTCCAACTTGGGTGAAACTGAAAGCTCTTCCACATGGAAGAATCAAAACCCATGAAAATCCAACCTAAGTAGATCAAACCATACAAAATCCGAAAATAGCTAAACTTAGATCTAGAACAAAGGAAGCTCCAAATCACAAAATAGCAAGTTCTAATGTTGATCTCCATGTCCTAATCTAGCAAATGGACCAAGAAAATATGGTTCTCATGAAGTGGCAAGATGCACTTGCCTAGGGTTAGGAGGATTGTGTTGAGGAAGGAAAAGAAGAAGAAGAAGAAGAAGAAAATTAATGGAGGAAGTTATGAGGAGAGAGAAGAGGTTGGTGGGTTATAAAGAGGGGGAGTTGTGGTGGGTTGAGGGTGTAGTATAGGGCTAGGGTGATCCAATGCTCAAAACCGAACCAAATCGAACCAACCCAATAAAACCGAGCCATGCCAAAACCCAAAATATGAGAAATACCGAAATTCCACAAGCTGAGAAAAATAAAAATACATGCCAAAATCCAGATACGAGTATAAATATGAAATACGGGAAATACGGAAAATGAGGGTGACACGACCCATTGGTCCCATAGCCTTTCAATGTTGCTAAACTCTACTCGGAACGACTATGTTGATAGTCTTCCCGTTTCATTGTTGTAAACCATTCATTATTTCATTATCGAATGCAAGCTTGTGCCTTAGCACGAGCGTGGAGCGCGGTACGAGAGTTCTCGTATTTTCCATGTTCTTTTCCATATTCTATACAAGCATACAAGATGGGATTATTCCCTTAGCTAGGTGCGTTGGGTCATTTATTAGCATGCGCGGTGTTATCGCCTAGCGATTCCAGTGATAGTGTCCGTATTGTTATGTGTCTAGGCTAAGCAAAGACGGGTTCATCGGAGCCACCCACCTTAGCGATGTTCGCATCGGCCGAGCGATACTCCGAACGCGCCTTTGAAAGTCTAAGTCTGGATTCATCTTGACGGGACAATGTAAGCCTTGCATCGATTCTTCATCAGGTCGATGCAACTCTTCGGGTCGACGGCTCATTTGAGTCGTTGCACTTGCCGTTTGAATCGGCGTTTCGCTAGGGCGGAGCGGGTCATTACATAATACACCACTCAAAATAAGTCTCGTCCTCGAGACTTCCTGAGTGCAGGTCATCCTACCATTTCTTAACTCGTGTCGTCGTGTTTCTTAGACAATACTATGGAACGGCTCTATCGTTCGATGGCATCGAACCATGCTCGGTACTTCTCTAAGTTCCATGTCGCATACGTTTGGTCGATCTTTATTGGATAACTTTTCATTCATTTTAGAGTTGATGGCACTTATTCAATTCAAGTGTTTCTTCGACTTGGTTGCTTTTTCGTTGTATCATGGGACTGAAACGGTCGTACAAGGTGCATCATAATTTATCAAACTCGAGAGTCCTAGGCTGAGGCAAACTCATTCATTCGTTCATGTACATCGCAACACCCACTTGCAGCTGCATTCAAGTTCATCATATCGCTGAGTTTGGATTGTGCACGTATCCAAGGCGTCCCCCGAACACGTACATTTCAACCAAGCTTAGCGATTAGCGAAGTCGGACAAGCTACTCGTGATAGTTTTGATTTGCCGATCGTTTTGCTGACTTCGATTTAAAACCGAACTCGTGTGCATCTCACTATTGTTTATCTCGATCATCGAGATTATTCGATTCGCTTCTCAAGCGCTCTAGTTAATGAAATCAATACGATTTCTTCTTAGCGGGGTCGACCAAGTCTAAGTAATTCCCGTCCGATTTCAAGATCAAGTATCGCGCTATCACCGAGTACGTCTTCCAATCAATGATTCAATTTGTTATCCCAACTTTTACTTGCTCATCATCCATTCCTATCATTCACTTTGTTTAGAGCCAATCTCATCGTCGTTCACGTACACTCCTAGTTCCCCGTCCTACTCTAAGTCTTGTTGCCACAAGTCTATCGTCCATCCGGACGATATTGTAAGGTCAATCGCACAAGTTCAATCACTCGGCATAGGGTCGTCCGCCTATCCGCTAGGTCATCTCACAGGGTCATAGTTACAAGTCAAATCTGTTGCTCATCGTGCAAGGTCGTTGCACGACATTCGCCCCAAATCCTATGGTCAAACCATTTGTTCGTTTGTACGGAAGTTTCTACCCAAGCTCGCGTCACTCAGATTTCTAAACATCGAGCATGATCACCTATTTTGCATCAAGACTTACGTTGCACATATTCAATTCCATTCAATCATCAGTTCTAAACCAATTCATGTATTCGATCATGAGGTCATCCAGCTCGACAATACATTATGCCCCAATCTCACGCGAGTCCGATTATCTACGGCGATTCATGAATCACCATGCAACGCTCTCGCGGAATAATCATTCCCATCGGGGCGTAACTCTTGTTTTGAGTTTTTTGACTAACCCATCATCGATACGCAGATTGGACCTACTCGATCCTCAAGTTCAACTCTTCAAGCACACAAATTCAATCTCAAGTCCACCTTCGCGTCAAACCACAAGTAGAATCAATCAGATTGCCACGCCATCCAAGTTCAATCACTCCCGCTGTATGAATCACCATATCAGCGCCCACGCGGAGTGATCGTCATAATTCGACGCGATGCATGTGCGAGGCTAGAGTTGTGCTCGCATAAGGCAAGAACGTCAACGTTGTGGTTATCGACGAAGAAAATCCAAACATTCCATTTTTTATCCAAGCCAAGTTCGATAGTTCGATCGTCAATCGTTCAACTTAGAAAATCCTCGAGCCAAGTCTATCCTTTCCTCGACACATTTTAACATCTCGATTATAGCATCCATCGAAACAATGACATTTGCACGATCGTCATTTGCCGAGTCAGAGTACCCCCGAGTTATCGCATATCGATCTTTGATACGCCTCAATACCATCGACGATATGCATAACCTGACGATTTTCCTTTGCAACCGATTTCGAGTCATGCATTGATGCTATTGTCCGAGTTGGATATTCCACAATTTTCCTCGATATTCAAGATCAAGTTCGATAGCTGTCCCTCAAGCTAGTTTCAAGATCGTTGTCCAAACTCAAGTCACAATTTATTCGAATCAATCCGAAATCGTACGCGCGATCCTCTAAGTTTTCTCGATCATGACCATTCATTTTCATTCATCGTCCCGAACCATTTCTAATACGCGTTACCCACTCACAAGTTGTCCGAACGACATCTCGTTCGGGACACACGAAGTCACGATCAACTAAGCGTGACACGTTCTAAAGCTTTGCGCGATCGCATCGCTTCGCCGACATACTTGTTCTATCCGTAATTCCTTTAGTCTCGCTCGAACAATTTCTATAACGTCCATACACCACTCAGCGTTCGAGCTACTCGACTAGTCGTTGACACTCATTCTTATTCTTCTCCGAGCCTATCACATACACCACTCGGATTCAAGCCATACTATCTAGTCCTCAATCACGTTCGCGTCCTGCGCTAAGATATTTTTTTCAGATTCGTTCGACGAATCTCTAGCGTAATCGTTTGCGTCGCCTCGACGTACTAAGTCGTTCGTACTAATCCTCAAAATCCAAGTCAATCTTTTTGGGTGCGCCTAAGCGTTAACTCGATAGCATTCCTATCGATATACACTCAAAGTGTATCTCCGTTCTCGATCGAACGATACATTGATATCGCTCACAACCCGATTGCACCCAAGAGTCGAGGTGCGTGACGCGCGGCACAACTTAGCCAGAAGGCCGTGTGCATAACAATCTCGTGCGGACTATGTTCGAGTTTGCACGATCACTTATTCGCGCTCAAGCGAAAACCGATCCCGCTCGCAACTCGTTTGCACCAAAGGGTCTGGGTGCGCGATACTCCGCACAACTTAGCCAAAAGGCTGCGTACAAAACTATCCCATTCGGACTATACTCTGGTCTCGTGTACTCGTTCGCTATTGTCAGCGTAAGGCTACCCAAGCACGTCTCGCGTTTGCTAACTTTTTAGCATCGGTTCCTTCCAACTCAAGTCCGTCGTGGTTTGGCACAAAGGCCTTCACCTATCGATCCCGTCCAACCGAGTACTCATACGAGCTTTTGAAAATATTAGACTTATTGTATGGAACATCCCAAGGCACAATGAGAGAGAGCGTACCCTTCTTTTATTTCGTAATCGAGCTTTCAAAACTGAGAAATTTATATGAAGTCCAAGGACGTAAAGCCGTGCTCTGATACCAATCTGTCACGCCCCGCTCCCGTAGGAGCGATCGTCCTCGCTAAGGCGTGATGCCGCACGGGCCTAGGTTGCGCCCGTGCAAGGCCAAGTCCAGAAACGGCCGATTTGATTCCTAGGCCACAGAGTCGCACAGAGTGTTCCCATTTGCAGCAGAAAATAAATGAACACAAGTTGAATACAAAATCAAACTCTTTATTGATATTCAAGAAGTTACAAGCGGCGCTAGGCCGATATTACAAATCGCTCAAGCTCTCTCTCTCTCTCTGAAACATAAAAGGGCGTGCCAAATGGCTTACAAGATGGAATGATTCATGGCGATGTTCCAATATATTATGTCCCGTATATGGTGCTCCAGCTCCTTGCAATGCTCCAAGGCTCCAAAGTTGGCTCTGCGCCTTAGCACGTTCGATGGAAACTCCGCACCCGCCGGCGTCTCCTGCATCCTGCAAGCAGACTGTGGGTTTATCAGTACATTGTTATGCACTGGTAGGGAGGCTAGCTCGCCCACAAAGCTATCATTACCAAGCACGTTCTATTTACTTTTGTGCATCTCTATCATTCATTGTCTTTCTAATCTTGCCTTAGGGTCAATTTCATAGCATATTGCATAGCCTATCCCGTGTTGCCCAATTCAAGTGTCGCATGGAAATACATTCACAACTTACCCATACTTACCGTCCGGCCTTCCCTGTCCAAAGTAAACCAAGTTAGTCAACAATTCATATGTAATATTTAGTGTTCAAGGGCGTGTCCCTGCCTCAGGTTCTAGCGCGTCGTAGACGTATTCTCTAATTCACTTGTATGAATTTCTCATTTTTATTTGGTGTGTTACTTTTCAAGCATATTCATAAGGCACTTCATTTTGTTAACTTAGATTACTTTGATTTCAATGCAAAGACTTGCACGTGGATTGCCACCAGCAAAGCCCACCTAATCTATATGCATCGGTCGCTGGCATCACAAGCCATCCTGGATATATTCCCCTTAGTATTTTCTCACCTATCATGGCGTGCGGCTGGTACACCCTGATAGTCTCTTGAAAAATACCCCGCACTTACGTTTCCCGTTGTGGCCAAGCCCCACCCAGGTCGTCCGTAAGCCCCTTTTGATTCCGTCCGGACCGGCAAGTCCTTCACACTTTGACCATGCCGCGGAATCCCTTTCTCTTTACGGCACAGCATACGCCACCCCTCGCTCGTACCGTTTGTCCACGACCATTTCGTATTAACTTGTCTTTTTAACTTAACGGCTGTCTCTGAGCCGTAGGCTAACCCTTAGCCTTCTTGCGTTATCGACCAGGTTGGCGTCCGTGCAGCACGGGTAGCGAGCCCCGTTGCACGTGCCCGTCACACCTGTCACTAACCATTCTTTTCTTTCTTATCTTTCATTCATTCTTTCTTTTCTTTCTTTCTTTCACTTGTTCGTTCGTTCATTGGTTCTTTCATATATTCGTTCATTCATTCGTTTGATTCATTCATTCACTTATTCATTCATATATTTTGCAACTCCCTGTACGGGAGTCGCCCTGGCGACCCATTGGTCCCATAGCCTTTCAATGTTGCTAAACTCTACTCGGAACGACTATGTTGATAGTCTTCCCGTTTCATTGTTGTAAACCATTCATTGTTTCATTGTCGAACGCAAGCTTGTGCCTTAGCACGAGCGTGGAGCGCGGTGCGAGAGTTCTCGTATTTTCCATATTCTTTTCCATATTCTATACAAGCATACAAGATGGGATTATTCCCTTAGCTAGGTGCGTTGGGTCATTTATTAGCATGCGCGGTGTTATCGTCTAGCGATTCCAGTGATAGTGTCCGTATTGTTATGTGTCTAGGATAAGCAAAGACGGGTTCATCGGAGCCACCCACCTTAGCGATGTTCGCATCGGCCGAGCAATACTCCGAGCGCGCCTTTGAAAGTCTAAGTCTGGATTCATCTTGACGGGACAATGTAAGCCTTGCATCGATTCTTCATCAGGTCGATGCAACTCTTCGGGTCGACAGCTCATTTGAGTCGTTGCACTTGCCGTTTGAATCGGCATTCCGCTAGGGCGGAGCGGGTCATTACATAATACACCACTCAAAACAAGTCTCGTCCTCGAGACTTCCTGAGTGCAGGTCATCCTACCATTTCTTAACTCGTGTCGTCGTGTTTCTTAGACAATACTATGGAACGGCTCTATCGTTCGATGGCATCGAACCATGCTCGGTACTTCTCTAAGTTCTATGTCGCATACGTTTGGTCGATCTTTATTGGATAACTTTTCATTCATTTTAGAGTTGATGGCACTTATTCAATTCAAGTGTTTCTTCGACTTGGTTGCTTTTTCATTGTATCATGGGACTGAAACGGTCGTACGAGGTGCATCGTAATTTATCAAACTCGAGAGTCGTAGGCTGAGGCAAACTCATTCATTCGTTCATGCGCATCGCAACACCCACTTGCAGCTGCATTCGAGTTCATCATATCGCTGAGTTTGGATCGTGCACGTATCCAAGGCGTCCCTCGAACACGTATATTTCAACCAAGCTTAGCGATTAGCGAAGTCGGACAAGCTACTCGTGATAGTTTTGATTTGTCGATCGTTTTGCTGACTTCGATTTAAAACCGAACTCGTGTGCATCTCACTATTGTTTATCTCGATCATCGAGATTAATCGATTCGCTTCTCAAGCGCTCTATTCAATGAAATCAATACGATTTCTTCTTAGCGGGGTCGACCAAGTCTAAGTAATTCCCGTCCGATTTCAAGATCAAGTATCGCGCTATCACCGAGTACGTCTTCCAATCAATGATTCAATTTGTTATCCCAACTTTTACTTGCGCATCATCCATTCCTATCATTCACTTTGTTTAGAGCCAATCTCATCGTCGTTCACGCACACTCCCAGTTCCCCGTCCTACTCTAAGTCTTGTTGCCACAAGTCTATCGTCCGTCCGGACGATATTATAAGGTCAAATCGCACAAGTTCAATCACTCGGCATAGGGTCGTCCGCCTATCTGCCTATTCGCGGGACCAGAGGCGCCCGTGCTCTCACCTGCAGCACCGAGAAGTTCTAACTTCGACGTATCAAAATTCACTAAAAGCTGTCGCACTTCCTTCAACGGCACAGAAGATCCCGCGGTGGCGATCGACTGGTTGGAGGAGCTGGAAGACAAGTTCGAGCTTCTGGATGTCGAGGACTCGAAGAAAGTCGCGTGTGCTCAACTATTACTTCGAATGAACGCGTACGATTGGTGGGCTGTGCAGAAGCGGGCTATTTGACGTGAAGACGAGACAGCGGCGATCTCATGGACGACATTCAGAAATGCGTTCGAGAACGAATATCTTTCTACAGCCGTGCGACATTATGTCACGCCCCGATTCCGTCGAATCGATAGTCGTCCCCCGGGCGTGATGCCGTGCGAACCTAATTTGCGATCGCACAAGGCCAAGTCATAAGGTAATCCGAGTCACGAGATCTAAGAGAGTACGCAGACAAATTGATACACACAATAAGTAAAGGAAACTTGATCTTTATTGATAATAAGCATCTTTTACAGACTCTGATACAAGACTCACTGCCGCTCGGGCTACAATATGACTCGATTACAAAAGAGTACCGATGAGATAGCCGTTCCATACATTGCACACATCCCTCAATATACACAAGTACTCCATTGACCTGGATGGGAGGGACGCTGAGTCATTTTCCTTGGACTATCGAGAGCCTTCAAAAGTGGAGTTGCAGAGTAAGTCTTCGACGCACGGCCGAAGCTTCAAAAGTCACGAACGCCGCCGAGCTAGCTGGCGCGTCCTTCCTGGTTCGCGGGACCTGCAAAGAGCGAGGATCAGCACGAAACACATGTACTGGCGAATGGCTAATTAAATCCAAGCTCTGCATTTGATTCAAGAAGTTTTGTAACATGCTAGCTAGCTTTTTCAATGATCTTTCTAACCATCCTGTTCGATTTGCATGTTAACATGTTTTTGAGGCAAGCATATGAACTTGTATATCATTAAGCAACTATCATGTTCATCCCGTGTCCCGTGTATCTGTTAAGTAGTGAAAGGGTTTAAAGGCCACTGGCAATGTCAAGCCATCGCGGACTATAGCATTTGGTTAGACGACGCCCCTTTCGCGTCGGGTAGCGAGCCCTGTGCGAAAGTGCCCGCATAACTCGTGCCGATGAAGGGTTGGCGCTGCTACACTCGTTCCTCCTGGGCCGAATCGGTCCCTTGGCCTAGGCAACCGTTCGAGGAAACTTCACCTTGTCGACAAGTTGTCCAATGACCGTTTTCTTTTGAAACTTAGTTGATTTACTCATTTATCCGTATCGTTGCGATAAGCGTTAATTGATTCATTTATTGGTTTGGCATAGACCAAGTGTAATTGCATAGGGAAGCATGTTTTCCATTTCCAAAACCGGCAGTTCGATAACAAGTGTTTCGTGAAGTATCGTGCCACGATTTCATTAATTCTACACTATGATGGCAAGCATTTATTTTACTTCACATATTGAGTTTTGAAGTAGAGGGACGGGACGAAGGAGGTCAGCCACTCGCCTTAGGCTTGCTTCAAGCGAGCGACCGGTTGGCTGCGTTGTCGTCGCCTACGCAATCACCTGCAATCGCATAAGCAACTGATTATAACACTGTGTATTTCAAGGAATTTCGATATGAATGCGAGCTCGAAAATGCGTCACGAAAACCCATCGAAAACATTCACGAAAAGCGCATTCACGAAAATGAAAGCCAAAGCCAATTCAAGTGCGGCATGAAAACCAGAGCAACGGGAGGTCTCTCCCGACTCAGCCGCAGAGCCAATCCTCGAGGCACAACCCGCTGAATATGAGACTTGGTTCCGAAGAAGCCATTCCATAACGTGGAATGGATCTTAATTCAACCGTTCCCGTTCGATCGACTCGGCCGATTCCGACCTATCGGTCCCGACCGAATCGATAGCGACAGTGTTCCTTTCTCGCGCACCCCGTAGACGGAGACGGGGCACGATGTAGGGACGGGGCACTACACTATAACCAACTAATAAAAAGTTTCATCCTCGAAACTTAAAGATGGAACCTACCTCTACGAGAACAATGAAGAGAATTTATCCTTCATCTCCGATTCAAGCTCCCACGTCGACTCCTCGACCGAGTGGTTCTTCTAGAGGACGCGGACGAGAGGGATCGCTCGATTACGCAGCAACTTATCCTTGCATTCTAAGATTTGTACTGGTTCTTCAACGTAGGATAAGTCTGACTTTAGCTCCAGCTGGCCAAAATCTACCACGTGGCTAGGGTCGTGCACGTACTTCCGCAACTGAGAGACGTGGAAGACGTTGTGCACACCTTCAAGCGCCGGTGGTAGGGCAATTTTATAGGCCACTGGCGTGACCCGTTCAAGTATTTCGAACGGCCCAACGAATCTCGGACTCAACTTTCCTTTCGCGCCGAACCGAGTAACTCCCCGCATGGGCGACACTTTGAGAAATACGTGATCGCCTACTAGAAACTCGAACGGTCGACGATGAATGTCCGCATAGCTTTTCTGACGACTCTGCGCGGTCTTTAATCTTTCCCGAATGAGCTTGACCTTTTCCACAGTCTGTTCCACCAGCTCCGGGCCGAGTATCCGCCGTTCCCCGACTTCATCCCAGCAAATGGGCGATCTGCACTTCCGGCCGTACAAAGCTTCATACGGTGCCATTTGGATGCTGGATTGGTAGCTATTGTTGTATGCAAATTCTGCGAGCGGTAGGTGGACGTCCCAGCTTGATTTGAAGTCAATTACGCAGAGCCGTAGCATGTCTTCGAGAATCTGGTTGACGCGCTCCGTTTGGCCGTCGGTCTGAGGATGGTAAGCTGAGCTGAACTGCAACTTGGTTCCCAGCGCCGACTGAAGGCTACTCCAGAATCGCGACATGAACCGTGAATCCCGGTCAGAGACGATGGATACTGGAACTCCGTGCAGCTGTACTATCTCGTCAAGGTAAATCTGCGCCAGGCGATCAACGCTCCAAGTAACTTTGATGGCGATAAAGTGCGCTGACTTGGTTAATCGATTCGACGAAATCGGGGCGTGACACCATGTGTTTCTGAAAGTAACGCCCATGCGCGGTGTGATGCGGTTCGACGTGAAGGGCAAGTTGAGCCCGAGATTTGTAGGCCCCTTCGAGATCATTGAGCGAGTTACGACGGTTGCTTATCGGATCACACTACCTCCTGCCTTATCTGATGTGTACGATGTTTTCCACGTTTTACAACTTCGAAAATACGTGCACGATCCAAGTCATGTGGTTAGCTTCGATCAGTTGGAGCTACGTACTGACTTGTCTTACTCGGAGGAGCCTATTCAAATTTTGGACCGCAAGGAGAAGGTGCTGTAAAATTGGTCGATGTCCTTGGTCCGCGTGCTTTGGCGGAACCATTCAGTTGAGGAGTCGACGTGGGAGATGGAGGCGGAGATGAAGGAGAAGTACCCTGCGTTGTTTCTCTAAGTTAAGGTCAGACCCTTGTTCTTAAGTTTCGGGACGAAACTTTTTCTTAGTGGTATATTATGTAGCGCCCCGCTTTCGATAGGCGACGGAACTTCATAATATGCTAGCGCCGAGTCAGATCGACCGGGAACTTAGATGGCCATCTGACACGATCGCTAAGCTTGGTAAACGTTAACGCCTTGCGGCATCGATTCAAATTGATTTGGACGGAAGTTACGAGAATCGATCCAACTAATGGAACGACTTTTGTTGGAATAAGTCCTAGATGCAGCAGGCTGCGTCTCGGCGAGTGAGCTCTCTATAAGAGTCCCTTCGACGGGACCGGACCGCTGTATGGTTTTCTTGGAGCTTTGCCGCTGGGCTTGATTGAAGTGCTTTCGCGTCGTTTTCAAGGATGCAATTACAAATTTCGATGCAAGGAGAAAAGAAGGAAATCTAACAAAGTGTTGATGCATTTCAGGAGCTCGCGTAACTAAGGATTGACGTTGCGTAGCGCTTCGACGACCTGCACGAAGCAAAGTAATCGGTGGGTGATTCGGCCTTCTTTTCTATTCTGTCCCGCAAACTTATTCCTTGCTTCGAATCCATTCAAATCGAACGATGCCAAGTTAATTGCATGCCAATCCACTAAGTCAAGAACTCGGAAAAAACGTATCGATTTACAAATACAAGTTTTTCACATAAACCAGAAAGTTTAAGGTTTACAGAAAAAGATAGACTATTTCAAGTGCTGCAAAATATTATGAAACGTTGAACATGGGTTATGATGCCTCGGACAATTTGGTGCCTACGGGACGCTAAATCGAGTGTATGGCTTCGGGGAAAATGAATCGATGCATGAGTTGCGATAAATGATAATGTCGTTGATACTGTCCACGCTATACAAAACGGTTTGCATATATATTAAACTGTTCGCACATAGGCATGGTCATGGACAGCTTGTGCACAAGTTCGTTTTCCTCGAAACGGTATCCGGGACATCGGAACCGATTCGTCCTAGGGGGAATAATTCATCGTGCTTCGGCGCGAGGCATGCGGGACCTTCAGTAAGACTTGCAACCTAGGCTGAAAGGGTAGCGTCGCATGCCAACTTCGATTAAGTCCCTAGTGGTACGTAGCACCAATGACCGCATATAAGATAGTTGCATGCTCACCTATTGTCTTATGCAGGGTAAATATTATCTCTGTTTTCATGCAGGGACGAGCACGACCGTGGTAAGAAATATGAAAACTGCGATGTTATACTGTATGCTTTAAATACTCAAAGACGGCTATCGAATATGAACTGAATCATTTAGTTCTAATAGAAAGACAACTCTAAAGCATGCTTATCCTAACAATCATAGTCGGTTTAGACGAGTTGGTTCGTCTCGTCCACTTAGCAAGTGTGCTAATCCCCTCCCCCAATTTCCCCCAGGTACGGCGGGCGCTCCAACCTAAAATGAAGCTGAAGTGCGGAGAGGCGTTTTGAAGCTCTTCCTATGCTGAAGTATTTTGAAGCCAATTCAAGTTGACGGCTTATGTATAAAGGGACGAATGTATGGGACGGCAAGCGTAGTTCAGGCAACTTGTCGAATGTATTTTCTTTCTGTTTTCAATCAATGTAGCCGCAACGGCATCCAATGTAAATTACGACTTGTACTTCGTTGCAAGCTACGAATGAAAAGCATTTCTATCTTCCTATACTGCGTCTTATATTCTGATGTGATTTGTGAAGTTTCGACTTGGCGTATTAATATCAAAAATCAAAAGATAACCGTTTAAGAACTTGTCATCTTGCCTTGAACGAGCGCAACTCCAGGCTCGTGCGGCATCACGCCTTAGCGAGGACGATCGAATCGACAAAAATTAACATCGGGGACGAACGTTGCCGACTCGGGGCATGACACGGATGGTCTGCAATTTCTGCCACAAGGACGGACACCTGGACACTGAGTGCCGACTTAAGCACAGAGTCTGTTTCGTGTACGACAAAAGAGATCACCTCGTAAGGGATTGCCCGGAAGCTACGTCGAACCAACGCCCCCCGTAACATCAACAAAACCGAGGCCAAGTACCTCGGGCTCCACCGACCGCACAACAGAATGGCCAAGACCGTCGCTCCAATGCTCTGGGCCGCGTCTACGCCATGACTCGGGACGAAGTGTTTGCATCTGATACAGTCGTGACAGGTATATTATAATTCAATAATAAACTTGCTCGTATATTGTTTGATTCAGGTGCCACACATAGTTTTATATCGACGGACTTTGTCGTCGAGAATAAATTTTTCTTGACACCACTGGGCCTCGATCTCACTGTTAACGTACCGTCGGACATGCCACTACTTACAAATTTAGTCTGCAAAGATGGAATCATCTATATAGGTGGTCAAAAGGTCAGTCTTGATGCGATAGTTCTAAATATTAAGGACTACGATATCATTCTGGGGATGGATTGGCTCGGTCCGTGCAACGCAATCATAGACTGCACTGAAAAGAAGGTCACATTCCGTATACCTGGAGTGCCTGAATTCTGCTACTCGTGTGGTGAAGCATCGTCGACCTGTATGGTGATCTCCGTAATATCTGCTAGACGGATGCTGCATTCCGGGTGCGAAGGCTATCTAGCTTCCGTTCGAGACATGCGACAGGATGGTGCAAACGCGGGTCAGACCGACGTTGTGGCAGAATTCTCCGATATGTTCCCGGACGAGCTGCCCGGCATGCCGCCCGATCGAGAGATTGAGTTTACTATCGATACCTTCCCCGACACTCGACCGATCTCGAAGACCCCATACAGAATGGCCCCTGCAGAGCTTAAAGAACTCAAGGTGCAGTTACAAGAATTGCTCGATAAGGGATTCATCCGACCCAGCGTCTCGCCCTGGGGAGCGCCCGTGCTGTTTGTCAAGAAGAAGGATAGCTCTATGCGTCTTTGTATCGACTACCGCGCACTGAATAAAACTACCGTCCGGAATAAATACCCCCTGCCCCGCATAGACGATCTGTTTGATCAGCTTCAAGGAGCCACGGTGTTCTCTAAAATTGATATGCGTTCGGGTTACCATCAACTCAAGATCAAGCCGGACGATGTGCCGAAGTCTGCCTTCCGCACTCGACACGACCATTACGAGTTCCTGGTAATGCCGTTCGGCCTAACGAATGCCCCTGCCGCTTTCATGGATTTAATGAATCGAGTGTTCCGACCATTCCTCGACAAGTTTGTAATAGTCTTTATCGACGATATACTCGTCTACTCGAAGAATAGGCAGCAACACACTGAGCATCTGCAGGCCGTGCTTCAGACCCTTCGAAAAAATCAACTATATGCGAAGCAAAGCAAATGTGAATTCTGGCTTAGCAGCGTCGTATTCATCGGACACATCATTTCTGCTGAAGGCATTGCGGTCGACCCAAAGAAAGTTGAAGCTGTTGTCGATTGGAAATGGCCAGCATCTGTCGGCGAGATTCGAAGTTTCTTTGGCCTAGCAGGATACTACCGACGCTTCGTAAAAGAATTTGCGAAGATCGCATCGCCTCTGACTCGCCTCACCCAGAAAGGAGTCGTATTTGACTAGTCAGACGACTGCGAAGCTTTATTCCAAGAATTAAAACAATGGCTCGTCTCGGCCCCGATACTCGTACTTCCAGAAGGGACTGAGGGTTTCCAGATATTCAGTGACGCGTCCGGTCAGGGCTTGGGGTATGTGCTGATGCAGCGGAACAAGGTGATATCTTTTGCTTCCCGACAGCTAAAGTCGCACGAGAAAAATTATCCCACGCACGACCTGGAGTTAGCGGCGATTGTGTTTGCGTTGAAATTGTGGCGTCACTTCCTCTATGGCGTGGCGTGCACGATCTACACCGATCACAAGAGCCTCAAGTATCTATTCACGCAGAGGGAACTGAACTTGCGGCAGAGGTGCTGGCTTGAACTGATCAAGGATTACGACTTGACTATCGACTATACGCCGGAAAAGGAAAATGTTGTGGCAGACGCCTTGAGTCGGAAGTACATTGTCTCGTTATCCATCGACCCCAGACTGCTATGTGACCTAGAAGAGATGGGCATCGAGCTCCGAGTCAGATTCCAGAATGTGCAGTTGGCAAAGTTACAGTTAGAGCCGAGCTTGCTTGATAAGATCAAGACCGCTCAGACGGACGATCCATACATGAAGAAAGTGCGAGAGCTAATCTCGACGGGCAGGACGACCGACTTTGCGGAAGACGAAACCGGCGTGCTTCGATTGAAGGGTAGGCTATACGTTTCGGACGATGCAGAACTCAGAAAGGAGATCCTGTCGGAGGCGTACTATACGAAATACACCTTGCATCCCGGTAGCACGAAGATGTACAGGGACCTCCGTACAAACTTCTGGTGGCACGGGATGAAAAGAGATGTGGCACTCTTCGTGTCGCAATGCATGGCCTGTCAGCGGATGAAAGCTGAGCACCAAAGACCGGGCGGGGAGATACAGAATCTGGCGATTCCAGAATGGAAGTGGCAGTATGTGTGCATGGATTTCATTGTTGGTCTGCCGAAGACACCGCGGGAAAATGATGCTATCTGGGTCATCGTCGATCGATTAACCAAGTCAGCGTATTTTATTGTCATCAAAGTTACTTGCAGCATTGATCGCCTGGCGCAGATATATCTTGATGAGATAGTACGACTGCACGGAGTTCCAGTATCCATCGTCTCTGATCGGGATTCACGGTTCATGTTGCGATTCTGGAGTAGCCTTCAGTCGGCGCTGGGTACCAAGTTGCAGTTCAGCTCAGCTTACCATCCTCAGACCAACGGCCAAACAGAGCGCGTCAATCAGATTCTCGAAGACATGCTACGACTCTGCGCAATTGACTTCAAATCAAGCTGGGACAATCATCTACCTCTGGTCGAATTTGTATACAACAATAGCTATCAATCTAGCATTCAAATGGCGCCGTATGAAGCCTTGTACGGGCGTAAGTGCCGATCACCCATTTGCTGGGACGAAGTCGGAGAGCGGCAGATTCTCGGTCCGGAACTGGTAGAACAGACCGTGCAGAAAATTTAGCTCATTCGAAAAAGATTAAAGACCGCGCAGAGTCGTTAGAAAAGCTATACGGACGTTCATCGTCGACCTCTCGAGTTTCAAGAAGGCGATCACGTGTTTCTCAAAGTGTCGCCCATGCGGGAAGTTACTCGGTTCGACGCAAAGGGAAAGTTGAGTCCGAGATTCGTTGGACCGTTCGAAATTCTTGAACGTGTCGCCTCAGTGGCCTATAAAATTGCCTTACCGCCGGTGCTTGAAGGTGTACACAATGTCTTCCATGTCTCTCAACTGTGAAAGTACGTGCACGACCCGAGCCACATGGTAGATTTTGGCCAGCTGGAGCTAAAGTCTGACTTATCCTACATTGAAGAGCCAGTTCAAATAATAGAACGCAAGGATAAGCTGCTGCGCAATCGAGCGATCCCTTTCGTCCGCGTCCTCTGGAGGAACCATTCGGTCGAAGAGTCGACGTGGGAGCTTGAATCGGAAATGAAGAAGAAATTTCCTTCGTTATTCTCGTAGAGGTAGGTTCTATCTTTAAGTTTCAAGGACGAAACTTTTTATTAGTTGGTTATGGTGTAGTGCCCCGTCTCTACATCGTGCCCCGTTTTCGTCCACGGGGTGCGCGAGAAAGGAACACTGTCGCTATCGATTCAGCCGGGACCGATAGGTCGGAATCGGCAGAGTCGATCGAACGGAAACGGTTGAATTAAGATCCATTCCACGTTATGGAATGGTTTCTTCGGAACCAAGTCCCATATTCAGCGGGTTGCGCCTCGAGGATTGGCTCTGCGGCTGAGTCGGAAGAGACCTCCCGTTGCTCTGGTTTTCATGCCGCACTTGATTTGGCTTTGGCTTTGGTTTTCGTGAATGCGTTTTTCGTGAATGTTTTTGATGGATTTTCATGACGCATTTTCGAGCTTCGCATTCATATCGAATATCCTTGAATTATACAGTATTCTAATCAGTTACTTATGCGATTGCAGTGATCGCGTAGGCGACGTCAGCGCAGCCAACCGGTCGCTCGCTTGAAGCAAGGCTAAGGCGAGTGGCTGACCTCCTTCGTCTCGTCCACCTACTTCAAAACTCAATATGTGAAGTAAATGAATGCTTGTCATAATAGTGTAGAATCAAAGAAATCGTGGCACGATTCTTCACGAAACACTTGCTATCAAACTGCCGATTTTGAAAATATAGAACGTATTTCTTACGCAAATCCACTTAGCCTATGCAAAACAATGAATGAATCGATTAACGTTTATCGCAACGATACGGTCAAGTAAGCAAATCAACTAAGTCCAAAGGAAAACGGTCATTGGACAACTTGTCGACAAGGTAAAGTTTTCTCAAACGGTTGCCTAGGCCAAGGGACCGATTCGGTCCGGGAGGAACGAGTGTAGCAGCGCCAACCCTTCATTGGCGCGAGTTATGCTGGCACTTTCGTACAGGGCTCGCTACCTGACGCGAAAGGGGCGTCGTCTAACCAAATGCTATAGTCCGCGATGGCTTGACATTGCTAGTGGCCTTCATACCCCTTCACTGCTTAACAGGTGCACGGGACACGGGAGGAACATGATAGTTGCTTAATGATATTCAATTTCATATGCTTGTCTCAAAAAATGTTAACACGCAAATCGAACAGGATGGTTAGAAAGATCATTGAAATAACTAGCTAACATGTTTACGAAACTTCTTGAATCAAATACAGAGCTTGGATTTAATTAGCCATTCGCCAATACATGTGTTTCATGCTGATCCTCGCTCTTTGTAGGTCCCGCGAACCAGAAAGGACGTGCCAGCTAGCTCGATGACGTTCGTGACTTTTGAAGCTTCGGCCGTGCGTCGAAGTCTTACTCTGCGACTCCACTTTTGAAGGCTCTCGATAGTCCAAGGAAAATGACTCATCGTCCCTCCCATCCAGGTCAATGGAGTACTTGTGTATATTGAGGGATGTGTGCATTGTATGGAACGGCTATCTCATCGGCACTCTTTTGTAATCGAGTCATGTTGTAGCTCGTGCGACAATGAGTCTTGTATCGGAGTCTGTAAAAGATGTTCATTATCAATAAAGATCAAGTTTTCTTTACTTATTGTTTGTATCAATTGGTCTGCATACTCTCTTAGATCTCGTGTCTCGGATTACCTTATGACTAGGCCTTGTGCGATCGCAAATTAGGTTCGTCCGACATCAAGCCCGGGGGACGACTATCGATTCGACGGAATTGGGACGTGACATTTTCACTGCATGATTTCGATGAATGCGCTTACGTATTGTTTTTTGATTGTGTCTGTTGTCCACTTTTATCGATTTTGAATTCATTTTTGAGAATTCTTAGAGAGGAATGATAGAAGAAGGATACCGATCATATGTTCATGCCATTACAGAATGACGCATAATTGAGGCTTGATTGTTGCCACACGACTTTTCTTCTCTTGACGAGTTCTCTTCTCGACTGGTAGTTCTGACTTTTTACTCCTTCACGCTAATGAATTGCCTGATAGTATGTAATTGATAAATGAAAGCCACATGCATGTTGTAGAACTAAAAAAATGGATCATTGTATGACTGTAACTATTAAGTGCACCTATGCATGTGGTACGGTACTACAGAACTATTGGTATGTGATTTGGTGTTACATAATAGTCGAATTTTTTGGGACCAATGTGTCAGCCAATCGGAACACTGAACAAAGGTAATGAAATATTGTATAAGTAGATATTTACATTACTTATTTCAGTTGATTACCATGCTTATGTTTTATAGTTAATTGTCCACACATTTGCATTATCATTGACAATTTATGCATAATGTATGATTTTTCTTATTCTTCAAAACGAGATCCGAGACTGTAACTAAATCGACCTAGAAGAAAATTATGTGTAACATATTTCACGTACGAGGTATCGTGGGACCTTTAGTGGACTAGCAACTCGATTTAGAAGAAGTAATACCATGTAATAGTCCTTTTACATGCTGTAAATTTCTTTAATTTAATATAGTTTTAAATTTGAAATAACAGTTTTAGACTAATCCTATATTTTAAAGTTTAACTTAAAACTTGCATATTAAAGCGAACCGTCGATTTCAGCGCTATTAGCAATTAAACACAATTCCATATTCTCAAATATAGTTTTTGAGATAGTTGTCATTTTGGTCAAATGCTTGCCTCGATTTTGAATGGTACTGGTCCACAAATTACAAAATTATAATTTTCATGATTTTTGTGTTGTTTTAGGATGCCTAGATGATATATAACCATAATGGATATGGTTGGACCTATTTGAACCCTAGTTAGACACTTTACTTTCTTAGTAAGTATCCTATATAGGAGACGTTACTTCGTTAGTAATTTATCCAGATTTCGACTTTTTTTGAATATGTTTCTACGAATTTTTTTTGGAATTGTGCTATGTGTGATTGTTGTAGTTGGTAGCAATGATCGTCTGTCTGCAAATTGATAGTTTATATATACTGTTTGGAGGTTCGGAAAAATACTTTTATAAGCAATATATCTATAATTATGCCGTAATTATACTATGCATGCTTATCTTATATACTCATATTCATTTTGTCACGTCCGGAGAATCAACATACTAGAAAGTGGAAGCGGACGTAGGCCAACTAATATGTCTTCTCAACGATCTTCTCTCTACATTAATGGACATTTAGGCAAGGATCTTGCCAATAACAAAGGATACCTCAAGATGTTGGCGTGTATTCGGTCCGCGAGTTCAATAATTTTTAGTTGGCTATATGTTCAAGTCTTGTTGGAGTGGAAGTGGAAATTTTACTACCACAACCAAACTTGGGCCTAAACTTCTCCTAAAGCCCATCATCATGTCCAAAAGAAACCCTTCCCCAAAACCCTATATATAATCACACACTCACACACTCACTCGCTCACTATCAAAACCCATCACCAGCACAATGGCCTTAGCCGCCATGACCCGCTCCATCCTCTCCTCCTCCTCCGCCGCCGCCGCCTCTACCCGAACCGCCCTCCCTCTCCTCCTCTCCCGCCGCCTCCTCTCATACTCCGGTCCGACCGCCCTTTCCCGGTTCAGACCGGCCGTCCTCTCCGCCTCGTCGATCCTGCCGGTCCGGTTCGGGCAGGTGCGGTGCCGGGTGAACCGGGCCGGCGGGGACTCGGCGTACTCCCCGCTGAAGTCGGGGTCCGGCTACAGCGACCGGCCGCCGACGGAGATGGCGCCGCTGTTCCCGGGGTGCGACTACAACCACTGGCTGATCGTCATGGACAAGCCCGGAGGGGAAGGGGCGGGAAAGCAGCAGATGATCGACTGCTACGTCCAAACCCTAGCCAAGGTCCTCGGAAGGTTAGTTAGTTAGGGTTTTCGTCGATTTTCTTCACATTATAATATTTTATACTGACACGAAGAGACACGGACACAGCTTCAAAGTAAAAAAAAGAAGTCTTGATCATGTTCTATTGGTTTATTATGGGGAATGTTCCACCTTGGCAGTAAAAATAATGAGTTCCATGTTTCTATTGGTGAGTTATATGAAATGTTCACCTTGGCTGTAAACAAAGGAAGTCTTAGTCTTGTGCGATTTATTCATAAAATGTTAATATTTGTTATAAGAAAATTTTAAGAAGGAAAGATTGTATCTTTGCGACACGAACGAACAATGTTGCAAAATAGATGCAGAAACAAATGTTAATGGTATCTTTAAAATCTACATTTTCGGAGATATTTGGTAGAGTTGTAGGAGCAGGAGGTGCCCGGTGTGGTAAAGGAACGAACTTGGTTACCATAGTGAGCGGTAAAGGAAAGGTCTTTGAGCCAAATAAGGCTTTGCGAAATTTAATTATTGGCATTTTGTTCCTTTTGATACCAAATCTGACCCCTGTAGATATAAGCCACTAAGCTTACAAAAGAAGTGAACCGTCATTAATGCTGAAAACTCCTTCAACTACTTAGGCCATCTCCAATGGTGATTTCTAAAATTGAGTTCTTATCCTACTTGGCATTGTACTTTAGGAAGATTTCTATCCTAGTTGGAAGAGTTTCTACATAGAAATTACACACACAAAAAATGTTCTCCAATGGTTCTCGATTTCTATCCTAGGTGTCACAAAGTAACATAACCAATTTAATGGTGTAGGGCCCAATGATAATTTTCATGAGAGATGAAGAATTTCTATGAGGGTTTTTCTACATGTATCATAGAAATTTCCTATCCTACATCATTGCCACCTAGGATAGAAATGGAGATAGTAATCCCCGTTGGGAGGAATTTTTTCTAAAATGGATTTCTTCCATAGAAATAGGGAAGATAGAAACCCCCATTGGAGATGGTCTTAGCATATGATATTTCGACATGGTGGTATTAATGTTATTACCTTTGTATTCTGAATTAGATTTCTTTTATGTTTTCTCAAACTTAGCATCAATACTGAAATGCACCATCATTAAAGATGTTAAAAAATTGCTGAAAGCTCCTTCAACTACTTACAAAAGAATAAACCGTCGTTAATGCTGAAAACTCGTTCAACTACTTAGCTTATGATATTTCGACAAGGTGGTATTAATGTTATTACCTTTGTTTTCTGAATTAGATTTCTTTTATGTTTTCTCAAACTTAAGCATCAATACTGAAATGCACCATTCTTTACTATGGTTGTTGTAGAAGATTGACTTCTCTTTTCTCTTTACCTGCTTGCTTTTACGCTATGCCTCCCTTATCCTCCAAATTTGAAAATAGTTCTGACACTGTCTCCCTTGCAATCTTTTTTGTGTGTGCCAAACTAGTGAGGAGGAAGCTAAAAAGAAGATTTATAATGTATCTTGCGAGCGCTACTTTGGTTTTGGATGTGAGATCGACGAGGAGACATCAAACAAGCTCGAAGGTGAACTATTTTCTTCTTTTAGTTATTCTGGTTGCTTGTTAGTCTTTTATATCTTGGAACAAGTATAAATTTAGATTTATTTTCCTTATTTGGTGTGATTGCCTATTTCTATTTGTCCAGGCTGTGGTTGTGTCAAACTTGTCTTCTTTAGTTTATATGGTCTTTTCGATTGTTGAATAAATTCAGTATTTGACATGATTAAATTTGCATGAAGTTTTTGTACTCTTTATTGATTTATGTTTTTCCCCTTCCTTTTCTGGCTAGGCTTCCATGGCTATGGTTCCTGTTTTAACGTTCAACAGGTTCTAATTACTCCTTTTCATTGACGCTTCAGGTCTTCCTGGTGTTCTATTTGTGCTTCCAGATTCTTATGTTGATGCTGAAAACAAGGACTATGGAGGTAAGATGTTATTCTGTTTCCAGATTTTGACTGTTTCCTATCATTTGCAGTACAAGCTTACTAGAAGATTTGAACTCTTCCATTTAAACCATAAGTTATTACTACATGCATATTCATTTTTTTCATATCAGATTTAATTTCACATTTTTCATCTTTGCAAAGCTGAAAAGCTGTTAATGCAATGTTTAGTTTTGAATGCTAATGGACTTAAATTGACACTCTTCCGAGAGTACTGTATTTTTCTCGTTAAAATTGCTGACTAGAACAGATGATAATTTAGTAGGTAGCTATTCTTATGTCCTAAAGGAGGTATATAGTTGGTCCATCTTGACAAAGCTAAAAAAGCTTGTACGGCAATGTCTAGTTTTGAATGCTAATGGACTCAAATTGACACTCTTCTATCGAGTTCTGTATTCCAATATTCTCAAGGAAGTTAGCAGATCAAAAGAGAGGATATATTTAGTGGCCATTCTTATGTTTTGATCAATTTCATTAGAAGATCAGGTATCTGCTGATTGCCAACTTCTTGGCACTACAAGTCAATTTTCCATGCTTTTTCATGCTTTTACACCTTCGTTCAGTAGAATTAGGACATGAATTCTCTCTGCCACTAGATGCTAGACTTCTTTCCCGTAAGCCTATTGAGTTCTTAATTTTTTTTTTCCTATTCTTTTATAAAGGTCCTTGGTTCATTTTGGCAAAGCTAAAAAGTCGTTAAGGTAATGTTTAGTTTTGAATGCTGATGGACCTAAGTTCTGTAATTCAATGTTGTCAATGAAGTTGCATATCAAAACATATGGGATGATTAGTAGCTCTTTTCTGCCATTTATGTTTGAGTTTAGTTTCTTATTTTCTAAAGTTATAATGTTAGTCCATCTTGGCAAAGCTAAGAAGCCGTTACGGCGATTGTCTAGTTTTGAATGCTAATGGACTTATATTGACATTATTCGGTTGAGTTCTGTATTTCAATCTTCCAGTGAAGTTTCAGATCAAAATAGATGAGATATGTAGCTAGTTCTGTCATTTATGTTTCACTTTATCTTCTTATTTTCTTAAAGGCATAGTTAGTCCATCTTGGCAAAACTAAGAAGCTGTGAAGACAATGTTCAGCTTTGAATGCTAATGGACTTAAATAGACATTCTTCGATCGAGTTCTCTATTTCAATCTTCTAATGAAGTTGCAGATTAAAACTGATGAGATATTCAGTAGCTATTTCTGTCATTTGTGTTTCAGTTTTATTGTATTATTTTGTTAAAGGTCTAGAGTTAGTCCATCTTGGCAAAGCTGAAAAGTCGTTAAGGCAATGTTCACTTTTGAATGCTAATGGACTTAAATTGACACTCTTCGACCGAGTTCTGTATTTCAGTCTTCTAATGAAGTTACAGATCAAAACAGATGAGATATTCAGTAGCTATTTTTGTCATTTATGTTTCAGTTTTATCGTATTATTTTCTTAAAGATATATGCTAATGGGCTTAAATTGACAGTCTTCCATTGAGTTCTGTATTTTAATATTCCAATGAAGTTGCAGATCAAAACAGATGAAATATACAGTAGTATTTTATGTCATTCTGTTTCAGTTTTAGCAATTTATTCCGAAAATGCTGACTCTCTGTGGAAGGCTCGATCGGTCCTTGATGAATGTCGGGAATTGCTACTTTGTAACAATGGCATTTCCTTTTCCTACACTCCTAGGAAGTGCAATGGAGCTGCTCATGCTCTGGCACCTTTTACTCTTCTTTCTACATTTTCAGTTACAGTCAATTATGATATTGTTCCATTATGTATATCAGATCATATCAAGATTGATATGGTTTGTCTAGACTCTTTTACTTAATAACTTCTCTTGTTTTCTTTCAAAAAGAAAAAAGAGAGTATTGTATACAGTATCAGTTTAGTTTAGACCTTTCCTATAAGTATTGGTTGTTATGTTTCTACTCTGTATTTTATATAGTTAAGAATGTAAATAAATAATCTAACCGAGACCGAGGCTTGAACTTGGTTCAATTTAAGACAATATTAGTCCTGCACTGGTGCTTACGGTTTATTGGCGATTAGTCTCCCAAAGAACAACGGTTCTTCTCCTTCGGTAGCAGCACTTCACACCGCAGGAACTGGACGAAACAATGTAGGTAGTCTCTTTCTCTTAGACTTAATCTTTGATGAATGAATCGAGTGAGTGAATTATTCAAACACTTATGTTTTTATAGATGATAAAAAGACACAATGGAAAGGACATGCCTTTTCAATAGATTCGTTGAATAAATTTGTTGTCATAGATTTGCTGTAATTGGACACACTTATTAGAAAACAATTATTAATTAATAATTCAAATATACATTCATTTTTCCAACATTGTTTTCGGTAGTTTTGAGGAATTTCGGGAGGTTTCGGTGGTTTTGAATTGGTCAATTTTTACTTTGCACGGTTGGTGCTTTCGGTATCGGTTTCGACCAATACTATGTTACAGAAGACCTTGTTGACATTACTAAACTGTGTAAAACAAGAAAATGTTATGGAAAGAGTCACTGTTCAAGTCACTCAGAAAAGGGAAAAAAAACTTTTAGTACAATGCGTCCAAATATGTGATCACTTTTCTTAGATCATAGTTAACGGGTTGGAGATTTTTGTTTGTTTTTGCATCAAAAACTAAATTTACCTTTCAAACTGATTATAAGAACATGTCATTTTTATGGTCTCTGCATTCCTCTTAATTGTATGTTGGCAAATGAATTCGCATAGCACTAGTGTTATGTTCATTTGTTAGTCCAAATATTCCATCGACAAATTGTGATACGAATATGGCCAGAGGGGAAAAAACATATCTACGATGAGATTCAATTCCAATATACAATATACGGGTTTTATTCCATCCGGTTTTGTCCGTGGAGTCGGAGATATTCCACAAAATTGGAGCGATATAGAGAAGATACTCAAAGACTAGACTATTTTATTTATTTATTAATATATTTAAATGGTTGATGATATACGTACGGCTTGGACGATTTATTTATGAGCCGTTGCCAAAGCATATTATATATTACTATATAATGCGGCTTCGAAACGGCTCAAAAATGAGCCGTCTAAATCGTATGTATATCATCAACCCTTTAATTTAAAAAATAAAAAAAATTAAAATTTTAAACTTTCTTTCTTTTTCTTCCACATAAACGAAAACCCTTATTTTTCTTCCGCATAACCGATTACCCTTTCTTTTATTCACATATATCCATAACAAATTATAATTAAATTTAAACTAAATTTCTATGAATCTTATATATATATATATATATATATATATATATATATATATATATATAAATATAAACAAATCTTAATTTAAATTTAAATATTTATATTATATTGTGATAAGATTAGAATGGAAAAAATATATTATTATACGTGTAATGCACGTGCTTCTACTAGTATATTAAAAAATGTCTCACACCTTAACCACCCGAGTTATAGTTATTTAGTTACAAATATATCATATTACGTAATTAAATGCTTGGTTAATTTTTTTATAAATAATTAGTGGAATATTTAGGTAGTTATTTAGTTATCTTTTTATTAATTTTTTAATACATTTAAATGATGATATACATACGGCTTGAACGACTTACATTTGAGCAGTCTCCAAGTTGTTTCCAAGCCGCATTATATAGTAAAAGATATTGTTCTTCTTTTTAGTAACGTGGATGTGATATTATGACAATTGTGGATAAATTGTAGATGATGGATATAGATGGTGTACTAGTGTAGATGTTGCTACAAGCTAGAATATTCGGACACTCTTGAGTAATACCCAATTATTCAGGTTAATATCCTTCCGAGATGATGTAGGTGATGTTCTTGTTCTTTCATCGAAGCATTATATATAATATTATTATTTGATAAGTTATTGAGAGATGTTGACAATGGGTTACTACGTACTACTACATAGACTGCATGTTGAATTGAGAGTAGTATATTTACATGGGCGTTTGGATATATCTATTTTGAATGCATGCAAGTTACTACGTACTACATAGACTACATGTTGCCGCCGCCATTAATACCGACCATGATCGGACTTTTTACGCTGATGTCGCCGCCGTCAGCCGAGACCCATGTCAGATGACCTTCCGAATAGCTCGAACCGGAGCTTCCACTTCTGTCGCTGGTGAACGTGACGATGAATTGCGCTTTCTCGTTAGCTTGGGAGAAGGACAGCGTGTCCGGCTGCACTGTAACTGACACGCCGACGGGTTCCGTGATCCGCACGGAGTACGACGAGCCGGCCGCGCCCACGTTGGTCACTGTGCGCGTTACAGTGACGGAGCTGCCGTGGCTTACGAACACCATGAACGAGGGGTAGTTCAGATCGGCGGGGCCGTAATCGGCACACTTGATCGCTTTGTGGACTATGGTAGTCACCTGGCTGTCGGTATAGTTCAGACCGCAGAGATACGGGACGTAGTCGGCCGGTGAGAGGTCGTAGACGAGCCCCGGATTGCTCGCCGCGACCGGATCCACGTGGCCCGCGCCTATGGCAAAGAAGTCCGCCTTGTTCATGTTTTGGTCGAAGATCATGCTCCCGTTGTTGGTGGTGCGGCTCGCGGTGGTCATGATAGCCGACTTGATCGCGGCGGGCGACCAGTCGGGGTGCGCAGCCTTCAGTACTGCCACGACCCCCGTGAGGTGAGGGGTGGACATGGAGGTCCCGGAGATAATGTTGAACTTGGCCGCTGGCGTGCCGATGTCGAACGGCCACGCGGCGAGTATGTTGACGCCGGGCCCGGTGATGTCCGGCTTGAGGATGTTGCGGTCAGCCTTGCTAGGCCCCCTGGAGGAGAAGTAGGCCACGACGGGAGCTAGTACCGAGCTTCCGGTCACCGTGCCTTTGAACGTGATCGACGCCTTGGCGTCGGACGTGGTCGAGTTGATGTAAGACTTGATTTTGAGTCCGTCGGTGTAGCTGACGACGGACGCGGGGAGGACATGTGGGTCGGTGAGGGTGGTGTAGCCTTCGACCTTGCGATTGGCGATTATCATGCCGGCGCCACCGGCATTCTTGACGGCCTTCCCCTTGGCAACCCTGCCTACATTGCCGGTGTCGCATAGCACAATCTTTCCGGTAACATTGACTCTGGACAGCGAGCCGGAGGAGCAATAGGCGGCCGACGAGAAGGTAGAGCCTGGGTAGACTAGCGGCAGCTGGGTGGGGGGGAAGTCGGTAGGCTGGTAGAGGGACTCTCCATCGAACCGTTGCCCGTCGCCGAGCGTCACCGTCGTTCGGACATTCCTGTCCACCGTGCTCGCGGCGACCGTCAACATCCAGGGGGCCTCGTTTGACAACGACGAGGCTTTGGGTCCGCTGTTCCCGCCCGCGCAGCTGACGAATATGCCGCTCGCGACCGCCGCGAACGAGCTGGTGGCGATGCCATCGCGGTAGTAAGGGCGGGACGAGCCGCCGAGGGACAGCGAGATCACGTCGACCCCGTCCCCGATGGCGGCGTCTATCCCGGCCATGATGTCGGACGTGGCGCATCCTCTCGGGGCGCAGACCCTGTAGACGGACAGGTGTGCGCGGGGCGCGATCCCCACGGCGGTGCCGCCCGCCTGGCCATCGACGCTCGCGCCGTCGACGAACATGCCCACCGCGGTGCTGGCGGCGTGTGTCCCGTGCCCTTCGGTATCGGAGGGGGGTGCAGCCGCCGTGATTTTGTCATGATTATTCATTGCGTTGAGCCCCCTGGCGAAGTTTCGGGCGCCGATGAGCTTGTTGTTGCAGAGGGAGGAGGCATTGAATTCGCAGACCCCCTTCCATCTGGCGGGGGGAGGGGGGAGGAGCCCGTTGTCTTGGAAGGACGGAAGGCCCGCCGCGATGCCGGTGTCCATGATCCCGACGATCGTCCCTTCGCCGTAGTTGGAGTCCTTCCACAGGCCTTGCTCGGTGTCGCTGTACAGGCCCAAGAACTCGGGCGTGCGGGTTGTCAAGAGCGGCACCATCCGGTCGGGGTACGCGGAGACGAACCCCGGCCGCCTCTCCACGTCGCGCAGCTCCTGCTCCGTCAGCCGTGCTGCAAAGGCGCTGACGCTGCGGTACGAGTAGAGCAACCGCTCGGCGGGAGTCGTCGGCTCGACGACGCTGACGATGTGTTGCGGCGGCGGCAGGAACGATCTATGCCAGTCCTCCGAGTTGGACACAATGGGGTTAGGAAGGACATGGACAATGTACGTTTTGAGGTCGGTACCAGAGCTGTGCTCTAGACTTGCACTTGTTGCCAATAGGCAGCAGAGCAACAAGGAGGAGAAGATGCACGTAAGTTCGTCCATGATGATAGGAATAGTGGCAATTCCCATTCACTATATGTGTGTATATATAGTAGAATAGAAGAAGATGATGAACAAAACAAGCTGCTAGTGTACACACAGTTGTTAGTTTAAGCACATGCGACGACAAAAGAGCATCAAGCACAACAACATCATGATCAGCTACCTCATCATATTCTTTTCTATTATTAACTCGTTGATTGTACTACTAATCAGTGTAATCACCAATATTTCTTGACAAATTTCTGTACATGTCCTTGATTTGGACGGTTGGCCAACTTCTTGTTGGCGAATGAATTTTCATGGCATGTGGCTCAAGGAAGAGGATAGGGAGCTGAGGATGATGATGTTACTCTTTGTGGTGTTTGTGTTGTGCTTTATCCCATAGGGATAGGAGGGAAGCAAACATGTGCCAAAAACTCATGCCAAGTGTGGACTCTGTAGTCCATACGTACAACTGTGATCCGACAGTGATTATAATGGTTGTTGAAGTGGTTGATGGCTTCAGACTGCAAGGTCCTTAGTTGCAGGGTTGATTGTAAGCATCATGATATGATATGAACCTCAATCTACAGCCTTCACTCATTTGGAAGCAAACACGTGCAAAAAACTCATGCCAAGTGTGGGACTCTATGGTCCATACGTACGACTGTGATCCGACAGTGATTATAATGGTTGTTGAGGTGGTTGATGGCTTCAGACTGCAAGGTCCTTAGTTGCAGGGTTGATTGTAAGCGTCATGATATGATATGAACCTCAATCTACAGCCTTCACTCATTTGGAATCAATTTTCTTAAGTTGATCAAGTACTAGTAGTATATATCGATCAGTGTTTCTAAAATAGGGCCAAACCTGACAATTGAACAACCGGTAGTTTTTAGGGGGCTATGATTTAATATTTATCCATTATTTTTTTCTTATAAAAATTCGGTCAACCCGGTCAACCCAGCCGGTCAGACCACATAACCGTCTGATCCAGTTGGATTTTGAACCGATTTGACCTTGACTTTTAACTTTTATTTTGGACTGTACATGCAATCAAAGTTAATGTGTTTGCTTCTTGACTAATTCTACTATGGTAAACATGCAGAACTTCTATATAGTACTAGTAAAAGTATGTGCGTTGCATGTAATTTTTTTCTTCTTACTGATTTTATCAAAATATAATTAAGATTTAATTATTTAAATTTAAATTAAGATTTGTTATATATATATATTTGTATTTTAATTAAGATTTATAGAAATTTAATTTAAATTTAATTATAATTTGATATGGATATATCTTCTATAAAGTGAGCCGTCTAAGCTTTATGTATATCCTGGTCCATTTTATTTAAAAAATAAATTATGTAAAAAATGTTGAAAAAAGTTTAAATTTGTAACATGAGGAATTGAACTCAACCAAACAAGAAGAATACCTTCTACCTTTTTCACACGAGTTAGAAGAAATATTTGACTATAATTGGATAATATTCTTATTATATGTTATTATACGTGCGAAGCACGTGTATTTACTAGTGTGAATAAAAGAGGGAGTATTCCGTTATGCGAAAGAAAACTAAAAAAGAGGGTATTCAGTTATGTGAAAAAAGTGGAGAGAATTTTAAAATTATAAATTTTCATAATTTTTTTTAAAATTAAATGGTTGATGATGTACATACGGCTTAGACGCCTCATTTTTTAGCCGTTTCGAAGCCGCATTATATACTAGAAAATATATATGTAGTTGTGTACCATGTAACGTTCAACTCGAATTAACTTACTGGTTGGGCCGATTTGATCCAACCGTGTGTCCTGATCTGATCGATTTTCGGACCTAACCACGATCCGCTACCCAAATTGTTGGGCCGGGCCGAGCCATGCCCAGCCTACGCTTGAGTTATAGCGCAGTAAGCTGCGCTAAGAAATAGACAGTAAAGGATCTCTATTGCTAAGAGATCTAATATCACATTTTAGAGTTCATCACAACACATCATCTAATAGCGAAAGCAAATAACTTTATATTTTAGTTATTACACTTCCAAAGTATTAAACTGGAGACAAAGTCCAGTGACAAAACATATAGTCTAACAGTTCAACATTCTAAGCCAAAAGAAGTCTGAAGCAAACTACTAAGCGAGGTTCCCTGCGGGGACTTCCTCGGGAGCTACGACTTGGTCCTCTAGCAGTGGGCCCATAGTATGGATCACAGAGCAACTCTTCCTCAGAAAGTATATCTACAACGTTTTTCTGTCAGGAAGGGAGCAAGTACTGGTTCTACAAACTAAATATACTGAGCATGGAATGAAAAGAGATGCGATAAAAGAAACATGGCATATCATAGTCTATCATGTGGTAAATACATTTGTCATGACGACATATGTACATGTAATGTTTGAAACTCTAGCAGGTAAGTGATCGGTCAGTAGGTATAAAATGTACCGGTGTACCAGTATACATGTAATAAAATATACATACGTACAAGTGTACAAGCATAGATGTACATACGTACAAAGATGCGGGATAAAGGCCTACGACAAGGTTGCATGAGATTCGACCGAGCTCGGTACATGTAAAGGGATACAATCACGTACTCAACTAACAGTTGTCCCATCCCCAAATTATAATAATGTGAAAGATACCAAGAGCAGTTTAAAACATGTGAAGCATATGAAAAGTACGTAGAGGCATGTGAGGCATAATTTCAGTTATAAATAGCTATATAGATATTGTTCATACTCAGTTCATTATCATATGCAGTAAGTAAAGTTTGTAGTTTGTACTTGCCTCGAGCAAGGCAAGGAAACGAGAATGCAGAGAAAAAAGTCCGGTGTCCTGTCACTGTCAAAAAGGTATACAATCTCAGTCTCTATACTATGTTCAAGACTCTAACACTAGTGGTGTGACACGACTTCTAACTGGACACATAGTTAAGTGATGACCTAACATAGAAGTCCAAAGTGGGGTGACACTAAACTTATAACCAACACTTAGAGACTCAACACTATGGTGGGGTAAAACTACAATACTGAAATACTCCAAAAACACACATTAACACACAAGACACAATTGATCACTGTTCACTATGTTCCAACAATTATTAAGATAGTTATAAAGTCCCAATATATATGAAATACAATACCAAAATAATCCTTGTTAATTATAGTAATTTATTATAAATTTTCTGGAATTTATGAGTTACTGTAGATATTTATTAAAAAATCAGTATACATATGTACCTTAAAAGTAAGTTATGTTTACCTATTTTTATACAGTGGTAAATATGTAATTTAAATCATGGAAAAATTATATTAAATTAGCTAAATTAACATAGTATTAAATTACAATTTTTTTTGGATTTTTACAGTATTTTAAAACTGTCTAAAAATTAAAATACAGTAAAGTATTGTTTCTGAAAATAAATAAATAATTATTTAATGTATTTGTCCACATATACGAAATTGAACCGAAGTTCAAATACGGAACCCAAAGCTATAAATCAAGTCCAATATGACTCATACATGTCTTGAATGTATTTAGGCTCATTTGAGTCTACACAACCCATGCTAGGTTTGGGCTCAAATGACTGTATTTAACAGAATACGTAAAAAAAATACGAAGTCAAATACATAGGTAAATAACATGTTAACATAATATAATAACATGATACTACTGTAAATTATACACAATAATAATATAACATATATATTATATAGTAAAATACACAGTATTTATATGTACAGAATACATAAATACAATATGTATACAGTTTATCTTTTACACATATATATATATATATATATATATATATATATATATATATATATATATATATATAGCCCAATTTGGGCTGTGCAGTGTGGGCAGTTGGGGAGGGGAGCTGGCATGGCTCGGGACATTCGGAGCATCATCAGCTGGATCCGAGGTCACAGAGGTGGAGAGACGGGGTGGACGAGGCGAGCCTGGGTGCGACTTGCTGCTTCCGTTTGGCACATCTGGCGTGAACGGAACAGGCGTATCTTTGAGAGCCTGGTTACACCCGCTAGAGGAATTCTGCATAACGTGGAATTCGATGTATCAGTTATGTCCCCCTGAGTTCTCTGGGGGACATGTGCAGTAGTGAGATGTTGTATTGTATTACCTTAACCGCCTAGTGCGAGGAATAAATTTACCCTTATTCCAAAAAAAAAATATATATATATATAGCCCAATACAAAAATATATTCCATTTGGTAATGTTAATGGGCCCAAGCCCAAATTCAAAAGCTAAATCCCTACCCTACTATTATTTAGTAATAGTAACATTATTACAAAATCTCAAAAACTAAATGACAGCCCATTCTCAAACTATTGCTACGACAAAGTTAGAATATAATCAACACCTAACCCCAAATTCATTTAAACCCATTAATCGGGCTTGGGCCATCCACAGCCCAACAATACCAAACTCTTAATAAAAAGTGATTAACAAAAATTTACTAACCTAACACAATCCCTAAATCTTAAATATCACATAGGATTCCTATTAAATCCAACCCTAATAAATTGGAAAGGGGGGAAAGGCTCGACTGAGCTTACTTAAATCCCAAATCTTAGCAGAAAGAAGAGAGAGCTGAAGAGGAAAGGGCGGCTCACAGGGCGGGGCGGGGTGGGGGGTTGGGGGTCTCCGGTGCAGAGGTTACGCCGAGAGGAGGCGAGCGCGGCTGGTCGGGGTGGCGACGCCGGGGGGCTCGGGGACGACGTGTTCCAGTCCGGGGGAGGAGCGACGACGAAAGGGCGGCAGTCGGGATGAGGTCGTGCGACTAGGCGGGGGACGCGGAGCCAGGTCGGCCCGTGTCGGAAGCTGGGCGTGCAACTAGAGGAGCGGCGCCCAGATCTGGACGGGCGCCGGCTCCGGGAACAGCACGGCGGCGCCAGGGCGGTGGCAGCCGGAGTGGTGTCGGGCGGGGGACGCGGTCTGGTCAGGTCATTCCCCATCTTGCTCTTCCTTCTTCTGTGTTGATGGTGGTTTAGGGATTGTGGTGGTGGTACGGTGATGGCAAGTGTCGGAGTTGGCCGGGGCGGTCGATAGCTTTGGTGGATGGTGGTGTATTTGTGTGATGGTGATGACGACGGTGGCGTGGTTGATGTTGATCGGTGCGGCCATGGGAGATGGCAGTATTGGTGGTGATGATTGCTAGGCTATGGCCGGGTTGTGGGTCGGAGCTGCCGGGATGGGGTTGATTGTTTACTGGAGGTGGTTGACGAGAAGACCAGTGGTGGCGGCAGCCAATGTGGCCGAAGTCAAGGCCGGGGAAAGATGGAGTTGGTGGTCGGGATCTCTACAGGAGATGGGGTGGTGGCTGCTGTTGAGTCCTAGGTTTAGGAATTATGTGTTAGATTTTGGGGATGTGTGCCTATTTATGGAGGAGCGGGAGAAAAACCCTAAAAAAATAATGTAAATATAATAAAATTAGGAAAATTTAGTGGAAAGCTAACTCTAACACTAACTGCTAACTACTAACATTGTTGCTATTTATTAATTTAATTAATTACTACTAGATATTTATTAGTTATTTATAATATAGATATTACCACTAATTAATTGTGAGCTAATTACGAATTAGCCAAGATTTTCTAATTGCTTAAATAGTACTAATTTATTCATATATTAACAACCATTTATTTAGTAAATAAATATATTTTGAAATTCATAATTCGATAAACGTTTTTTTCCTATAAAACATTATTTATAACTTATTGATTTAAGAAAAATGATAGGGAAATCCTAATAAGGTAAAATCGCATAAAAATAGTTTTATTTTTTTTACAAAACCAAATACCAACAAGGACCGATAGCAATTACGGTCGAAAATGTTTTCTCAATATTATAATTGCACCCTTTTCGAAGATTCAGAATATTTAGAGTTTTGAAAAATACAAATTTTGTAAAAATTCAAAAAATTGATTAACGGAGGTTACAAACCTTATAAAGTTGATGTTATTTGCATTTAGCCATTTACTATGCTTAACATGATTCAACTCGTTGGTTCCAAATGGAGCGCACATAGACACTTCCTCTACCTCCCCCTATTTAAGTAGTCGTGGTGACTGAACAAATGTTAGATGGATGACTATTAGGAATCTCTCAACATTTTTGTTTTCCATAAATTAGTTTTAGGATCTCGTATAATAATTCTAGATTTTTTTTAGTTGCTGAAATCAGAATAGAAGCAAACAACATAACAACATGTGTCACAAGTCTGATTTTCGATTGATCGTAAAAACCTAAATAATCCAAGTCAAACAATTTTTACCATGCAAAACTAAATAATCCAAGTTACACCCTCGCATATTTTTGTTTAGTTTTAGGATCTCGTATAATATTCAAAATTTGTGTCTAGTTCTCCATTTTGCACGGTCAACACAATTAATGGTTAGGACAAGGTCCAAATCCTCTTCGAGACAATACGAAGACCTAAACATAAATTTTCAATATTATTTGAGACCCTAAAACTAAATGATCCTGTTTTTGTCGGTTCAATATGAATTTGAGTGATTTTCTTTGACTTTAGTTCTTGAGTATCATGAGGTATAGGACTAAGATGTGATCTAACTGTTGCAAAAATAGATTTTCCATATCTTAAGGTATTAGTGTTATATGCACAAGGTGCTTGTTAGGTAATATGGATAACAAATTTTTAGTACCTTCTCTTTCTTGTAATAGTGCATAGCGCTTAGCTTACATTATGTATGTATTCTAGGCCTCAAAATAAATTAGTTGCTAATTTCTAAGCACCCGTCACCTATTCCGATCATTTTATCTGGAGATGTAGCTGTGTCTGGCGAGACACTTCATGTCTAATTTGTGTCGCCGATATGTCAAATTCTCCGCCAGCATGACGGTTGTAACAATCTATGTTATGTCGTGCCCCAAAACTCCTCCACCCAGAATTGAGCACGACGTGGACACCGCGTGTCCTCAATGAAGTTGTGGATCAAAACAGACGAGATATTTAGTAGCTATTTCTGCTGTTTATGTTTTGGTCAATTTCATGAGATCGTATATATAACATCTGACTGACATTTTTTCTTTTGGGTCTCAAGACGCGTCTCTGGCTTTTTCTTGTTCTTAAACCTTAACTAGACTTAGGACATGAATTCTCTCTCCCATTAGATGCTGCAGTTCTTTTCTAAGCCTACTGCTACTTAATGTTCCAGTACTTAGTTAATTTGTTCAAATTAGTTTGAACCTTGGAGAAATGTTTGTTAAACTTTATGCTTTGCTTTTGAATTCTTTGGTGCACCTTGCTTATCTGCAATCATGTATCAGCCACAAGCTGATTGTATTTTTTTAGTATACTCCCAAGGTTGATATTGTTAAAGGTTTAGTCCATCTTGGCAAAGCAAAGGGACTTACCGATTCAACTTCACAATTTAATGTCTTGCTTTGAATGCTAATGGACTTATTTTGAAACTCTTCAATCAAATTTTGTACTATACTCTTATGAAGTTGCACATCAATGCGGTTGCACGACTTATTTGTTGCATGGTTATTGACATGTATATTGATATAAAAACAAAAGTTACGAAACTGTGGCAATATATAAATATATGAATGGCATATTAACCTTAGGTTTATTTCCTCTCTCTATAATATAAAATCAAAAGTTCGTAAACAAGAGGTCTAAACACCAAACACAATTTTAAGGTTGTATTAGCAGAAATGAAAATAGAGGATGCTAGTAGCTGATTAGCAGGAAGAAAGGAGGGCATTTTTATTAATTGAAAAGGAAAAAATATGATTAAGATTCACTTCATATGTTCCAAGTATATTTTTTCTTCTTCTCACTAGCATTATTCTTTTTTGCTCTCCTTATAAATACGTCTTATGCGTAGTATTGTTTTAACATCTTGTATACGAAAGAAGTGTCTGGCCATGTCCTTTAAGTACATGTACAACATAAGATAGATTTATTCAACATGGATTAATCGAGGATTTGCAATCTTTTGAGACCTAAGTGGGACTGTTGAACTTCAGTGAGCCTTCTAAGTCAAATTTCCATCTTCCCTTACTTTTTGGTCCTATACTTCGAAAAAAATATGATGTGAAAGCTCACTGCCATCTGGTTTTCCAAGGCTGGTGAAGCTGCAAAATGCCATGCAATATTGTAGTTCTTTCTTGATCTATCCATAAGTTAGGAGACTTGGATAACAATGCTTGGCTAAAGTAAAATTGGACATGTAGTTGACTCCTTTTTCTCCCGTGTATCCTTATTTATTTGTATGTTCCTTTTCAGTTAAACATTTACCTGTTTTCCTTTTGGTCACATGTAATTTCTGTTTAATTACTTGCTGAATGTATACTCACTACTTAGTCCATCTTGGCAAAGCTGAAAAGCCAGTTTGGCGGTGGTTAGTTTTGAATGCTAATGGACTAATATTAACACTCTTCTATAGAATTTGCACTTCTATAATGAAGTTGCAGGTCAATGTAGAAGAGACATTTGGTAGCCGCTTCTTACAAGTATGTTTTTCTTCAATGTCAATGCAATTTCAGATAACTGCTTGTTGCAACTTGGTGTTTTTAAGGACCTTTCAAAAGAATTCTCTTCTTTTATCATGTTTTATGTCTGCTTTATGACTGTTCTTGTAAATGCTTCTTTTTCAATCAAACACTTAGCTACCAATTTACCTATTTATTCTTCATCATAAGCACCTTCTGCTTTGTTACTTTCTGAATGTATAGTCACTATTTAGTCCATCTTGGCAAAGCTGAAAAGCCAGTATAGCAGTGTAACCAGTGTTCATCTTTGAATGCTATAATCCTGTACTTACAAATTCATGAAGTTGCAGCTAATATAGATGAGACATTTAGTAGCTTTTTCTTTCATGTATGTTTTCATTGATGTCATTACAAGATGAAACTACTGCATATTTCAACTTTGCAGATCTTAAGGTGCCTTTCAAGATGAGTCTCCGGCTTTTCCTTCCTCTTACATCCATTTTCATGTCCGTTTCACTTGGAATGTTGCTTGTGGATCTGTATATATATATATATATATATATATATATATTTTTAATATATATATATATATATATATATATATATATATATATATAACTTTTGACTTGTACATACTCCTAGCTTACTGGATCAACATTTAACATTCGTTCTTTCATGGCTCATGCACCCCCTTTCGGCACTTTTAGCTTTAAGTATTTAGGTTTCAGCCAATCTTAATAGTACTTTGTATCGTATGAATGCCATGTTTGATTTGGTGGTCGACTCAAAGGTGATTATTCCATTTTGGCAAATTACGGAAAAAGCCTTTGAGGCAAAATCTAGCTTTGAATGCTGATTGCTCTTGATTGTAGCTTTTGTTTTACTATGTATCTATATAATGCTTGGCACATCATAGACGTTGTAAATGATCTGGAAAAATTAAGAGAACAATATGATGTTATTTGGTCAGTGTCTTGCTCTATCAGTACGTACTAACTAAATGTATTCTTGGCAAATTGCAGCTGAACTTTATGTGAATGGGGAAATCGTTCAAAGGTCTCCGGAAAGACAACGGAGGGTGGAACCAGTTCCTCAGCGAGCTCAAGACAGGCCTAGGTACAACGATCGAACCCGGTATGTGAGGCGCAGGGAGAACCAGCGATGAAAGGTGCTGTGGTTGTGTAGTTTGTAGGTTTCCGTTTTTTCGTGTTTACAATCTGGACATCTTTAGTGTCGTGTCAACACATGTATATCTGGTTGGTAGCTTAGAACTGTTTAGGTTCATGAAGATGAAGATGCGCTATGAATCAACGTGTAATCGAACGACGAAGATCTGTTACTTGGTTGGAGTGGGCATATCTGGATTATCGATGGAACGTAGGTTTCTACAAATTGTGAATCCAATTTTCTGTTGTAATAAAAGTGCATCCTGCATGTTTATTACTAGTTATAAAGCTTTCTGTGTAGTTATAAATGCTTTAGGGGGCGTTTGGTATGCGGTATTTTTTTTTTATTCCTGGAAAAATTTAAGATGAGAATCTATTACCATTTAAGATGAGAATCTATTATCACGTTTGTTTGGCTTATAAAAAATTTATTCCCGGAAATTATAAATACCCGGATAAATAGTTTACCCACAAAACATGGGAATTATATCCCTTGAGAATAGGTGGGTATTTTTTTTCTGTCCGGGCAAAAAAAAATGTCTAAATTTTTTTCTTCTTTTTTGATCAATTTTGATTAGTTTTGTACATTTTTTCTTCTTTGATCTTTTTTTGTCATTTTTTGTCGTTTTTATCAATTTTTTGTCGTTTTAACCCATTTTTTGTCTTTTTTACCCCTTTTTTGTCTTTTTTGTCACTTTTTGATTATTTTTTTGTCGTTTTTACCTTTTTTTTGTCCTTTTTGTCGCTTTTTTGTTATTTTTTGTCGTTTTAAGCGATTTTTTTGTCCTTTTTTAGCTTTTTTTTTTTTTGTTTTTACCGATTTTTAGTCTTTTTTGTCGTTTTTGTCGCTTTTTGGTCATTTTTACTGATTTTATGTCTTTTTATCATTTTTGTCGTTTTTACCGATTTTTTGTCGTTTTTTGGTTATTTTTTGTCGTTTTAACCGATTTTTTGTCCTTTTTTGTCGTTTTTATCGATTATTTTTCGTCGCTTTCTGGTTATTTTTTGTCGTTTTAACCGATTTTTTGTTGTTTTTAACCGATTTTTTGTCGTTTTAACCGATTTTTTGTTGTATTTTGTCGTTTTTGCCGCATTTTGGTTTTTTTTGTCATTTTTACCGTTTTTATGTCGTTTTTACCATATTTTTTGTTATTTTTGTCGTTTATACATTTTTTGTCGTTTTTTGTTCATTTTTGTCGTTTTAACCGATTTTTGTCGTTTTTGTCGTTTTTTGTTATTTTGTCGTTTTTACCGATTTTTTGTTGTTTTTACCATTTTTTTCGTTTTTACCGATTTTTTGTCGTTTTTATCCGTTTTTTTTATATTTGTTCATTTTTTTCGTTATTATTATTTTTTTATTTTTTTCCGGAAATATTTATATTGTCACCAAACATGGAAATGTAATTTTTCAGGAAATTTAATTTCTTGATATTTGATTTCAAGGAATATAGAATTTTCGGCTATATAGTATTCCGCATACCAAACGTACCCTTACTGGCAAATGCAATTCTCAGGAATAATTGAGCTTCACATAGCACTTGTTGGAGAAATTATTCCACTTGTTAATGGCCAAGCCAGGTCTTGAACAATATCCAAAGCTGCATGTAATATAAGCTGGCAGTGATGATCAGCAGAAGTTTGATTCTATTCCTCGGAAATGTTTGGTTTAAAATAAAGAGAATTGGCTTATCATCCTACTTGGCTCTTCTCAGAAATGAGGATATGGGCCACTTTGGGAAGTTTGATTCTATTCCTCGGAAGTTCCTCCTATTTGGACTCCTTCTCAGAAAGGTATTATAGGCTTTTGAATAGGTTATACTATGCTAAATGCTATATAATAGAAAATTCTATATTTTTAAAAATTTTAAATTAAATTTTAGCATAAAATTATTGTTTTGAATATATAAATATTTTCGAAAATAAAGAAAAATAAACTGAAAAATACAAACATAAAAAAACCCTAAAGAAAAAAATTCTTAAAAAATGAAAAAGATGAAGAAAAACTTTAAAAAAATGCATTCTTAAAAAATGAAAAAGATAAAAAAATCCAAAAAAAATACAAAAAAAAAAAGAAAATATATAAAAAAAAACTAAAAAAAAAATAATAAATATAAATTCTTAAAAAATGAAAAAAGATTAAAAAAAGAGTATAGAAAAAAAAAACATTTATGATCCCTCTCTTTGTTACCCTCTAATTACCCCCCCAACATTCAATACCAGCATACCTGTAAATACATTTCAGTACAAAAACTCGCAATAAATAAAATGTCATATATTGTTTGTAAGTTGTGGTTTTGATACATGATGCAAATAAAATAAATAAATAAAAGTATACAATTTGACTACATGTTTACTTAAATTACTCTAAGATCATCATTAATAAGGCATATCCCATTTTCTAGATTCTAGATTTAGAATATAGAAGCTCATTTTGTAGAATAGTAAGTCTCATTCCTAATCCCAAATTTTACAATTTCGGTTTCATCCCACCCATATGTGCTAAGGGTTGGACCTCCCAATTTCTAGATTCTAGATTGTAGGAACTCGTTTCGTAGAATAGTAAGTCCTAATTTGGAGCCCAACTTTCTATATTCTAGACTTTATATTTTTTTTTTCCTACATTAATTTTTGACCACGCAATCTTTGAAACCGGAGCTCACTTTATCATTTCCTACTATTCTCATATAAATTCAACAAATTTTACATCTATCATTTTTTTGAAATTTTGGACCCCAAATTACATTTGAAAGTCCCAACTACTAATGATGCTCTAAGTAACAACTTACTCCTGTTTGAAATAAAATAAGAAAATTTTTGAGTCGCACCCCACTCAATGTACACATATGAGTGGTGCACCCCACTCGATTCACCATATGCATAAGTAATCCCTCTTATGACGGAAATCGTTAGAAAAAACGATTCGTGTCGTTTGTCATATATTTATGACCGAAATACCCTTTATGAGTTAATGTCCTTTGACTCCGTGCCAAACCCCTCTCTCTTCTTCTTCCAGACGCTTCATCTTCCTTCCTCCCTTCTCGATGACACAGAATCTGATGAGTCTTTTGTACCAGCAGGTGAAGAAGATGACTCTTTATGTTATACTTAATTATTTGTTCTCTAACACAATTTGTAATGTTTATTTGCAGCAGATGAAGAAGATGACACAGAAATTGAGCATGTAGATGACTTCTTAGGGGAATATGTTGTGGATCCAGATAATAACAAAGAAGAATGGGGGGAAGAGACAGAGTATCAAAGGCCACATGCTCATAAGAATAAGATGTCAATGAAGAAGCTGGCAATTGATGAAATCAATCCTGCAGATGAGTACCAAAGCCCTGACTCATCCCCTTCTGAGGGGGAGGAAGAAGGGTGGGAGGAAAAAGGGAGGGGGGGAAGTTGATGACCTGTATAGTGATGGTGAGATGGATGAGGAGAACAGGGCTCCAGTTGTGAGTGGCCTAGTCCTATGGCAGCAATGGGCTACTCCTGGTGACTGCAAAAAGTATTTGAGAGCATGTGCCATAAATAACAGGTTTGAAATAAAGTTTGTTAAAAATGATGGTACAAGAATATGGTGTGTATGCCAAGAAGAAACATGCCCTTGGATGTGTAGGGTGAGAATTAATAGTGTTGACAAGACAACATGTACACTAAGACAGTTAAATGAAGAGCACACATGTAGGCACACCTCAAACTTGCATAATAGAAAATTCATAGCCGAGGTATTGGAAGACGATATGAAGGCCCACCATACTTCATGGAAGGCCAAGGATGTGCAAAAGCAAATGTGGTTGAAGTGTACTGTGAATGTTTCATACTGGAATGCCCACAAAGCATTGTTAATAGTGAGGGAGAGAATGTTTGGGGGTTATGAAGAAAGCTATAGGAAAGCCCCTGAGGTTGCAAAGCAAATTGTTACTACCAACCCAGGTATGTAAATGTATGTTATGCATTAGTTCATGTACTTATGTTATGTATTAGTTAATGTAGATGCATTAGTTAATGTACTTATGTTATGTATATGGGACAGGGAGTGTAGCTTTCTGTGGAAATATACTAGGGACTCTGGAGTTTGGATATTACTGTGTTGGATATGAAGCTAGTTGGGAGGGATTTATACATGGGTGCAGACCATTAGTTGGCTTGGATGGCTGTCATCTAAAAGGAAAGTACGGAGGGGTGTGTTTGTCAGCAACTGCTTTGGATGTAAATAATGGTTTATTCCCACTTGCCATCTATATATGCACGTCTGAGAGTGAGGCAACATGGGGACATTTTCTTACTCTTATTAAGGACAAGTTGCTTCAACATAGAGAAATGGTGACCTTCATATCTGACAGGCAAAAAGGCCTAGGACTAGCTGTGGAGAGAGAGTTCTATGGACACCCACATAGATTTTGTTTCAGGCACTTCTACAAGAACTTCAAAGCCCATGTGAATGGTAGCCAGCAAATGGAGCAGCTTACATGGGGTGCAGCTAGAGCCTACAGACAGGTAGACCAAGCTAAGTATATCAATTGAGAAGCAATGTCCTATTGGTCACCAATACCTTATAGCAGAGAGCAGAAACAGGTATTCTACTAATTCATATGCAAATTTTCTTACTGATACATGGATACATGATACTTGTAGTGCCCCGACCCGCAAGATGCCTTATGATGGATGGTTGGTTCGATGAAGCCTTGTTGGACTTGGGATTATGCGAAGGATCGCTTGGAAGACTATGCGATCGTGGCGGGAATCGTCCTATGAATGTGAGTAGTGTTGAACCCTTCAAAGATCCTTTAGCTTCACGCTTAAAATAAGGATAGTATGCTATGTTTCTTGTTGAATTGCTCAATAACACATTGCATGGAATTTGGAAAGATAATGAAAGATAATAATCACCTGAACGTAAACTGGTGTGGTAAGATGAATTGTATGCTTGTACACTGTTGCGATGAATTACATGACAGGTGATGGCAAAGTCCCAAATACTTGGGCGGTGAGTATATTGAGCTTTGGCTCAATGAATAAATGGTAAAACAGATGCTAAGACCCAAGAACTGGGCAGTGAGTATGCTTGAATTACATTCAAATGAATGAATGCTAAACAGATGCTAAGTCCCAGGAATTGGGCGGTGAGTACATTGAGTTTGGTTGGAAAGATGTTTGGTATCAAAGATGTGGCAAGGCATTGGGTAACAACATTCTATTATCCTGTCGCCGATGTAGAATGTTGATTACGCCAAGACCCTGGATTGGGTAGAGGATAATATGAGCATTGGCTCAAGGCAAGATGGCTAGATGGCAAGATGGTAATATGAATGAAAATGGTGGCTGAATTACTTAGTTTTCCTTATCATGCATTATATGTTTTCTTCTTAGATAAGTTGTATATAGTTGTATGGTCATGGACAACTTGTCGACAAGGTAGTTTCCTCGAACGGTATTCCTGGGCCATGGAACCCGGTTCGTCCTAGGGGGAAACAAGGAATGTGTCGACGTACTGGCATCGGTAAACGGGACTTACAGTGGGGCTAGCTACCCGCACTGAAAGGGCACCGTTGTACCAAGTAAGACGGTCCAGGATGGCGTGTCGCCAGTGACCTTCATATAGATAGGTCAGGTGCTAATGATGTCTTATGCAGGCAGAGTAAGTTATTACTCAAATACAGGAAAGGATGTCGGCTGTTGGTAAGAATCACCTGAATGGTGATGATCATATTGAATCATGATATTGTTCCTAACAATGTCTTATGCAGGCAGAGTAAGTATTATAAATGTACAGGGATGGCTACACGACCGTGGATAAGAATCACCAAAGGGTGATAACAGTATGCTTTAAATTATGTTGGCTATGAGATTTGCATGCTTTAATTCTCGTCAGCTGTAACATAAAATTGACCCTAAGGCAACAAGAAAGACCACTGTTAATAATGTTCTGTAACATGATTACTTAGTGTTGTCTTCTTAGGTGAGTTGGGCCAGCACCGCTCGCCAGTACATTGATGATGTACTGACCCACGTTGTGGGCAATATTACAGGTGTTTGCTTGGGGGAAATCCTGTGAATCAGTGCTTGGCATCGATGAATCGGATGGGTGTGCAGAAGCTCTTCTTGCAAGATGATGTATTCTGCTATACGGGACATAATATATGGAACAGTGGAACTCAGATGTACCAGTGAGATTGTAGCCAAATTGGCAAGTCATTGTAAAGAAGTCGATATATTCATTCTAGCCTAAAGGGCAAGTGTATACATTCAGTTGGCTATTCAAAAGTCTTGTAAACAGTTGTAAACTCTGTATTCCGCTGTGAGTCTTGTAAACAGTTGTAAACTCTGTATTCTGCTGCAAGTCTTGTAATCTATTTTGATTATCAATAAAGAGATATATTTCTATATAAATTGTGTGACTTCAATTTATCTGCTTGGTTCCGCTGCGTTGTCGATGTTTTCTGAGAATTACCAGGAACTGTAATGGTTTTGCCTTGTACAAGTGCAATCTAGACTTGTACGGCATCACGCCCAGTGGCTTATTTTCGATCCTCCGGGATCGGGGCGTGACATAATGGTATCAGAGCACGGCTTTACGTCCTTGGATTCCTATTCGATTTGTTTCGAATCAATGTTGCTACTAAGATGATTCTAAGCTGCTTCCGCGATGATTCAAAGATTGCTTCCGCGATTATTCAAAGTTGCTTCCACGGTGAATCAAAGTTGCTTCCGCGAATACTCAAAGTTGCTTCCGCGATGAAATCAAAGTTGCCTCTATGATGACTCATAGTGCTTCTGCGATTATTCTGTGTTGCTTCCAAACTATTCTATGTTGTACCCTTGACTGAAAGTCCGTTGATCATTCTAACCTCTCACTGGGTGTTCCATACAATAAGTCTAAATATGTGGGCTGTGATATGTGTGCTTTGTTGAATTTCTAAAAGTTACCAAAAAGAATAACAATGATGCGATGCGTAAGTTTGTGATGTATACTGGATGACGTATGTGTGGGATTCTTTGAGTCGATTGTTATACAGCAATCGACCGTGGGTGATGGCTTGGTATGTTGGAACGGAATGTGCATGGATTTCAGTGAATGGGAATCGACAGAATCTTGAGTCGATATTTGTGGTCAGTATAACCACTGCAGGATGGATTGTCCATGTTGGACGTTGGTTTGATGCGAGGGAATATTGTGTTGGGAATGGCTTGAGCTCTGAGTGGTATATTGCATATACCCTCGTCGTGATAAGATGTCCCTTGACCCTTGATGTGTTTATGATTTTGTGTTTGGTTTACCTATAAGGTATTGGGTGGTATCGAATCGTAGCTGAGCTTACGATTGGTACATGTCGGCTAGGAATGTCCCTTGACGATTAAGTTTGGATGACCCGTTGCGAGATTTTGATGTGTTCGGGTGAACCATCGCTAGACCTTGTCGGTTAGCATTAAGTTGGGTAATAAGAGAATTGAGAATATGAAATGATGCCTTGGTTGGGAAAGAAAAGAATTTCAGATTCAGGCGCGTACTTGAATCAGTTGGGTAGAAGGATTGTAGGCTTGGTAACGATAGTGTGGTGTTGCTATTGAATGATTTTGTGGAAATAACTATGGACCGAATATTGAACGATGTTGGAATTGAGTAAAAGAAATTGCATGTTGGATATCGATAGAATTGATGGTGATGTTAGACGCTTATCAGGATGTTGGAAATAAATTAGATGATGCAGAGAGAGTTGCATCAATGACCGAAAAGTTAGAGAGTGGGCTAGAGGAATAGATAATCTTAGCACGTGGTGCAGTCAGACTTGAGAGAATTTGATGTGTCCCATTAACAAGTTATGACCCTTGACTATTTTGAGGCATAGAGAATGGGTACTTGTCCCTTGATGCATGAAAGAATAGATGTTCCTTACGAGAGTCGAATGGCTGAGATACAAATAAGTATCGAGGTACAGCGATATGTAATAGACCATGTCGGTAGATGATGTTGTCGCTTGAATAACAAGTTTGGTGGAATATAGAATTGTTGGATTATGACTTAGCTAATGAGTTATGTTATGTCCGCTAAGATGACCGATGCATGAATGCTAGATGATTGGTGCTATAGAGATTGGATCAGTGCATGAATAGTAAATCTTCTTATGGAATCATAAGGAGATGATACAAAATAAATATTGATGGTTAACGTGAATTGCTAAGAGATGACCGTGTTGGTGCTAAAAAATTTATAATGATGCCTCGGAAGAAATATAATTGTTTAGTTGCCTTATTTTGTTGGTTAAGAGAGTACAGACCATATCGATGATCTAAGAATGTGGAAAACGAATATGTCGAGAAGAGACCGTAGGAAAGAAATCATAAGTGATAAACTATTGAGATAGCAATGTCGGATGATGACTCGAAATAGTTGACCCGATTGAATAGACATATGAGTACGATATGAGGATGCAAGTCGGATTGAACAAGTGATGCTATGTCTATGCAAATGGAAATTGAAAGTTGAATATTCTATTGAGGAGTTTTATATGATAGCTTCGAGATTGACCCATAGAATTGTGGGATAGAATTGTCGGATAGATTTGGTCGGTTGCGGGTAAGTCTAGAATGAGACTTCGTGGGTATGACTCAAGTATGAGTACAGGTAGAAAGACTTGACCCTAGATTTTTGGCTAGTTGCCTAGATTGTCGGTTGGTTGCCTAGATTGTTGGCTGGTTGCCTAGAGTGTCGGTTTGTTGCCTAGATTGTTGGTTGCTTGCTTAAGTCTCAGATTGGTTGGCTATGTTCTTCAGTTGTCCGTGTTGGGTATAAGTTCATAAGATTGGGGTGGCGTCCCATGTTCCTAAGTTGGTCAGACCATAGAGTTGCCCTATGATGAGAATTGGTTGCCTCTAAGATAAGAGATAAGTATGTCCCTGATAGCTACTCATCTCATATGGGTTAGCTGAATGTCTGGTTTAGCTTAGATTAGCTGACCGTAGAGACTTGATTTGTATGCTAAGTTGACTATTGGAAAACCGTAGGATGTCCCTATTGATGTTGCGTGAGTATAGTTGGATGAATAAGATGTGATGGAAGGTAGGCTTCGGAATGGAATGGATATTTGGAGAATTTGATGTTATAATGTTGGACGGGATGACGGATCATGTTGGTTTTGAACTTGGTTGCCTTTGTTGAAATGTTGGGAATTGTTAGAACTGGTTGGATTGGCTGATTGATATTGAGCTGCAAAAATTGTTGGTAGTGCTTTGAGATAGTTAGAATAATTTCATTGACCGGATCAAGATTGAGGATAAGTGTAATGACGGAATTGGATAGTGCATGTAGCCGAGATCGGCGAATGCGAATATGAATGACCCTCAGAATTAATGTTGCTGGAATATGATAGTTGCCTATGCGAGAGGATAACTATGTTGGCTTGATCAATACGAGAAAATGTTGGAGGACAGTAAGAAATGTTGCTAGAGTAAAATTGTGGTACAATTTGAAGGATGTTACGATTTGGAAGATGGATCATGATTGGGAAATTTACAAGTTGCAAACAAGTGTATGGATGCGAACGATAACGAGTACAGGATTTGACCGATGAGAATTGGGGTATCGAATGAAATATGGCTATATGATTTATCAACTTTAGTGGCATGGATGACAATGAACTTGAAAGGAATACTTGATACATCTAAGTCTGAATACTTTGGAAACTGTTGGGATCGATTGTGGAAAATTTATATGTTCGGATCGATTGTGGAAAATTTATCGAGTTGAATTTGGCAACATCTATTGTGTTATTAGTTTGTTGGCTATTGAATGAACAAGTGGGATTATATGAGATATTCAAAAAGAATTACTGATGTTCGAAAAGGAAGGTATACCGTAGCTCGTTCGTTTTCTCTATCACTGAACTTGGCTGAAGTGCATGTATTTCGGGGACGCCTAAAATATGTGTATGATTCCGACTAAGTGGTATGCTGAATTCAAACGAAGCCACAGGAAGGATTATCATGTGCTAAGGATTTGCACGAGTGTCGGAGGAAAGATCAAAGATGGTAAACTATGTTGAATTAATTGGGATGCTGTAACGAGACGGTACATTACTTAAAATCAATCGAGAGATTGCGGAGAAATGTTAAATGGTGCAAGTTGATCATTGAGAAGTTTCATGAAAAGTTGGTTGAAGTTTTTGGGGATGAGTTTTATTTTAAGTTTCGAGGACGAAACTTTTTCTGGGTGGTATATATTGTAGTGCCCCGACCCGCAAGATGCCTTATGATGGATGGTTGGTTCGATGAAGCCTTGTTGGACTTGGGATTATGCGAAGGATCGCTTGGAAGACTATGCGATCGTGGCGGGAATCGTCCTATGAATGTGAATAGTGTTGAACCCTTCAAAGATCCTTTAGCTTCACGCTTAAAATAAGGATAGTATGCTATGTTTCTTGTTGAATTGCTCAATAACACCTTGCATGGAATTTGGAAAGATAATGAAAGATAATAATCACCTGAACGTAAACTGGTGTGGTAAGATGAATTGTATGCTTGTACACTGTTGCGATGAATTACATGACAGGTGATGGCAAAGTCCCAAATACTTGGGCGGTGAGTATATTGAGCTTTGGCTCAATGAATAAATGGTAAAACAGATGCTAAGACCCAAGAACTGGGCAGTGAGTATGCTTGAATTACATTCAAATGAATGAATGCTAAACAGATGCTAAGTCCCAGGAATTGGGCGGTGAGTACATTGAGTTTGGTTGGAAAGATGTTTGGTATCAAAGATGTGGCAAGGCATTGGGTAACAACATTCTATTATCCTGTCGCCGATGTAGAATGTTGATTACGCCAAGACCCTGGATTGGGTAGAGGATAATATGAGCATTGGCTCAAGGCAAGATGGCTAGATGGCAAGATGGTAATATGAATGAGAATGGTGGCTGAATTACTTAGTTTTCCTTATCATGCATTATATGTTTTCTTCTTAGATAAGTTGCATATAGTTGCATGGTCATGGACAACTTGTCGACAAGGTAGTTTCCTCGAACGGTATTTCTGGGCCATGGAACCCGGTTCGTCCTAGGGGGAAACAAGGAATGTGCCGACGTACTGGCATCGGTAAACGGGACTTACAGTGGGGCTAGCTACCCGCACTGAAAGGGCACCGTTGTACCAAGTAAGACGGTCCAGAATGGCGTGTCGCCAGTGACCTTCATATAGATAGGTCAGGTGCTAATGATGTCTTATGCAGGCAGAGTAAGTTATTACTCAAATACAGGAAAGGATGTCGGCTGTTGGTAAGAATCACCTGAATGGTGATGATCATATTGAATCATGATATTGTTCCTAACAATGTCTTGTGCAGGCAGAGTAAGTATTATAAATGTACAGGGATGGCTACACGACCGTGGGTAAGAATCACCAAAGGGTGATAACAGTATGCTTTAAATTATGTTGGCTATAAGATTTGCATGCTTTAATTCTCGTCGGCTGTAACATGAAATTGACCCTAAGGCAACAAGAAAGACCACTGTTAATAATGTTCTGTAACATGATTACTTAGTGTTGTCTTCTTAGGTGAGTTGGGCCAGCACCGCTCGCCAGTACATTGATGATGTACTGACCCACGTTGTGGGCAATATTACAGGTGTTTGCTTGGGGAAAATCCTGTGAATCAGTGCTTGGCATCGATGAATCGGATGGGTGTGCAGAAGCTCTTCTTGCAAGACGATGTATTCTGCTATACGGGACATAATGTATGGAACAGTGGAACTCAGATGTACCAGTAAGATTGTAGCCAAATTGGCAAGTCATTGTAAAGAAGTCGATATATTCATTCTAGCCTAAAGGGCAAGTGTATACATTCAGTTGGCTATTCAAAAGTCTTGTAAACAGTTGTAAACTCTGTATTCCGCTGTGAGTCTTGTAAACAGTTGTAAACTCTGTATTCTGCTGCAAGTCTTGTAATCTATTTTGATTATCAATAAAGTGATACATTTCTATATAAATTGTGTGACTTCAATTTATCTGCTTGGTTCCGCTGCGTTGTCGATGTTTTCTGAGAATTACCAGGAACTGTAATGGTTTTGCCTTGTACAAGTGCAATCTAGACTTGTACGGCATCACGCCCAGTGGCTTATTTTTGATCCTCCGGGATCGGGGCGTGACAATACTTATCTTCTGAACTGAACTGAAGATAAGTATCTGATACATTAAGTGAAGTATCTGAACTGAAGATAAGTTCATTCATATATTAAGTTCATACATACATGCTGATACATGCTAATTCATACATTATGCTATAGTATCTGAACTTAAGTTCATACTATTTCATGCCAACAGGTGGTGCAGAGCATATTTCGAGACAACAACAAAGTGTGAGCATATTACCAATAACTTTTCTGAAAGTTTCAACAATTGGATTGGTGAACTAAGAAGTAAACCCATCACAATGCTTGTAGAGATGTCCCATATGATGGTAATGAAGTTGATATATGAGAGGAAAATGACTTCAATGAAATGGAGTGACTTGGACTTGACTCCTAGAGCACAGAAAGTGATTGATCAAAGGGCAAAGCAAGTGAACAGATATCACGTTACTGGGGCTGATGAGGGCTTATTTTGTGTAACTAGTGTGTTCTCAATCGAGAACAGATGGACTATTGATACTCGTATTAGGACTTGTGACTGCTTCGTATGGGATTTAATAGGGATCCCATGTGTCCATGCTGTAGTTGCATTGTTACCTAGCAGGCCCACATGGACTATGTGAGTATAGAAGCAGACTTTTTAAGCTAATATCTTTATTGTGCTAATTCCTTGTTTAATATGTACAAGTACACAAGTCCCTACTATCATGCCACAACCTATAAGAGGGCTTATGCTGGGAAGATTGTTCCATTGCCAGACCAATCCTTATGGGATCCAGTAAACAATCACTACTTTGTATTACACTTTTGGTTATACTTCACTTTGTATAGTATACTTATTTGTAATGTCTACTTTGCAGCCAGCGTACGAAGTTGGCCCACCTGGTAGACATTGTAATGCCTGTGGTTCGTATTACGTGTTCTTGGAATACGTGTACGTATTTTATTTTGTATCGCATGATTTCCTTCTTGGCTTGGTTTATTCCTGGTTCGGGTTGGTTGGTTCGGCTTGGCTTGGTTTTGATTGGGTTCATGATGAACCCAAGGTGAACCCCCTACCTACCACCACCATTTGTATTTATTAGCCCTCTTTATTCTCTCTCTTCATTTATCATCTTCTTCTCCACCATTACTTCCTTACCTACCAGAGAGAGAGAAGAGAGAGGTCTAGGCAAGTGCAACTTGCTTCATGGAGGAACTCCAATTTTATTACTTCATTCTCTTTCTTACTACATTCTAACGCACTTTAGTACTTGGCATTTCTCATTTCCATGGCTAGATTCTTGTAGATCTAAGTTTATTTTATTTTCGGATTTCTTGGGTTTTGATCTACTTAATCTTGTTATTTCTATGTTTTGATGGTTCCATGTTGTAGAGAATTTCGTTCTACCCTATTTTGACCTATGGAAGTTCGAATTTGGGCTCCGGATGATGGAGTTGTGGAGCTTGAGAACTTGGCTCTCATGGTGTTCTTCCTCTCAAAAATTTGGAGAAGATGAACTGTGCTTAGACTTGACTTGACCGCATGACAATTCATGCGGCAAGTGATTCGGCCGCATGAGACTCTCAGCCGCATAGGCTGGATCTCACTTCCTGAGCCGCATGGGCTCATTCCCCATCGGCCGCATATGTGCCCATCTCCTTGAGCCGCATGAACTCTACCACTTGCGGACCGCATAGGCCCTGATCTTCGAGCCGCATGAGAACCCCCAGACCCAGCCGCATAGACTTCTTAATCCGGGCCGCATGACCCTGATTAATCCCAGCCGCATATGCATCCTTTATTTTCTGAGCCGCATGGGCTTCTATTGAACCGCATACGCCCTCGTCCCCCTGAGCCGCATGCGCCCCTCTTGTCTTGGCCGCATGGGTTCCAGTGACCCGGGCCGCATGCGCTCACCTAATTAAGCCGCATGTGTCTTGCCCTTCTCTTGGCCGCATGAGGTTGAGTCCCTTATCAGCCGCATATGCACCCTTCACTCCCTGCCGCATAAGCAGCCATGTTGACCCAGCCGCATGGGCTTCTATAAGCCGCATGCGCCTCCTTCTATACCCAGCCGCATGATACTACACTTCCCAGCCGCATGGACCTGAACTCCTTCTTAGCCGCATGGGCTTTTCCCTTATCAGCCGCATGCGCCGGATACCATCCAGCCGCATGGGCTGTTCCCTTTTCAGCCGCATGAGATCCATCCTGGCCGCATGTGCCTTAGCCGCATGACTCTTCTATAGCCCTGCATATTGATATTTTATTAGATATTTTACGTCCATTTTATATCCTTACGCCTTTTTTTATGAACTTGAAAATCATGAATTTATTTAATATGTTTAGAACTGATAATTGAACACGACCTGACAGTGACCCGTAGTGGTGCACTCCTGACATGACTAACCTGACATGACCTGATAGTGGCCCATCGTGGCGCACTCCTGACAAGTACACCTGACATGATTATCTCGAATAGCTGTTACGATGGCTATCTGACATGACATGACCTGTATAATTAATCCTGGACACCGTGGGCGATTGTGCTTGTACAAATAATCCAGTCATGTCTTGCATCATGTCTAGGAGGGGACTCCTGGGTACCACGGTCAGGAGTACCCATTGAAATGGACTAAGGCTAATAACTAGATTAATACACTAGTCATAAAGGAATCTCCCAGCTACAGGCGATCCCGTTACCTGGACACGCCTTGGGATCTGTAGCCTGCCGTCGAGTAGGGCACATTTCCAGCACATTGTCATGTGTTGCACCCTTCAAGCTACCTAAGGGTACATTCGTTTCCTGGACGATGTACCCACCTAAATTCAACTCTAATTCTTTTAACCCGGGTAACCTGGATGGACTGCAGGGCTTGTGGCTGTGGATGATTCTCACTGCATCTTGTTAGTAACTAGGCCTGTGATAACCCTAGTTAGTTAAAGTATCAAGCCGTAATTTTTGCTTGGCCGTAAAATGATTGGATGGAGTCTAACCAGTCTAGTCTTGCCCTGATCCTATTCCAGATTATTGAATGATCAGCATGCTTGTATTTATTTATCGATAAATGGTGAGAATTCCAAGTTCTGTTCAGACGAAGGGTTACAACCCCGGTCCTTGTTTGGTTTACGGGTTGTAACCTGGTTATCTGAATAGTTCCATGGTTATCTCGACGTATATCATCCTGATGTATTTTCTTTATTTTCAGTTCTTACTTTATTTATACTCTTGTGCTGATTGCTGGTTTTAGTACCTGAGTGAAGCTTCCTTTGTGGCACTTGCTCTTTCTGGGATCTGACCCAGCTGGTTTTCTATGGCCAGATTTCGGAGCAGCTCCAGAGGATCTACCGACCTTCCAGCCAGATGGTGGCCACTAGACGGAACCCTGGCAACGAGTGGGTTATTTTTGGCTCTCCCACTCTATTGTAAAAATATTCTTTTAGAGCGTTTAGCCGACGAGCACCTGTTTAGCTCGATTGCACTTTACTTACTGTCTGCCTACGGGCTGTAACATGATTGACAGATCCTAGGGTTGATCATGTATGACTAAAACTCTTGCTAGTCCTAACATTTTGTAACGACTAGCTTCATGATCAGCTGGATATGTAATATTTGGGATGCCTTACTATTGTATATTTAATGATCATACATCTTGTAACTTTTACTTACTTGCTTGTGATTGAGACACTAGGCTTGTTCATGACCTTAAGAGACTGTTGGCTTGTAGATAAACTCTCATGTATCTAGACAGCCGTGACCGTATAGCGAGATGGATCCCATTTCATATACGTAGCTGGCTATGTCTGCCTCCGCTCTCCAGTATTCTGGTTCTGGGGCGTGACATGGTTTAAGTGGTGGCCCATGCAGGTCTTGTAAATCAAGATATGTGAGGGTTTACCGAATAGAGGTCTCAATCAGTATTCGTCCTTGATCTCTGCTCATATCTTCTGAATCCCTGATTTCTTGCCCTGATCATATGCTTGTATCGTTGATCTGTCCTGGTCCTTCCTTATTGTTCCCTATGTCGTCTTCTTCAGCGGCATTGTTCGTGGTCCTACCGACCAGCAAGGCGGAGTACCTCCCGCGGACCAGCAGCAACCCGGAGATCAAGCCCAGCATTCTGGAGTAGCCTCCCGAGTCGTGCCTTCTGGCGGAGAGCCACCTGTCCAGCCATTTCAACCTGTAGAACATGATGACGGCACTTTGGTAGGTCTCGTCAGGACCTTGATAGCTTCCCAAGATCGTCGTGGAGATGCCTTGCACCAGGCAGTGACGGATGCTCTAGCCAGATGAGGTCATCAGGGTAACAGCGCGGCCAACAGCTTCAAGCGCTTGAACCCTCCATTCTTCGACGGTAGTGAAGATGCTATCGCGGTAGATGCTTGGCTTCAGGACACAGAGGTGATTCTAGAAGCAGCCAGGACCCCAGAGAACGAGAAGGTGGCAGTTGTGCGCCTGTAGTTGTTAGATCTTGCCCGCAGCTGGTGGGCAGCTCAGGCCGTTGGGTTAGTGGCACCCATTGCTTGAACAGTATTCAGGGAGAGATTCTAGACCAAGTATTTTGATGCTGTAGCTCGATATGATCTACAGACCCGGTTCACCAACTTGAAACAAGGAGGCAGAACGGTCGACGGATAAGCGGTCGAGTTTTCCAGACTCAGTCGGTTTGCTCCCACTTTGGTGGCAACCGAGCATGATAGAGCCCAGCGGTTCCAGCAGGGACTTCACCTGGAGATCTTGTTGGCAGTTGAGCAGTTTGAGCATCAGACTTTTGATGCAGTCTTGAGAGCAGCCCGGAGGCATGAATATACCTCCCAGAGGATTGTGGATAGGACCGGAGGCGAGCGTAGCTCGGAATCGAAGGAACGCGTAGGCGAGATGCATACGAATAAGTCTTGGCCATAGAAATAGTAGGATGGCCTGCCCTCAGGAAAGTCTCGAGGACGAGACTTGTTCTGAGTGGTGTATGTTGTAGTGCCCCGACCCGCAAAGTTAATCGGAGGAATCGAAATGCCGACGGCGTTGGAACTAAGCCTTGCAACGGCTCGCCCGGAGACATCGTTCAGGTGGGGGAGTTTCGGTGAACTTACTCCATCTTAGCTTGCACATAATAAATCGTGTTTTCAACTCGCACAAGTAGGCTAATATAAAAGCTACGCACCAACATAGCTAAGGGAGTAATCCCGTCGGGTCGGAAGTGTCCTAGAATATGGAGATGGTCCAACGTTCAACATAGAAGTCAGCTCAGCGTGCTTTCAAATGACACTCGATCCTTCAATCCCGTGGCTTGGGAGAAGGAAGTGGCCTAAGTTGCTAAATTTCCCCGACACTTGAAATAGCCTAAGTCTTAGGCGTCGCCTGCGTAACTGCTTGCTGAAGCAGGCACGGTCCCGTTGTGCAAGGCTTGGCATAGCCTTCTCATGTCCCGTTGGTCCCGTCGACTTGTCCCGATTCTTGAATAAGCCTAAGTCATAGGCGTCGCCCGCACGAATGCTTAACAAAGCATGCACGGTCCGGTCCCGCAAGGCTTGGCATAGCCTTCGCACGTCCCGCAAGTTAAGTCATCTTTGTACGGCTTGTTGGCTTAAGTCTAGGCACCCAAGACTTGGTTGTTAAGTCGACCCCGTGCCTAGCACGTTCCCTCGATGCGTAGCTCGGCGTAGCCTTCGCTCGTCGAGTCATTGCCCGTATAAGTCAACAAGAGTTGCTCTAGGCTAACGAAGCCATTCCTAGCGCTATCCCGCTCTAGCTGCGGTTGTCAAGTCAAGTAGTCCCTTGAGAACAAGGCTCGTCATATAAGTATATGACTTTAGCGTTAGCGTCGCCTAGAGAACCATGCCTGTCTAAGGCACGAGCCACGGCCGAATACTTTTAAGCATGCCGGTCCCGTCCGGTCATGTCCTGCTTGAATACTTTTAAGCATGCCGGTCCTGCCCGGTCATGTCCTGCCTGAATACTTGATAAGTCCCGCACACGAGATTGGTCCCGCGGCTTGGGAGTCTCGATAGAATAAAGGAATGCATGGTCATGTTAAGGAAAGACTGGATAGATTGGATAGATCGAGTCTTGCATGGTCATGGACAACTTGTCGACAAGGTGTAGTCTTCTCGGGTGATCTCCTCCGGGGCACCGGGATCATCCGCCCGGGAGAAGCGAGTGTGGCTCAAAGTAGGATGCTGGATGACCGCATGGGAGTATCGGCGCTTCCGGGGCTAGCTACCCTTAGAAGGGCGGACCGATACCCCCGCCGAGCCATGTCCAAGATAGCTTGAAATTGCTAGTGACCACTCATGTAGATGTGTCGGCAATAGCGGCACACCGCGTGTATGCCTTTGGATTTGGGTCTAGTGCTTGAATGCAGGTCCTGTTGGTAACACAAGGTCTGGGCCTAAGACTGGGCTGCAGCGTAGGCACCGTGCTTGTCGCGATAGATTGGCGTCGGGATGTCCATGAGATTAATGCTAGGTTTGGCAAGTCTTGTCTAAAGTTGGTTCATGAGTCGAACAGGAAGGCCGCAAGGCGGTAGCACGATAAGTCTTGATAACTTGCGAGGCGCGGCCTCAATCTTGAAGCACGAGCAAAGTCTAAGTAAAAGTCTAAGGCACGACCTGCACGAGTCGTCCCGTTGCCGTCCCTTGGCACTTGAATCGTTAGCACAAGAATTGGTCTAGTGGCGCTTGAGTTTAATCAAAGGTCCTGGCACGGCCGAGTTCACGTGAATTGCCCCTCGACAAAGCACAGTCTTGAACAAGTCTAAGTTTGGGATAGAATGTGGCACGACCCTGCCGTCCCGCCTTGAAGTCTGGTCAAGCACTTAAGCGATGAGGCACTGCCTCGTTCGAAACACACGTTGGCAAGATAGCATGACCCTGTCGTTGCACGACTTTGTCGTTGCATCGCTAGTTATCAACTGAGACGTCCTTGTCCTAAAATGAATCCTAAGGCAAGACTAGAAAGACAATTGAAAGGGTTTAAGCTGCACAAAGTAAATGAAACGTGTCGGTTATGTATGGGTGGGCGAGAAGCTCACTCCACCAGTACAGTGGTACTGACACCCACACAGTGTTTCATGTGCAGGCACAGGTAGAAGCTCGTGGCACGGAGCTCGCTTGGATGCGTCGAGGCACGGAGTTCCTTGGCAAGTCGAAGCGTGCGGTCGCGTGATCTGAAGACTTGTACAGGGTATAATGTATGGACATTGCCTTCCGAAGCTTCCGCTGGATTCAAGTATTGTATCGAGAGATGAGAGAGAGCAGAATGACTTATAAATGAGTGAAAAGTGAGCCTGAGAGACTTGTAATTGGCCTTGCGCCCATAAATGTAATCCTGTATTCAATATCAATAAAGAGATTCTTTTGAGTTACTTGTGTTCATATATGTTCTTCTTTAAATTTCTGCTGCAATGATTCAATGTTTCTGCTTGGGACTTCTGTGCGACGACCCCGTCGCCGCCGATGTAATCGGCCGTTATGGAACTGCCTTGCACGAGCGCAATCTAGGCTCGTGTGGCATCACGCCTTAGCGAGGACGATCGCTCCTACGGGAGCGGGGCGTGACAGTCCGGCACATGTACCCTAAACACGACAGTGATCCGTAGTGGTGCACTCCTGATTAATGACCTGACATGACCTGATAGTGGTCCGTCGTGGCGCACTCTTGACCAGTAAATTTGACATGATAACTTGACATGATAATTCTTGATAGTGGCCCGCCGTGGCGCACTCATGACATGATAAACCTGACATGATATATTTCTAGAATGCTGTTGCGACGGCTAACACGACTTGACAAGAATAAATGGCCTGGACACCGTGGGTGATTGTGCTTATACAAATGAACCCGTCTTGTCTTGCATCATGTCTAGGGCATGAATCCCTGGTTTTCTACGGTCAGGGATTCATACTGAAATGGACTAAGGCTAATAACTAGAATAATACAATAGTTCATGGAGAGACTTTCCCAGTTACCTGTTGCCCCTTTGATCCCGGCCTTATATATATATATATATATATATATATATATATATATATATATATATATATATATATATATATACTATAAAAAAAAAAATATATATATATATATATACATGGGATTTGTTGCTATCCGTCGAGATGAGCGCACTTCCAGCCCGCCGTCGAGTGTGGTACCTTAGGACACATGTATCTTACTACAGTGTGTCTGCTATATCATGCTTTCTTTTCCTTTTCTTTGCTGGGGTCACTCAGGTAGTAACAAACAGGTAACCGGACTTGGAAGAATCTCATTGCATCTTGCTAGTAACTAGGCCTGTGATAACCCTAGTTAGTTAAAGTATCAAGCCGTACTTATTGCTTGGCCGTGATTGATTGAATGGAGTCTAACTCAGTCTAGTCTTGACTTGATCCTGCACATGATTGTCACATGACCTAATTGTTCACATTCGTCCTGTCCTGTACATGATCGTTACATGTCCTGATTTCTTATTTTATCCTACCGATAAATGGTGGGAGAAACCAAGTTTCGTTCAGACGAAGGGTTACAACCCCGGTCCTTATTTGGTTTACGGGTTGTAACCTGGTTATCTGAATAGTCCCATGGTTATCTCATCGTATATCACCTTTCCAGTTCTATTTATTTAACATGTTCTCCAGTTTACTTTATGTCAAATGATGATTTACTTACTGTCTTCCTATGATCGGGACGAGTGCATTGGTACTGCACAAATCCCGATCCTCCTTTACTTATTTGCTTATTGATGCTAATGATTGCTGGTTTTAAGTTCATAGTTCGGCCTCCTTTGTGGTACTTGTTATTTGGGGTCTGACCCCACTGGTTTTGCATGGCCAGGTTCTAATAGAAGAGCCCGAAGGATCTACCGCACCATCTACTCGACGGTGACCAGCCGGAGCACCAGAGTGCCTCAGTGGGTTCTTCTTCATTCTTCCACTGATATGTAAATTCTTCTCTTGTAACGTTTAGCCCCGAGCACGTGTTTAGCTCGTGTTTTGGTATTGTCCTTGATATTGTAGCCTACGGGCATAAACATGATATGTGTATTCTAGACTATAGCTAGTCCTTATCATGTACGACTAATACTCTAGCTAGTCATCATTTTTGTGGTACTGGCTTCATGATCAGTCATGTATATATGGTTCGGGATGCCTTACTATTGTATGTATGATGATCGTACTCCTTGCTCTTGTATAATTGCCTGTGATTGAGATACCTAGGATTATTAAACCATAAGATTGACTGATGGCTTGTAGAGTAACTCCCATGTCTTGACAGCTTATACGTAATTTCAGAGTATTAACGTACTTTAGGATTGCGTAGCTGGCTATGTCTGCCCCCGCTCTCCGGTATTCCGATTCTGGGGCGTGACACCCGGCAGCCAGGGCTTTGACTATTGGAGCTCCGAGGCGAGCGGCCTCAGTAACGTCGGTTCAGCATTCAACTCCGAAGCACCCTCAGCAGCAGAAGCAGAAGCAATCTTCCGCAGTGGGTTGTTCTCATTGTGGAAAGCCAGGCCATGTGGTGGCAGAATATCGCAGGGCACAGGGATTGTGTCTGGCTTGTGGAGCACCAGACCATAGGGTTGGATCCTGCCCGAATAGGGGTGGTTTATCATCATCCAACCTTTCTAGCTCTTCGGTGAGGGGACCAGCCCCAGTTCCAGTCCAGCAGCAGCAGCAGTACCCATTGCCGAGGCCCTTGCCGCCTCAGACCCAAGTATTCCAGCAGCAGAACCTCCAGCAGTATGCACAAGGCCAAGCCCAGAATTAGAGCAGGCAGCGAGGATTTTAGCAGAGGGGACCAGCACCCCGAGGGCATGGTTAGGCTATGGTGATGACCGCAGAGGAAGGATTGGCACCAGGAGAGGTGGTGGCATGTACTATTCTCGTCAACTCCTTTCCAGCTTCAGCTTTATTTGATTCTGGTGCATCGCATTCTTTTATGTCTGCATGATTCGCGACACGGGTAGGATTGGAGCCCGAGTCATTATCAGTAAGGCTTAATATACTTACTGGTAACGGACTTGTGGGAGTAGATAGAGTGTTTTCCTCGTGTCGGATCGTAGTTAGCGGTAGAGAGTTTTCCGCTAGATTGATAGAGTTTCCGATGGCCGATTATGATATGGTCTTAGGGATGGATTGGTTGAGGAACCAGTATGCTAGAATAGACTGCCACATTGGTAGGGTTGTTTTTAGCATTCCAGGCGAGCCAGAGTTTTTCTTTTCCAGAGGAGCGGTTGAGCCTTCTCCTCCAGTATTGCGGATGGCAGTAGCGGCAGTTCAGTTGCCCAGGATAGTGGATGAGTTTCCAGATGTTTTTCCAGAGGAACTTCCAGGTATGCCTCCAGAGCGGAAGATCGAGTTCACTATAGACTTGATTCCCGGGACAGCCCCAGTGTCAGAGAGAGTCTACAGGATGGCGCCGTCAGAGTTGGAGATATTATACAAGATGATTGAAGAACTCAGAGCCAAGGGATTCATTCGTGCTAGTGGGTTGCCTTGGGGAGCCCCGATGCTTCTTGTGAAAAAGAAGGATGGTACGTCCAGGTTATGTGTTGATTATCGTACCTTGAACTCAGTGACAATCAAGAACAGATACCCTCTCCCGAGGATAGATGACTTGTTTGATCAACTCAAGGGGGCATCAGTATTTTCGAAGATTGACTTGCTCTCAGGATATCATCAGATCAGGGTCAGAGAGCAGGACATCCCGAAGACAGCTTTTAGATCGAGATATGGGCATTGGGAGTTCCTTGTTATACCTTTTGGAGCGACCAATGCGCCGGCAGTATTCATGGACCTCATGAATCGCATCTTTATGCCTTATTTGGATCAGTTTGTGATTGTATTCTTGGACGACATCCTGGTCTACAGCAAGAGTGAGGCGGAGCATGAGCAGCATCTCCGTATAGTTCTTCAGATCCTCAGAGAGCACCAGTTATATGCCAAGTTCAGTAAATGCGAGTTCTGGCTCGATCGTATTTTGTACTTGGGTCATATCATCACTCGAAGAGGAGTAGAAATGGATCCCCAGAAGATTGTAGCTATTGAGTCATGGCCAATGCCCAGCACAGTTGCAGAGGTTCGTAGTTTTCTTGGATTGGCCGGCTACTACCGGCGGTTTGTTTCGGATTTTGCTCGAATTTCAGTGCCATTGACGCAGTTGACCCGCAAGGATGCACAGTTTGCTTGGACAGCAGAGTGTCAGAGTTCTTTTGAGCAGTTGAAGCGAGGCCTGATAACAGCTCCTATTCTCATTCTTCCAGATGGGACCGAAGGATTCTCAGTGTACTGTGATGCTTCAGGCAGAGGTTTAGGATGTGTTCTGATGCAGCATGGAAAGGTAATAGCTTATGCGTCACGACAACTTCGTGATCATGAGAGGAATTATCCAACCCATGACTTGGAGCTGGCAGCAGTGGTGTTTGCACTTAAGTTGTGGAGGCACTACTTGTATGGAGACAGGGTGGAGATTTTCACCGACCACAAGAGCCTGAAGTATGTTTTCACCCAGAAGGATCTTAACATGCGTCAGAGGAGATGGCTAGAACTACTTGTGGATTATGATGTTAACTTGCAGTATCATCCTGGAAAGGCCAACGTTGTTGCAGATGCTTTGAGCAGGAGAGCCAGAGTTTATTTTCTAACAGCGCAGCCAGAACTGTTAGCAGATCTTCAGAAGATGGGTATAGAAGTTGTTCTCCCTTCCAGTGTGGCATTGATGGCCAGTATGCAAGTTCAGTCCACTATAGTCGAGAGGATCCGGATGGCGCAGTCGGCAGATTCCAAGCTTCAGCGACTTAGAGCAGAGTGTGAGGCAGGATGAAGACCAGAATTATGCATTTATGATGATGGTACACTTTGACATGGTAAGCGTCTTTGTGTACCCAGTGGAGATATCAGACCGGAGATCATGTCAGAGGCGCACAGTTCTCAGTATTCCATCCATCCTGGCAGTACGAAGATGTACCGAGATATCCGTCAGCACTTCTGGTGGAATGGCATGAAGCGAGAGATAGCTCGATTTATCTCTCGGTGTTTGGTTTGCCAACAAGTTAAGACCGAACATCAGAGACCCGCTGGACTTCTTCAGCCCTTGCCGATTCCAGAATGGAAGTGGGAGCATATGACCATAGATTTTGTGACTGGATTACCTAGATCCCCAGCTGGTAGAGATGCTATCTGGGTTATAGTTGATCGGCTCACCAAGGTGGCTCACTTTCTCCCATTCAGAGTTGGTCAGTCGACGACTCAGCTAGCGAAGATTTACCTCATGCAGATTGTCAGGTTGCACGGTGTGCCAGTCAGTATCACCTCGGACCGAGATTCAAGATTTACTTCGCACTTTTGGCGTAGCTTGCAAGAGAGTTTGGGGACTCATCTCCAGTTCAGTTCAGCATATCACCCGCAGACAGATGGCCAGTCGGAGCGCACGATCCAGACTCTTGAAGACATGTTGCGGTCCTATACACTTGACTTCGGTGGTTCATGGGAAGATCACTTGCACCTGGTAGAATTCTTGTACAATAACAGTTTTCAGGCCAGTATCCAGATGGCACCGTTCGAGGCACTGTATGGTAGGAAGTGCAGATCTCCGCTAGCTTGGAATGATGTTGGAGAGAGACAGATGTTCGGTCCAGAAATGATTGCCCAGACAGTTGAAGTGGTCAGGAGGGTCAGAGATCATCTTCGAATTGTCCAAGATCGCCAGCGCCATTGGGCTGATTCTCATCGGCGCCCTCTCGAGTTTTCGGTCGGCGATCATGTATTCCTGAGGATTACGCCTAACCGTGGCGTTATTCGATTCGGCGTACGGAGAAAGCTTAGTCCTAGGTATATAGGACCGTTTGACATTCTGGAGCGAGTAGGAGATGTGTCCTATCGTCTCGCTCTTCCGCCGTCGCTAAGCGAGGTGCATGACGTGTTCCATGTATCCCAATTACGACGGTATATCCCGGACCCGAGCCACATCCTAGATCATTCGGAATTGGTTGTTGGTACCAACCTTTCGTATGAGGAGAGGCCCGTGTCTATATTGGACCGGAGAGAGAAGATCCTCAAGAACAAGACTATCAAGTTAGTCCGAGTTGCTTGGGGTCATCACTCTTTGGGGGAGTCAACGTGGGAGCGTGAGGATGATATCCGATCGCGATATCCCGACTTGTTTGACTCATGAGGTATAATGTCCTTCTTATGCCTCATGCCTTCGATTCCTTGCTTGAATGAGTGATTGTCTGCCTAGTTATAGCTTGCATGTGATTAATGTAGCTTGTCATTGCTCCTCTAGCCTCTTGATTAAATTCCGAGGACGGAATTCTTTTAGGGTGGGTAGAGTTGTAATGCATGTGGTTCGTATTACATGTTCTTGGAATACGTGTACGTATTTTATTTTGTATCGCATGATTTCCTTCTTGGCTTGGTTTATTCCTGGTTTGGGTTGGTTGGTTCGGCTTGGCTTGGTTTTGATTGGGTTCATGATGAACCCAAGGTGAACCCCCTACCTACCACCACCATTTGTATTTATTAGCCCTCTTTATTCTCTCTCTTCATTTATCATCTTCTTCTCCACCATTACTTCCTTACCTACCAGAGAGAGAGAAGAGAGAGGTCTAGGCAAGTGCAACTTGCTTCATGGAGGAACTCCAATTTTATTACTTCATTCTCTTCCTTACTACATTCTAACGCACTTTAGTACTTGGCATTTCTCATTTCCATGGCTAGATTATTGTAGATCTAAGTTTATTTTATTTTCGAATTTCTTGGATTTTGATCTACTTAATCTTGTTATTTCTATATTTTGATGGTTCCATGTTGTAGAGAATTTCGTTCTACCCCATTTTGACCTATGGAAGTTCGGATTTGGGCTCCAGATGATGGAGTTGTGGAGCTTGAGAACTTGGCTCTCATGGTGTTCTTCCTCTCAGAAATTTGGAGAAGATGAACTGTGCTTAGACTTGACTTGACCGCATGACAATTCATACGGCAAGTGATTCGGCCGCATGAGACTCTCAGCCGCATAGGCTGGATCTTACTTCCTGAGCCGCATGGGCTCATTCCCCATCGGTCGCATATGTGTCCATCTCCTTGAGCCGCATGAACTCTACCACTTGCGGACCGCATAGGTCCTGATCTTCGAGCCGCATGAGAACCCCCAGACCCAGCCGCATGACCCTGATTAATCCCAGCCGCATATGCATCCTTTATTTTCTGAGCCGCATGGGCTTCTATTGAACCGCATACGCCCTCGTCCCCCTGAGCCGCATGCGCCCCTCTTGTCTTGGCCGCATGGGTTCCAGTGACCCGGGCCGCATGCGCTCACCTAATTAAGCCGCATGTGTCTTGCCCTTCTCTTGGCCGCATGAGGTTGAGTCCCTTATCAGCCGTATATGCACCCTTCACTCCCTGCCGCATAAGCAGCCATGTTGACCCAGCCGCATGGGCTTCTATAAGCCGCATGCGCCTCCTTCTATACCCAGCCGCATGATACTACACTTCCCAGCCGCATGGACCTGAACTCCTTCTTAGCCGCATGGGCTTTTCCCTTATCAGCCGCATGCGCCGGATACCATCCAGCCGCATGGGCTGTTCCCTTCCCAGCCGCATGAGATCTATCCTGGCCGCATGTGCCTTAGCCGCATGACTCTTCTATAGCCCTGCATATTGATATTTTATTAGATATTTTACGTCCATTTTATATCCTTACGCCTTTTTTTATGAACTTGAAAATCATGAATTTATTTAATATGTTTAGAACTGATAATTGAGCACGACCTGACAGTGACCCGTAGTGGTGCACTCCTGACATGACTAACCTGACATGACCTAATAGTGGCCCGTCGTGGCGCACTCCTGACAAGTACACCTGACATGATTATCTCGAATAGCTGTTGCGACGGCTACCTGACATAACATGACCTGTATAATTAATCCTGGACACCGTGGGCGATTATGCTTGTACAAATAATCCAGTCCTGTCTTGCATCATGTCTAGGAGGGGACTCCTGGGTACCACGGTCAGGAGTACCCATTGAAATGGACTAAGGCTAATAACTAGATTAATACACTAGTCATAAAGGGATCTCCCAGCTACATGCGATCTCGTTACCTGGGCACGCCTTGGGATCTGTAGCCTGCCGTCGAGTAGGGCACATTTCCAGCACACTGTCATGTGTTGCACCCTTCAAGCTACCTAAGGGTACATTCGTTTCCTGGACGATGTACCCACCTGAATTCAACTCTAATTCTTTTAACCCGGGTAACCTGGATGGACTACAGGGCTTGTGGCTGTGGATGATTCTCACTGCATCTTGTTAGTAACTAGGCCTGTGATAACCCTAGTTAGTTAAAGTATCAAGCCGTAATTCTTGCTTGGCCGTGAAATGATTGGATGGAGTCTAACCAGTCTAGTCTTGCCCTGATCTTGTTCCAGATTATTGAATGATCAGCATGCTTGTATTTATTTATCGATAAATGGTGAGAATTCCAAATTCTGTTCAGACGAAGGGTTACAACCCCGGTCCTTGTTTGGTTTACGGGTTGTAACCTGGTTATCTGAATAGTTCCATGGTTATCTCGGCGTATATCATCCTGATGTATTTTCTTTATTTCCAGTTCTTACTTTATTTATACTCTTGTGCTGATTGCTGGTTTTAGTTCCTGAGTGAAGCTTCCTTTGTGGCACTTGCTCTTTCTGGGATCTGACCCAGCTGGTTTTGTATGGCCAGATTTCGGAGCAGCTCTAGAGGATCTACCGACCTTCCAGCCAGATGGTGGCCACTAGACGGAACCCTGGCAACGAGTGGGTTATTTTTGGCTCTCCCACTCTATTGTAAAAATATTCTTTTGGGGCGTTTAGCCGACGAGCACCTGTTTAGCTCGATTGCACTTTACTTACTGTCTGCCTACGGGCTGTAACATGATTGACAGATCCTAGGGTTGATCATGTATGACTAAAACTCTTGCTAGTCCTAACATTTTGTAACGACTAGCTTCATGATCAGCTGGATATGTAATATTTGGGACGCCTTACTATTGTATATTTAATGATCATACATCTTGTAACTTTTACTTACTTGCTTGTGATTGAGACACTAGGCTTGTTCATGACCTTAAGAGACTGTTGGCTTGTAGATAAACCCTCATGTATCTAGACAGCCGTGACCGTATAGCGAGATGGATCCCATTTCATATACGTAGCTGGCTATGTCTGCCCCCGCTCTCCAGTATTCTGGTTCTGGGGCGTGACAGACATAGACAACCTGGGAGACCAAGAGGGGCAAGGAGGTTGGAGGCTGACGAGCTGCCAAGAGCATCCAAGAAGCAGAGGATTTGTGGCCGTTGCAAATTACCGGCTGATCACAATGCTAGAGAGAGCCAAGGAGGACCAGTTGGAGGGAACAACAAAAGAGCAAGGGCACCTAGGCCACCAAGGCCTCCTAAGGAACCAAAGATGAAAAACACTGTCTACAAGAGGCCGAAGGTTTCAAGGGGAAAAAAGAAGACTAAACTAGCAGGAACTCAAGTCCTGACGCCTCCAGGATTCTAGTTGAAATATGACTTAAAAATTATAGACTATGTTTGTGTTCCAGTATTTTGTTAAGGTCCACTACATCATCATCATTTTGTAACTCTGTTGGACATCAGTTTATATAGACTCTCTTTATTTTGTAACTCTGTTGGACATCATTTTGTAACTCTGTTCCAGGATGCTAGTTGAAATAGGCTTTGTTAAGAAGCTGTTGAAAACTATGTCAATTCCAGCTTGTAATTCCAGCTAGTTGAAATATGCTTTGTTAAGAAGCTGTTGAAAACTATAGACTATATCAATTCCAGCTTGCAATTCCAGGTTTATAAGTCAAGAAGATATTTTAACAAGTAATATATAAAGTCTGAAAGTGAATGTATATTATGCAATTCCAGGTTTACATAGCCACGTCTTTTCCAAATGACTTACACAACTGTTCTAGAGTTGTGTTCACTACAATTTGAACTGGAAACTTTGACTCAGAGCGGTCGTTATCACACTCGACAGCCTCATTCAACCATTTGAATGCACCGTTACATTTTCGACATTGTAAGAATCGTCTTCCATAGCTGTGGCTCCTCTTCGACACCATCACGGTTCTTTTTCCTCCACAATTAGGATTAGGACAATGGGCTTTCTCCCAAGGGCATTGTTGCTTCCAGTGACTTAAGTCACCACATGCGAAACACCCTTCTCTTCGCATTGAGGAAGATGAACTTTCGCGTATGCCTTCACAAATTGCTTCATCCAGCCACTGAAAATTCGAGCAAAGAGGACACTTCAGAAATTTTCTCCCGGGATTTGTCTTCGTATTAGACTTCGACAGGTAACGAATCCCATTGCAGTTCACAGTCTTGCAAGGTGAGCTCAAGAACGAACACTCATCTGTAAGGTGAGTGTGCTTCGAGCATATTTGACATTTTTTCTACAAAAACCAAAAATTTGATGTAAAACCTAAAAATGGTGGAGCCAAAAACAGATTGTTCACACTAGTTGAGAGAAAGGAGGAAATAGAGGAAGAGAGAGTGCAAACCTTGAAGTTCTTCGAGTGGTCGGCCATGGGAGCGGAGCTTTGAGTGGTCAGATTTGGGTTTTAGGGCAGAATGAAGATCTGAGGAGAAGAAAGAGGGGCGGGGGTTGTTTTAGAAGAAAGAGTAGGTGAGGATTATAAAGAGGGTGGATTGTGGACCGTTAGGAAATAAACAGAAGGGTATTTCGGTCATAAATATATGACAAAAGACACGAATCGTTTTTTCTAACGATTTCCGTCATAAGAGGGATTACTTATGCATATGGTGAATCGAGTGGGGTACATTGAGTGGGGTGCAACTCAAAAAATTTCATAAAATAAGGTTTTTTTTAGGGGCACACCCATTTTTACTAGGGGGCAGCCCTTACTTAGGGGACAGCCCATTGGGTGGAACTTTTACTAGGGGGCAGCCCAAATTTTACTAGGGGGCAGTCCAACCCCCCAAAGTCTTTTTTTCATTTCATTTCATCATTCACTCTCTCTCTCCTCCAAAAGAAAAGAGCTCTCTTCTCCCTAAATCCTTAAAATTTCTCCTCCATCATTCTCATCCTAATTCCTCCACCCATTTTCTTTCACGAACTCTCCCACGTTCGACGAGATGACACGCAAGTCCAAGACATCCGATGCTAGGTACGTTTTTTGCTAATTTCGTTCTATAATTTGATAAATTTTTTTTGAAACCCTAGAATAGTTTGAAATATCGAAATTTTTTTGATAATTTAGGTTTATAATGTCTTTAGGGTTTATAAATGGGATTTTCGAACACAACAAACCCACAATATCTCTTCAAACCCTAATCCTAGAAAACGACAAACTAGCGAGTCGTTTCTGTTGGCCGAGTACAGTAGGACTGCCAAGATTGTGGCAGTCCTCATATACACAAGGACTGCCACAGTCCTGGCAGTCCTCTATTAACAGAGGACTGCCAGGACTGTGGCAGTCCTTGTGTATATGAGGACTGCCACAATCTTGGCAGTCCTACTGTACTCAGTTCTGGGGGTAAGAATAGGGGGTAACAGTCGCACAATCTATTAGGGGATAATAGATCTATTTTAGTCTGCATTAGTTATTAATTGTACGGTCGCACAATCTATTGCTCTATAGGGGTGACAGTCCTCCCGAGGCACCAAAAAGAATACGTCCCACCGCATCAAAGCGGAAGGAACGTGCCGAACGTCCTCTTGAGCGCCCGATAACAATTTCCCAACCCGAGGGCCAAGGTCGGGCTGGGACACGGAGACCCCCCCCGGTTGCACAAGCTCGGTCGAAGCAACGAGCTCGTACTCCTTCTCCTTCCAGTAATGACGACGACGTGCCACTTAGCCAATTCCTACCACCACGTCAAGAGAAGGTCGGTCCTTCTGAAGAGGCCGGTCCTTCTGAGCCGCCTGTCCGGCCTCCAGGTTGCTCAATGTTGGCTTCTTTTGAGAACCATATTGCATATGCAATATGGAAGGACCCGGTATGTGCATTACTTTTGTAAGCTAGTAGTTCAGTATATGATATCTATATGTCATGTTTTTTATGTTTTTATATGTTGTTTGATATACAGAGGACATATCGTATGCTCAGGGCTGTGAGTCACGGGAAGAAAATCATGTCTTGGCCGTTTTGCAGCTTGCCGGAGGCCGTCCAGGAGAAAATCGTACCGAGCGGTTTGCACAATCTGGCAGATTATGCCTACAGGACAATGGATAGTGCCCTGATATCCGCTTTTGTGGAGAGATGGCACCCGGAGACCAACACGTTTCATCTCCCATGCGGGGAGATAACCATTACACTGGACGACGTCTACCAGCTACTGGAGCTGCCAGTGACCGGGCGCGTAATGACCAAAGAGCATTACACGAATGAAAAATCTGTGAAATGGTACGAGAAGATCGTCAGGTTTGTCTCAAGTAACCTTGGACTTGAGGAAACTAGTTTCACAACTCTCCCCGGCTTCAAGAAATCATACGGAATTCCGTTGTCATTTTTGGTGGAGCACTTCACGGATCTGGAATTGGATGAGGATGATGATGTGTTGGTCGACGCGGTGGCCCGTGCTTACATGCTGTTCGTCCTAGGAACGGTGGGCATTTCGGACAAGTCCGGAACCTCGATACACGCGAGGTACATGCTCAACTTATTGTCCGTGGATGACTTCATAGATATATCGTGGGGTAGCGGTATTCTCGCCTATCTTTACCGCGAGCTAGGCATCGCATCCCGCGTCGGGACTAAGACAATTGTCGGATGCCAGACTCTGCTACATGTAAGAAAACTTCCAACAACTTAGTCTCGTATACTTCATTTTGTTGTTTATATTTTATGATTATTAACTTATAAATTGAATAGGCATGGATATACGAGCACTTTCCGATGCTCGGGCGGGGTGAGCTGAACCCAAACTACCTTGAACACCTTCCTAGAGTGGCTCGATGGAGGCCGGCCCAGGTGGAAACGAAAGATTGGCAAGTACTGGCTACCATTCGTGGAGTACTTGACAATTTGGTAGCAGAAGAGGTAATAAATTGAGACTTATTTTTTCTTCGGCAGTTTTTTTTTTGTCAACTGTTTTTTTGTTAACTGTTTTCCTACAGGTATTTTGGGATCCATACCAGGATTTGCGCGAGGGGAGTCGTGCCATCCAACCAGTTTTCTTATTTCATGGCATGATCACGTGCTATGATATCACGGAGCCGTACATGCCTGATCGTGTACTTCGGCAGTTTGGCTTCGTGCAAAAAGTGCCCAAGCGCACACTGAGGATGTTGGAACCTCCCCGCGGGACCCAACCATTGAACTACAAACCGACGTTTTTCGACTGGGTGACCGACTTCTACGCCGAGTGGCAAAGGCACCTGCTTGGGGAAGACGAGAGTCAACCGGTCACCCTGATGGCTGACTGCAGCAAGGACTACATGTCGTACTTCCGGCGGGTCGGACATCCGAAGTTGTTGAACCCTACAAACCCGGGTCCCGCGCCTGTAGCAGCTGTTGGAAATCTTCCGTCGAAAAACATCTTGTATGCTTCATTGGTTAAGATGGTGAGTTCCGCATTAGTAGTTAGTTCGAGATGGTTTTGACTTTATACTAAATTCAATTATACTTTCATTTACAGTCTAGAAGGGCGAAGGAACTGGCCAAGACACTTCGGAGCGCTTGCCAAAGTGACACTAGTGTCTTGGTCGAAACTAGTACCTTGGTCGCCAACGAGCTTGAGCGCATCGACGACGAGGTTGAGTTCCCATTCATGCGTAATGCGGAGTCTCGTTCGAAGGCCCGCCATGATATGTAGTATGGAAAGTCTGACGTTCTTGTATGATGTTGAATACTTGTGTCGAGCATTTCGGATGTTGAAAATGTCTTGTTTATGTGATATTTGTCATTTGGGATTGTGTGATGTTGAAAATGTCTTGTGTAGCGGTTGGATATGTCTTGTGTATGGATATATTTTTGGGTGTTGACATTATTTTGGATGTTTAAAATGTGTGGGATGCTTGTGTTAACACTATTTTGGGATATATGTCGAAATCATTCTTGTGTTGATTATGTACTTGTGGATATGTACTTGTGGATATGTACTTGTGATGATTATGATGATTCTTGTGTTGCACTAGTGTAGGACTGCCCAGGTTGTGGCAGTCCTAATTAAAATGTTCTGTGAACACATAACAGAACATTTCCATTAGGACTGCCACACTCTGGGCAGTCCTTCACTAGTGTAGGACTGCCCAGGTTGTGGCAGTCCTAATTAAAATATTCTGTGAACACATAACAGAACATTTCCATTAGGACTGCCACACTCTGGGCAGTCCTTCACTAGTGTAGGACTGCCCAGGTTGTGGCAGTCCTAATTAAAATGTTCTGTGAACACATAACAGAATATTTCCATTAGGACTGCCACACTCTGGGCAGTCCTTCACTAGTGTAGGACTGCCCAGGTTGTGGCAGTCCTAATTAAAATGTTCTGTGAACACATAACAGAACATTTCCATTAGGACTGCCACACTCTGGGCAGTCCTTCACTAGTGTAGGACTGCCCAGGTTGTGGCAGTCCTAATTAAAATGTTCTGTGAACACATAACAGAACATTTCAATTAGGACTGCCACAATCTGGACAGTCCTTCACTAGTGTAGGACTGCCCTGGGTGTGGCAGTCCATTCTAAAATGTTCTGTGATTTCATCACAGAACATTTCAATTAGGACTGCCACACCCAGAGCAGTCCTACACTAGTGAAGGACTGCCCAGTGTGTGGCAGTCCAAATTGAAATGTTCTGTGAACACAAGAATTTTCTGTGATCAAACACACACGTCTCACACAAAAAACACACAAAACACACATGTAGAACACCCAGATAAAAGACATATAAGACATAAATAAAAGTAAGAAACATATATTGGACTTCATATTTCATAGTTTAATGTATACAAAAGTGGTCCTCTATAACCAAAATGCCAAAATTTATACAAAAGTGGTCCTCCATATAACACATTGATACTCAGTCGATTTCGACGTCATAGTGGTCTGCAGGTAAGTCTCTTGGCTCCTCAAACTTCAACAACTTCTTACAATGGTCGATTTGATGATCGAAAGGTGTGGTCCAAGCTCTGGCTTCGACAGGTGCTCTTTTGTACCAAACTGTTGAAGGTGGAGGAATCGGAGAATGACCGATCATCTTTAGTATGACAAAGTGATCACCGATGTGACCTATAGTACATAGGTTAGAATGTCCGTGGTCCGGCGGAGGTGCGCACATCGGAAAGAATGTTTCTCTTATACCCATCGAGAAAATTACGAGAGGTATCATGTACCTATTGGCAAATAAATAGCCGGCAGACGGGACTGACATGTAGTGGTCTGTCCCGGTAACACTGTCGGTGCAAGGGATACTTAACAACAAACTTGCAACCGTTTCTTCGCTTAGGAGGCGGGAGTAGAATGGAAGACGAGTCCGTAACTCCTCATACAGCTCCTTCCTTACCTGTTTCCATCCGTCTTTGACATCATAACCAAGATGTCTTGCAAGCACATGGAATCCACAATGGCCATCACCGGGGACATCGACAATAGACCAAATGTATCAGCGAATCTCAGGTTGGAATTTATCAATATACATGTTCAGTGTCTGGCTTGCAACGATATCTTCTCTTGGGAGGTCCATTTTCTCCAATTTTCGGCGAATGACAAGCTTTCCCTTCCGTGCGGGCGGAGCTTGCTGTAAGCTTCGTTCAACATGCTCAAAGTGCGATGGATCTCTCCTAGTTGACTCCAGCCTTCTCTTCTGTGAACTAGTCAATCTTGTGTGAGGCCTGCCTTTAGGATTGGAAACAACGGTCGGCTCATGCATTGTAGTAGTGACCGGACATGCTATTTCTTGCACTTTAAGCTCAATGGACTGCCGCTCTGCTGCTACTGAGGCTAACCACCTTGCGTGAAGAAGTTTCACACTTGGCAAAGAGAAGAAATCATCGCTCGTCTTCACCACAGGCATCATAGACAGCTGCCTCCAACGTTGATCTACTGCTTCTACTGGAATATGGATTCACGACGATATTCATTAATCTGATGTGCACAAGGGAGGCCCAGTGTATGTCGATGTACACACCCACAAACTTGGGGATCAAACCCGACATCCTTCGACCTTTCAATCTTATCACATATTAATGTCAACGCCGTGTGTGATACCACGCGAACTACAGCATCTAACAGTACATTCTTTCTATGCTCATGCTTGACTATATTTAAGCTCATCTCAAATGATGCCTTAATTTCATTCACGGTCCGGTCTACCATAAGATGTATAGCTTGCCAAACAGAGACAAAGTTGCCGAGAGATGATTTTAGTTGTCTCTTCACTACAGAGTGTGCTCCTTCGACACGGTTGGTGGTTGTCGTGCCGTAATGCTTCACCAAATTCGTCCATGCTAAGACGAAGTGTTCTTTGTGCGGGTCAAGCCATGTATCTTTGATGTATGTAATGCATGCCGGCTCCCTCGCCTCCCACTTATCCTTGAACATATACCATGCGGCGTCGTAACTGTCAATCGTAGAGGCTCGCCACACACAATTCCAGTCATTGGAGAATTCTTGAAATTTTTGCATGTCAATTTTACCTTCCTCCTTATGAAACTTCAACTTACATTGGGCTTCAATATTACGATTGACATGCCAAGTGCATAGCAATGTATCCGCTTGAGGAAAAATAATGTGAATTGCATTTATTAGGGCATACTCTCTATCGGTCACAAGAACTGACGGCTCTGTATGACCGCTGTAAAGTGTTTTCAGCTTCTCCAATGCCCAAGTGTAGTCTTCAAGTTTTTCACTCTTCATGAAGCAAAATGCCACCGGGAATGTTTTCCGAGTAGAGGTGAATCCGACGATATGAAGGAGAGGCATCTTGAACTTGTTGGTCTTGTACGTGCAATCAAGGACTAACACGTCGCCAAAAGACCGGGCCAGATTTATGCAATCTGGATGAGCCCAAAAGATTGAAATTACTTCCTTACTCTTGGGATGGGTTCTATGGAACTCAACGTAGTGATTATCGGCAAGCAACTTCAGCACTTCTTGCATCGCCATTCTTGATTTGTTCCGGAAAGCGTTCGAAGAAGATAGGGCGTTGTATATAGACCTCATCGTAGACGTGTTCTTCTCATCTTCATGCCGTATGACTGAATATATTTGTCTAGGTGCAACACCGGAAATAGACAAGTCTTCGGCTATCTTCTTCTCCGTAGGGTTCAACCGTCCGACATACGGATGACCCAATAGTGTCTCGGCAATCTCATGATTGTGGGTTCCATTCTTCACTTGTACTGACCACTTCCCTTCTTCTTCTTTTCTAATCTGGATCGTGAATGGACAACCACATTTCCTCGTTCCGGCTTTCTTTCTTACTACGTTATCTTGGATAACTGTGTCTTTCTTGTGCGATCGGAACACACCACCTCTTTCACAGCCAACCATAACACTTTGTCGTCCCGGGCGATTTCGGGCCGATCTGGATATCACTAGAACCAACTTGTTTTCCCTTCCAACTTCTCGACACCATTGTACCGCATCGTCGCTTGATGGAAACGAAAGATCGGTCGAAAATAAATGCCCTACATCAATTGCAATTGGAGCATGTACCGCAACCTCGGAAGATCGAAAGTCCTACAATAGAAGTTAAAAGTCAAAACTAAACAACTAAATAAAGCGTATTATTATTTATAGAGGAGTCTGTATTATTATTTATATAGAAGTTTGTTCTTGGTCACAAGTTGAGACACTTCAAAGTAACATTGTCCATTTGGATCAATGTTCATATTTGGGTTATATATATATAAATCTGGATTAACTAGTTAGATAGTACTAAAAGAAAAATCACATATTGGTGTGATATACAAATAACACACATTCCTACAGAGGACTGCCAGAGATTGGGCAGTCCCTCACATTCACTGGACTGCCACAAATGTGGCAGTCCCTCACTTAGTGTAGGACTGCCCAGGTTGTGGCAGTCCTATATATGTGAGGGACTGCCACACTTATGGCAGTCCTCTGTGTCGAAATACAATTTTTCACTCCACGTAAAGTTCAAATGTAGTTACCACGATGATTTCCGATGCGTCAAAGTGTTCTTCGGAAGTGTTGGGAGGATAATATCCAGCATTTGATGGTCCGGGTTGATCCATTATCTATTTCTTTCTACATTAAACAAAAATTTCCACTTTTATATGTAAAATTTAGGTTAAAACTTAAAATATAACACGAAAATAAATTCGACGACTTACAAATAAATGAGAGAAGTGATTGACACTGTATTCTACCAAAAATCTTCAACGATTTTTGTTTGGGGGACAATTTCACCTAGGTTAGGTTAGATATAGGTTTATATGAGTAGAAGAAAAAAAAGAAGTGGAGGAAGAGAAGTAGGAAAAGAAGAAAGAGAGAGATGAAATAAAATGGAGTTGGGTTTTATACTTTTTTTTGGGCTGCCCCCTAGTAAAAAAACACAATGGCAAACTTGTAAATTTTTCAAAAAATTTTTGGGTTGTCCCCTAGTAGAAAATGAGGTGCCCCTAAAAAAAACCTAAAATAAAGCCTCCAAAACCACACTCTCTTCTCCCCACTCCACAGTCGACCACCAATAAAAATGGCTCCTTTACGTCCCTAACTCCCGATCCAGATCCAATGCCATTCTTCCCGATTCCGGAAACCCTAGATTTCTTCCGAACCCTAACACTCCTCTATCCCCACAAAACCCTAAGTTCAATGGCCTCTCCATTCCTCCTCCTCCTCCTCCTCCTACTCCTCATCATCGTCCCGCTCTCCGTCCTCTCCTTCCTCGTCCGCCCGAAGCCGGTCAAAATCCCACTCAAGGGGCGGCACGTCCTCATCTCCGGCGGCTCCAGCGGCATCGGCCTCTCCCTCGCCCGCCTCTCCGCCGGCGCCGGCGCCCGCGTCTCCATCCTCGCCCGGAACCGCGCCAGGCTCGACGAGGCCGTCGAGTCCGTCCGCCGCGCCACGGGGGCCGAGGCCCGCGCGTTCAGCGCCGACGTCAGGGACTACGAGGCGGTGAGGAGGGCCGTCGAGGAGGCCGGGCCGGTCGACGTGCTCATATGCAACCACGGGGTGTTCACGCCGCAGGAGCTGGAGGCGCAGGACCTGGAGGAGGTCAGGTTCATTGTGGAGGTCAACCTCATGGGGACCTTCCATTTGATCAAGGCCGCGCTGCCGGAGATGAAGAGGAGGGCCAAGGAGACCGGCCTTCCGGCGTCCATAGCCATCATGTCGTCGCAGGCCGGGCAGGTGAGGCTCTACTCTCTTCCATTTTGTAACTATTTCTTGATAAAATCACTGCTGGAATTTGAAAAAAAAGAAGAAGAAGACTGAACCTTGACATAACCCATTACTATTTTTACTTGAATTTTGGTGCAAAGTTGAATCTTTTGTTTTGGTTTCTTAGAAAGACGGATTTGTCTCTGGAACATATAAAATCATAGACCCATCTTTTGAGCTTTAGCTACATATTTGTATTATGTTACATTTTCTTGATAAGTTACTGAAATTGTGATAATTTCTTGTACTTTGTTGTGGACTTTGGTACATAGCTAGACTTCTTATTCAGAGTATCTTATTTCACGAATAGTAGTTACAAAATACTCTGATTTTGTTGAAATTTATAGAAAAATTGCTAAAAAAAAAGTCGCTGCAGACTTTCTTTACTGATAGATGATCATGTATGGGTTGAGGTGTTGGGAGAGATGAACTAGCTATGACAAGCCAAATGTGAATTTTTTTTTTCTTTTCTGTGAGTGGAGTTTTTATAAGATATTTTCTCCTGAACTATGGTGGCAAGTTGAGGTTAACCAATACATTTTGGTTGAGTGATTGGTTGGTTGAAACTCATAAAACTTGGAATTTATGCATTTAAATCACTGTTTGAGTAAATTAGAAATTTGTAGGTTTCTACTTCATACTTCATACATTTTAGCCTGAACTACAGTGTTTGGAAATCCCTACAACTTGATTGGGAATCAGCACTGGTTTAATGGTGAAGTTGGCTAAAAGATTTTCATATGTTGGGACTTTTCCGTTCTGCTTATCACAAACCTGCGGCTTTTCCTGTCAAATAATCATCATTGATACCTGTACCTCTACTTCAAGTATTCAATCCTTATGTTCAGGATTAAGATAGATGCTACAATCTTGTTACACGAACTTGTCAACATATAATTTAAGTAAGAAGAATTCTTCCTTATGATTATTTGGATGCTTATTCTGAATTCTTTCAAAATTTCTTCAGATGCTTGTATATTTTATAACTAAATGGACCATTGAAATGTTGATTATATTTTGCTGAATTTCTGCTTGTGGGTATCTCAACATTATCTCACAATGTGCAAGGACTGAAACTGGTTTTGACTATTAACAAAAGCAATATTCACTTTTCCATATTGATGTTGGTAAAAAATGATTTACCCTTGCAATGTGGGTTTTCTATATTTTATTTTCCTTTTGTCAATTTCAAAGATATCGTGTTTGTCTCTACAGGTGGGTGTTTATAGTTATACAGCTTACTCAGCAAGCAAATTTGGTCTTCGTGGCTTAGGGGAGGCATTGCAACATGAGGTCGTTGCCGACAACATTCATGTATCTATAATATTTCCTCCAGATACAGAAACCCCGGGCTTGGCTGAAGGTAGATCGGCGAACCCTTAGTTAAAAGTTTCTACTGAAATATTTAAACTATAGGGAAATTTTAGAATGCACACATATTAAGCAAAGAGGGTGTCGCCTGGCGTGACGTTACTGCTTGCATCCTGAAGGATGCAGGTCACGGAAGCAGCCTCTCCCTCTCTCTCTCTCTCTCTCTCTCTCTCTCTCTCTCTCTCTCTCTCTCTCTATCTATATATATATATATATATATATATATATATATATATATATATATATGCCAATGGCCTTGTAGCCTACCGGTTAGGGCCTTTGGCACCCGGGGCATCGGACGGAGTTCGAGCCCCCACGGGGGCGGCTTGGTGGTTCGCCCACGGCCCCCGGGCCAGGCGGTGGCTGGGTGTCTCCGACACGGCCGCTTGGTTTAAAATATATATATATATATATATATATATATATATATATATATATATATATATATATGGACTGCATACTTCTTGACACTCCCAATACGTTGTGTAAGCGGGACAGTCGTGAAACTGTGACGTCCTTTTTTATTACATATTACGAAATTGGATTTTGGCATGTCATTTTTTTAAATAGGTTATGACAATGTTTTAGTGCTTAAAGCACCATCATGATCATCCAAGCTTCATGAAAGATGTGACAAATATTTTTTGACTGGCTCTCAACGTGACATCGACCCTCTATCTATACTCTATAATAAAAAAAAGTTGGTTTCACCGTGATTTTTTTTCTTCCTTCCAAATATACCCTTACCTAGCTTTACTAATTAATAAGGGCAGCTAGGTAATTATGTATAGAAGCAAATTTAAGAGAATTTTAGTTTGCTATTATGGTGCCTTTTGCTCTTCCCAAGTACATAAAAAGTTAATTAAAATGCGGTAAAAACACGTGAAACACACGTGCATATATTCTAGTAAGGAGTAATAAGAAAATGTGTATTGACAGAGTAGGAATCTTTTGTTGAGGTTCAAGATGGAGCACCAAATTTCTGTTTGATTATCCTTCTCTTAGTATTTCAATATGCTCCTTACAAATATTATTTTTGAGGGAAATGCTTAGTAGTTTGTAGTTATTACTTATTACTAATTGCTAATATCTTATTTTATTTTTGTCTGGTGGACTGATTTAGCTGCTGGATTATGGTTTCTTAATAGTACTTTTTATATTTTCTGTGGACATTTCGTCTTGTGTCATAGTTGATAAATTTTCCATTCCTGAACTCTGCAATGCTGGAAGTGTGATGTTGCCTTTGATTGGTGGCATCGATTGGCAACCTCTTCTTTTTTCCTTCTCTATGCTGTTATTCTGGATTTTTGTTTGCTAAAGTAAAATTAATATCTTCCAGTTTATTTATACTATGATGTTGGATCACCTGACTTCTTGGTTGATTTAGTTATCCAGTTCCAGTATATTTCCATAATAAGAACAAAATTTAGGTCCTCTAATAGTTATATAATGTTTTTCGTGACTTAGTTCAGCAGGGTATTTGAAGTCCTAATTTATTTTCTACTACCGCATGATATTTTCTTTAACCAAGTCTAACTCGGTAACTCGTTTGTTCTATTTGTTTCATAATCATTAGAAGGTGACATAGGCTTCTATATGAAGGATAAATACTGTTGAGCACATATGACTCGGTTTCGATGAATCCTTTTGTTAGCGCATGCCTTCCTGCTGAAAGTAGAGGTCTAGCTGATCGAGGCATGTGCAAATGTTGGTCTCTCTTACCCTTGAAATATCTAACTGGTATCTTGAAACCTATTCAAGGAAGCATTTCATGAGTCTATGAACCTTGTTAGAGTACGAAAGGTGTTTTGTTATTTTTGTAGCATCTTCATATCTACCATGGGCTTCATTTCAGGTTATCAGAAGAAATTACGTTCTTGAAATGCCAAGGCTTTGTATGTAAGTAGTAAAATGGAATGGTGACCCGTGTTAGTTTACCTAGAATATTAATTATAGCGCGTCAACTAGTAAAGACACTTGAGGCAGTCTCACCAGAACATGGAACGAAGCTTGTTGCTTCTACTTATGGCTCGTCCCTGACATTGTAATATTGTGTGCTCGTGTGCAACTGTTGCCTTCCAATCTGAACACGCTCCTGTCTGTAAACGGTCTTGGAAACAAATTTGTGAATTTAAAAGTTGTTTTCATGGTTTAAAGTATCGGCCGATACCGATTCGATACGGCCGATACCGATACGGTTTAGCATGTCCCGATCCGATACCGACCGATACCCGATACTGACTGATACCGACATTGAGAGTCTCTTTTCCGGTCAATTCGGCGAAGAAAATTAAACAAAAAAGACAAATCAGCAAGGGTATAAAGCATAATAAGGTTGTAAAAGCATGTAAACGAAGAAAATCAAACTATTGTATGTAAACCAATCAGTAAGGGTGACTACTATTTCATTTAATTTCAAAACTACTAAGAAATAACACTGAAAATATTTAAAATTATGCGTAAATGTATAAAATATATGTTTTTTTAAGTGTAAATAATTTATTAATAATTATTTGTTTTTCGATACCAAAAAATCCGATGCCGTTACTACCGATATCTCTGATACCAATACTCATAGGAAGAGTCCGATACCGATTCCGATACCGATACTGTTAGCCTTGGTTGTTTTCAAATTCCTTCGTCTTTCCCATTGAACCTTAGCAGTTATTTCACTGTAAACTAATCCGAGCTGTATTCACACAGAGCAAAAGAGGAGGCCAGAGCTCGCTAGCATCATAGTAGGATCCTCAGGTGAAATGAAAGCTGATGATGTCGCCGCAAAAGCCTTGAACGGCATCCAGTCTGCGAGATTCATCGTTCCTTGCAATTTCGAGGGAACCATGCTGTCCATAGCAACTGCCGGCTTGTCCCCACAGACGTCGAGCCTGGCGGCGTTGGCTGAGGTGTTTGGCGCCGGTTTCATGCGCTTTCTGGGCCTGTGCTTCCAGTGGAACTGGTTTAGCGCCATCGACAAGTACACCAAGAAGCAAAGAGGAAGCATGTAACGGTTATGAAAGGTTTTCCTACTTTGCATTGGTTTGCTATTAAACATTACTTTTGAAGGTTTACTTATTCCTACGATTGTATTGTTATCTTCAGATTTTGAGAGTAGTCATGTAAAATGTATATTTATTGATGTGTTATCAAATATTTTGTTTGGCGATACCTTTTAATCATTGACAAATATATAGCCTTCTTTGCTAATAAACATCACTTTTGAAGTTTTACTTGTTCCTACGATTGTAGTGTTATCTTCATGATGATACGGAGAGGCCTGAAGAGCTTCATATAGATTTTGAGAGTAGTCATGTAAAATGTATATTTATCGATGTGTTATCAAATATCCTTTGGGATTTTTGTTTGGCGATACCTTTTATTTATTTACTAATCAATTGACAATTTGTTTAGCTATCCTTCTCTATTTTGTTTCTGTACTCAATGAAGCATATAGCCCGGGCCTTGTTTGGTTCACGGAAAGGAAAGGAAAGGAAAGGAAATTGATTCTATGATATTTTCTTTCCGGTGGAAAATTGTAATTCCAATTAATTTTTTTTCCGGTGTTTGGAAAAATTAAGGAAATTGAGAGGAAAAGTGAATCCATAGAGGAAAAAAATAAATTCTTAGGTTGGTGGGAGGAACCACTTTCTTCCTTATTTTTCCTCCTCGGTGTGTTTGGTAAACCGTATTTGGAGGTGGGATTTGGATTTTTATGGATTTGGAGACAAATCCATGGAATCCTATGTTTGGTTGGAGATGGATTTGGATATGGAAAGTATGACAAAACCCAAAACTTGAATTTGGTTGGATTTTGGAGGAAAATAATAATTATTCTTTAATAATTTTGTTAAAATATTTATTATTTAATAATTTTGTTAAAAATTAGTAAATTAAAAATTAGTTAATCTTTAATAATTTTGTTAAAAATATTTCTTCTTTAATAATTTCGTTAAAAATTAGTTAATTCATAAGAAAACTAACTATTTTATTAGTATTATTAATTAATAAAAATAGTATTATTAATTAAAAAATTAGTTAATTTCGTTATAATCATAATTAATAATTTATTAGTATTATTATAATATTAATTAATAATTTGTTAATTAGTTAATAATCATAATTTACTAGTATTATTATATTATTATTATAATATTAATTAATAATTTATTAGTATTATTATAATATTAATTAATAATCATATCCTATGCTTAGTATTATTAATTTAAAAATTAGTTAATTAGTTAATTAGTTAATTTTGTTATAATCATATTAATAATTTATTAGTATTATTATAATATTAATTAATAATTTGTTAATAACTATTTTATTATAATCTTAATTAATAATATTTTAATCACAATTAGAATCATATTTTATAATAATTTAATTAATAATATACTAATCATAATAATATTAATTTATAGTTACTATTTTTAAAATATTTAATTTATAGTTAATTAATCGTTAATTATTAATTATTAATCAATAATTATAATTTATAATTATTAATCGTTAATAAAAAATTATCAATTGTTAATTATTAATTATTAATCGTTAATTATAATTTATATTTATTAATTATTAATTATTAATCGTTAATTATTAATTATTAATCTTTAATTATTAATCGTTATTTATTTAAAAATTAACTAATTATTAATTATTAATTTTATAATTAATAATAACTAATCGTCAATTATTAATTATTAATTACTAATCGTTAATTACTAATCATTAATTATTAATTTTATAAATAATAATAACTATAATTAATCATAATTAATTAATAACTTAATTATTGATCATGACTATAATTTAATTATTAATCATAAATTCAAATCCTACGTTTGGTTGGAGTTGGATTTGAATCTTGAAATCCATGATTTGGATTTGGAGGATTTCCAAATCCAAATCCAAATAGTGAAATTCGGTTACCAAACAAGCCCAGGAATTAAATTCTTTTCCTCCTCATTTTCTTCGGCATCAAAACAAAGAAAAGAAATCACTTTCCTTTCCCAAGTTCCAATTCCGCGAACCAAACGAAGCCTAGCTGCATAATTCAGAGATATTAAGGAGACTATTGTGGTCGTAGGTGTGAAGGCATCATTCCATGAAGCCGATGGATGAACCAATATTCTATGGGCTGCACACAAACGCAACTAGACACTTAATTTGGTGTACTAGTGTATTTTGATGGTATGTGAAAATACAAGATGAAAAAGCAGTTGAGCAAGGCACAACAAAAATTGTTAACGGCACTGCATTTTTTTGACAATCCTAATTTATTAGAGGACTATCAACATTTTTACAGTCTTTTCTATTTTAGATTTGTCAAAATTTTGGTTGATTTTACATGGATCGTTAAAATTTTCACAGTTTTAGATATACAGAAGACCGTCAAAACTTTGACAATCCTGAATATGTTGGTGATACTCCTTAACAAATTTTATAGTGCCTTTTATCGTTGCCCTGTTAGCCGAAGCACGAGACTTCCATGTTTCTCTAGTATGTAATTGTACGCTTTAAACAATGCCAATGAATCCATCCCTAGGTTCCATCTGTCCAATAATTAGATATTAAAGTATAATATTTTTTTTCTTTGAAGATAAATTTTATTCTGGTCCCTCCGAAAGACTACAAACTCAGCCTGAGTTCGAACGATACATCTCGACCTGAAGGCCTAACGCAACCGTAGGCATGCACCATATATCAACGTTCGAAAATATCGTTCGTAAGGTCTCACACAACCGTAGGTCTGCACTGCACCCACCATCTTTTCACTTAATTTCCTCTAAAGAGAATTAAATGGCGGTCCCGTTATGCACCCACCACCTTCCTACTTAATTCTCCCTAAAGAAAATTAAATAGCGCTCTTAATTCCCCCCTAAAAGGAATTAAATGGCGTCCCGTTCTGCACTCACAACCTTTCTTCTTATTTTTTTTTTCTAAAAGTAAAAATAAATGGCAACCCTGTTTGCTCGAACTAGCAATCTCGGAGGACGGGTGCCCTGTCTGTTATATATATATATATATATATATATATATATATATATATATATATATATGTGTGTGTGTGTGTGTGTGTGTGTGTGTGTGTGTGTTTTAAAGCAATGAGTAATTGTGGTAAACTCGTCTTCACTGGGGCTCGAACTCCGACCACTTGGACCTCATGCATCGCTCTTAACCACTAGGCTCGGTCATATATATATATATATATATATATATATATATATATATATATATATATATATATATATGGGAGCGGATCGGGAGCCCCGTCCGCGGAGCCCCGCCGAAGCCCCCGCGATCCTTAGCCGTTGGATCGTGCGGGCGGGCGCGGGCCCCACGCGGGCCCCGCGCGATCCGATGGTGCAGGGGGGGCGGGGCTTCGGCGGGGCTCCGCGGGCGGGGCCTTTGATCCGCTCCCTATATATATATATATATATATATATATATAAGGGATTAGAATTTTTGTACTTCTTCATTATTGTATGTTACTAGGAACCAGAAAGAAGAAATAATAGTCGTTGAATTATTATTATTTTGTCGTTGAATTATTATTATTTTGACGGTACATATTATGTTGAAATTTAATTTTTTAAAAAAGGTAGTTACGTGCATTTCAACTTCAAGCTTTAAGGGTATAACATGAACGATTAAAAACAAAATCAATTGTTGATAAGAGAGAGAAACTTCGTCGGTTGTGGCCTAGTGGTAGCAATTGGAGTCCCGCTGTGAAAGACGTAGGTTTGAATTTCTTCTTGACATTTATCATGCCGGAGAAAAGGACACCTCAGAGAGAGAGAGAGAGAGAGAGTTGACGCTTATGTGTTTGCTTTCACACGTTCTTTCCAATCAATTCAGTCTTGTTCTTTGTTCTTTGTGGGGGAGGGATGGGTATCTCCCTCACGCCTAAGGAGTCTAAAAAACCAATTATAAAGCCCTTCACTTTCAACTGGATAATTGATTCTCCACGCGTGACGTGCAAATATTGTACAAACTTTTCTTTCCTAACTCTGCCCTTTGCTTGTTGGAAAAAAAAAAAAAGAGAAGAAAACAAAACTAATGAAGCAACCAACTTTGGGAGCTTCCAAGCCCCACCCTGAAATAAAGCCAAAATTTAAAGATGTAAATAGGGTTAGAAAATAATGTCAAATGTTAGACAGAGTTATTGCCATTAAACATAACTATTCTTGACCTACAATGTCAAATGTTAGACAGTTATTGCCATTAAAGATGTAAATAGGACTTTTTTTTTGTAGATATGTTTATATTTTAATTAGTTTTTTTTATAGATATATGTGTAGTTAGTAAGATAATATGATGTAGTTAAACTATTATTATTTAGTAATTTTTTTAAAAATAATTGTGACGATTCATTTGGACTAATTTTTAATTATGCTAGTTTTTGAATTATTTTCTTCCGTAATTCTTTTATAATTAATTAAGGATATACATATGGCTTAGACGACTCATTTTGAATCGTTTGAAACCACACTATATATATATATATATATATATATATATATATATATATATATATATATGTTTTGTCACATACCACATGTCATATAAATAGAGACTAATGTTTAAAGTGAAAATGATTAAGGAAAGTTTTATGTAAAATTACAAATGGTACAATTTTAGGAAGAAGAAAAAAATCCAGCCCCATAAGAGGCAAATTGAGCAGTTTGGACGATGCACAAGTCGGCACTGGAGATTGCCGGATACTCGACGAAATCTGGTGAGCTTGCAGGTCGAATGTAGGATATCTGCTTGAATTGGTTTTCTGACGGTTTACATAATTCAGATATCCGACTAGATATTGTCGGTCAACGAGACGAGTTGGTTTGCTGGTTTATTATATTTCAGATGGGATCCACGTATCTTATCGGTGCACAATTTGAACGGTTTATATGCATTATGGGACTGAGTTAGAGGCTAAGTTGGAACTTTCAAAAAAATTCTAGGATTTCTTAGTCTCTATAAAGAGAAGGCTAAGGGACTCTCTTGAGTATGTTCTTCTACGATTCAAGGAGACATCCACCACCACTACGGTGAGATATGTGCTCGCTCGTAGATTCTTGCTCTCTAAGACAAGAAAGTTATGTCCGAAGCTCCTTCAACTCCATCAGGAAGATCATCATCGTCGAACGATAGGCAACTGTTGCTAAGTACGAAGTCTCAGTTAGGATTTAAATTTTGTGATCTAATTGTGTTTATTCTTATTTATTGAGAAGTTGTAGGGGATCACCTCTTGGGGCAAAGAAATTGTTATATAAATTGTATCAATCTTATTATTGTAGAAATTGAGATTTTTCTGGGTGACAAAGTCGCCACATATACGCTTGTGTGATGTGCTCTAAGTTATCACGAAATATGTTCTCGGTTTGTTATTTTCTTTATGGTGGAATTAATGTGGTCGATTCTTCTCATATCCACTATGTGCATCTTTAGATTCTAACAAAGTAATATCCAGACTTTCGATTCAAGAGTATTTGAAGGTACAAGCAATGGCTATATAGAAGATGTCAGCATATGATTATTCTCACGTGAAAAAATTGGACGATTTAGAACAAGGATGGAGGATATACTTTATTGCATGGATTTGTATGGTTCATTGGAGGACGATGAACACCAAGCCAAAGGAAACGCCTAATGATGGCTGGATTTTTACAGTGGTTGACACTTCTTGTATCTAGTGCAAGTCGAAATGGTATGCACATTGAGACGAGCCAAATCCAAACGGTCTCTAAATGCGAACATGATAGATGGTATCAAAGCTTTCTAACACTATTTGTAAGCTCTAGGATGAGAACACATTGCACTTTTGAATGTTTTGGGAGTTTGTGAAATCTAAATCTTAAATTTCCACACAAATAAATAATAGATTTTTATGATATTGGTCTTATAAATCTTTTATATTTAGGTTTAGGTACCCAAATCTCTATAGGTTTTACGATATGTCCCTTAAATATTCTATATTCATAATTAGGTACCCTGGAACTCAATAATTAGGCTCTTTATATGTCCCTTAAATATTCTATATTCATAATTAGGTACCCTGAAACTCAATACTTGTGAATTTTTCTTCTTCTCAAAATTCATATAAAGAGCCCTCCTCTTCCTTTATTAGTTAAAAACTAATCAACCATTGGGTTAATTATATAAAACTACTATTTGTCCTTCTTCCTCTTATTTTTCTTCCTCGATCATCAACTCAACCAAATCCATAAATGTCCATTGTTCTTCCTCAAATATTAGCTCAAAATAACTCTTATATTGTGTAGCATGATTTTAAGAGGAACCTGTAGATCCAAATAGAAATTATTGTCTGCCTATGAACTCATGTTAGCATGATCTCAGAACCCATGATTTCATTATATACAAAGAGGTAGCCATGAACCTAATAAAGTACTTTAATTGCCTATGAACTATTGTATTGTGTTCACTAATTATCTATGAACTTATTATTTTATAGGCTAAAAAAGAAGCATGATTAGGAGCGAGGAGAAAATGATGAAGATGAGAATAAAATGGTCAACAAATATATTAAATTGATTGAATATTTCCTCATTAAATGAGCTAAATTAACTAAAGGGGCTCTTAAATCACATTGTCAGGGCCGGCCCGGAACAATTTGATGTCCAGGACGAAATACAAAATGATGTCCCTTCTTCAAAAAAATATTAGAAATAAAATATCAAAAAAATGCATGATACAATAAACCAAAGTGAACCCTTTTAAATTGAGGCCTATTCATGCCAGCTAACCTTAAATTTTGCATCAGGAATATATCCTAGCAAATGGTAATACTAGTATTTTGTAGTTAAAAAAAAATCTCCAATGCAATATGTTATTTAACATTTCTTGTTTTTGTTTTTTCAGTACTAGGATAGAGATATATGGGCTTGTTTGCCTAATTTATCAACAATAGAGAAACTTAAGAAACGTAAAAAAAAAACCAAAATCAGGAGGATTAAAATTACAAGAGGAACAAAAGCTACAAAACATTTCAGTTTGAAAACCAAATTATTGTGAAATCTTAAGTGCAAAGATTACGAAAAGATATTCAACACTAGGAACAACGTATAATTTTAAGTGTAAAATCTTAAGTGCAAAGATAAATGAAAAGACTCATCGCCATCGGCTCATCGGTATTCAACACCAACGTGAGATCAATTATAATTTACAACACGTAGTGAGCTAAATATACTACAAAAGCTGACTGAAACTTAGTTACTATGAAAATGCGCATAAATAGACGGATTACGAAGGAAGACCGAAGATCTAATACAAACAATATGTATCCTAATTTTTAAAAGATGCAAAATTTCAAGTCTGTGCTTGTGTCCGTGCAAAGTAGATTATATGTAAATATAACTTGGAACTTTCGAAAAATAAACTACATCAATAGAACTCCTCATTGAAAAGACGGGGGACAAAGAGATATTGTCCTCAGTCATTAACAACAGAGGGAACTAAAAAAACATAATAAAGCCAAAATCACGAGGAACAAAAGTTAAAAATATTTCAATTCTCAAAATAAAAGTCTTGCTAAAATATCAGGTTCACATTGATACCTCTATCTCACATTTTGGTCTTATCTTCGGGTTACATCACGGAATCCTTTTTAAGGATTCTAGGAGAAGAAATTGAAGAAAATTATAAATTTTGTGTTTCAATTATATGGTCGTCTGGAATCGGAAGTGACGTGAAGAACTTTTTTTCCTCTGAAATGCAAAAGAAAATCTGAAGCGATAGGAAGACTAGTTTTTCTTTGAAATTAAAGAGTCGGACGGCTATCCAATTCCCAAGCGCCATGTCCTTTTTGTTTAATTGCTATAATTATTTTCTTCGGACCTTGCACTTTGAAGAATAAATCAAAGTAATAATATTTTATTATTTATTACTATTACTAACTTTTAAAAATTGGGGCCCCTTGGAATTTGGGGCCCAGGACGCAAGCCTTGTCTGCCCCTCCTCCGAGCCGCCCCTGCACATTGTTTAGAATCTGTGAGACTTTTTTTTATATACAATTATTAAGATTTAAAATACCTAACTCTAATTATGAAAGATTTAAGGGACTTACATCGAATAAACCCATAAATAATTGTAGTTTGTTGAACCAAGCACCAACCTCTAAACCGTTATAGGGGCAATATCGTCATTCCAAATGTGAACAAATAATAATAGGCAGTGGCATTGAAGTAATTAATTTATCGATTAATCTATCCACAAAACTCTATAAATAAATAACTCGGAACACTCTACAGGCAGTTTCCTTCCTCAGGAAGAAACCAAACAAAATCAACAAGAAATCGGGGAAAAAAAAAATCCTAAAAATTGGGGTTAGGGTTTCTGAGCATGATGTTCGGCTCTGGAGAGGAAATGAGGATCCTGATCCCTCCGGCGTCGCCGGATACGGCGGCGACGAGCGCTGGCGGTGGCGGGGGAGGGAGGGGGAAGGAGGAGAGGGTTCCTCAGTGGGGGCAGCAGGAGACGAGGGACTTCATCGGAATAAGAGGGGAGCTGGAGAGGGACTTCACGGTGTCGAAGCGGAACAAGACGCTGTGGGAGGTGGTGGCGGCGAGGATGGGGGAGAGGGGCTACAGGAGGAGCCCCGACCAGTGCAAGTGCAAGTGGAAGAACCTCGTCAATCGCTACAAGGTCCCCTCCCTTCTCTTGACCCTGATTCGATTGAAAAGTTGCTCTCTTTTCTCTGTGTTTGTGTAATTTGCTGTCAATTGTGACTAAAGATTGGATCTTGACATAGAAATTGTTGAAATTTGGGTCATTATTTGGATTCCATGACTTCCAACTGAAATGAGGGTAAGGTTTCACTTGACTACTGGTGGGTTTGTGGAATTTGTTGTCAATTCAGGCTAGAGATAGGATTTTGACATAGATATAATGAAATTTGAGTCATTATTCACTTGAGTGGTGGGTTTGAAGAAAATTTAGAAAAGTAGATGTGAAAAATGGTGAGATGTAGCGAGGTTATACTGATATTTGAGATGAAAAATGGGTCTTTTCTTTCTGTTGATTACGGTTTAGTTTATTTTTTCAGTTCTATTTATGTGAAACTTACTCTCTTTTGTATGTTTGTAGTGATATTGGGAATTTATTGTGCATCGAAATTAGAGAATGGATTTTACATGGAAATGATGGAATTTGAACAATTGTTTGATTTCGGTGACTTTCACCAATTGGTATGGAAACTAAAATGGGGATAAGATTCTACCCAGTGGTGGGTAACTCTATGTTTACGGGCGACACGGAGATGGGATTGAATTTAGCGTGTCCTAGTGATTTTGGGTGTCTGTGTCATGTCCGACAAGGTGCAACATGGACATAACACCTATTTTCGGAGTGACTGTACTTCCTAGGGTAGGTTACACAAAGTTTGTGAAATCTAAATATGGAAAATGGTGAGATAACTGGTTGAGTTGGAAGGAGAAGAGGAAGAAGGGAATAATGAACAATTTTAGGAGGGCAGCTTAGTATGGGCAGAAGATAGCAGATCATCATCACAATCCAAGTCTTCTCCCATCACAATGGGTTTGGCTATGGAACATATAAGAAGTTCCGTAAAAGGATTAACATTTTTGACTGGCTATCGATTTGTCATCAACCGTCTATTTTGGCCCCAAATTCATGGCTATTGACCTAGACAACCAATTGGCGTGTAGGTACGCCTACCTTTGGCGACGGTTTTAAGCTCATGAGACCAAATATTGCCCTCCAACTTCTCGTAGACTATAAAGAATCTATAAGAAGAGGAAAGATGCTACGATTTGATATAGTATCTAATGACTTCTAAGGCTTCTTTGAAGGGTTTCCATAAGTAAACTTTGAAGCGGTTTATTAGTGAATATGAGCTTATCCCGGAAGGTGATATAAAAGGTTTTAGATGATCGGTGACGGAAGGAAATGATTTACTCCAGCTAATTGAGAAATGTAGAGAAATGCTATTCAACCCATATTCATTATGATCATGCTGCCATGAGAACAGGATTCAGCACTTAGTGCAGCATCTAAAGGAGAAGGCTTTGTGCATGGACAAACGGGTTTTGCAGCTAGTTGTGAACATATTGTTAACCTTTCAAGATTTTGTACTTAATTTCTAGCTGATTCTATTATAGCAGAGGTGGAGCTTGTATATATTAAGAATGATATGAAGGATGTCAGGACTGATAATAGTCATCATAAGGATTATGGTCAGTGTTTTTTGGAAATTTAAATCAAGTTTTTATTGTTATAGTTTAGAAGGAAATACATGAGGGATGGAGAAGAGAAGAGATGTTGGCTAAGCCTAGTTTGCCGGAGAGAAATAAGTTGTATGGAATAACCAACATTTGCTCCATAATATTTTTTTCTCATTTATAATAACTCAATAATACAAATATGAAAGAGACTAATAAGTCGATGATATGAATAAAACTCGTAGACTTACTATGGAAACTCATTATGGATCGACTCATGACTCAACCTATATATATTATATATATATATATATTATAGTCTTTGACTATATCTAATTGACTCAAATAACATACTTATCCCAAATTAGACATGAATCACCTGTATTCTTTTACACCCCTCAAGTTGAACATGTTGATGAAATTGTGAAAGTTGAAAAATATGAAAGAGGGAAAAAATCAGGTTGTGGTCTTGTTAACGACAGTGAGGGAGGTGGCCATCTTGGTTGCAGAGAGACTGCCAGCCTGATGGTGAGAGAGGTAACTTGAATGGCAGTGAGAGAGGCGACCAGCTAGGCAGCAAGAAGGCAGGTTTTGCTGGAGTAGAGGTTCCCTGAGACGGAGTTGGACCTAGCAGGCGTTGGAGGCAATATAGGCTGGAGTTGGAGGTGGTCGGTGATGCATGTGGCCTAGATTGAGGTTGGAGGTAGCTGACGTCGGATGCAGTCTGGGCTAGACTTGCAGGTGGCTCGTGCTGCATGTGTCGTTGGTTGTAGGTGCCTACTCTGGATGCAACATGGGTTGGAGTTGGTGGTAGTGTATGCCAGTATAGGCCAGAGATGGAGGTCGGGACCATAGTTGCAAAAGAAATACATTTTTTTTCCCAACTTTATCAGCCTACTTTTTCTTTTCTTCTTCATCCTCTACCTTTTGCCTACCCCTACGAGAAGAATGATTATGAGACACCACTGGATGAAGAAAAACACCTGATGATTATACTGTCCCAGTATTTCCTATTGGGATTATGATGTTACTTTGATACCATGTTGAAATTCATGATAGAAGAGACTATTGCTATTGTTGAGATCTAGTAGGAAGCAATATTCAAGACGGAGGAAGAGAAGATATGGTAACTGACTCCAGTTTGGTGGAGAGAATTAAATGTTGGGAATAACTAACATACCTTCCATAGGATAGCTTTTACTTATTTAGTAATCTATGAAGCATGGACACTCTAAATGTAGATGCCATGTCTGTGTTGTATCGTGTTGAACACCTACTAGATGCAACACTACACAACACAACACAGAGACTCAAAAATATACTAGGACATGCCAAAATCAATATCATGTCCATGTCGCATTGTCTGTATTATATTGTATCATTTTTCTGTGTGTGCAACATGTAGCTCAAGGATACAAATATGTAAGGATTCTAATAAGCCAAGAATATAAAATTTGTAAATATAACTCATAGAGCCAGTATGGTAACTAAATATGGAAATATAGATCCTTGACTCAACATAAGGACCGATAGCTAAGTAACTTACCAATCCTAATATAGACCAGACACGTACTTATTCTTCTACATTTATGAATATTGAGACTTATGTTAGGGACTGGCTGCATGCTTGACTTTTTACATGTCTACATATATAAGGAGAACTCACATATATGTTCCTAGAGGCGGATCCATATTCAATGGAATGGGGGCTCAAGCCCCCACTGAATTTTCGGAAAAAAATAATGTAGATATTTTTTCAAATTTTCTATATATATATATAGTCCCTAAGGCACTAGCCTAGTGGTAGTGCGGGGGGCCGTCCGAGCATAGGTCTCGGGTTCGAATCTCCCCTTGGGCGGCTGGTTGGCTTTGAGCCGCGGCCCAACTTGGAAAAATGACACCTCAATATATATATATATATATATATATATATATATATATAGAGAGAGAGAGAGAGAGAGAGAGAGAGAGAGAGAGAGAGAGAATTTTTTCTTCAAGTTATTGTTAAAAGCTAGGCTAGTTGGTAAAGTAGTTTAAATATATTTTGTAGGTCTTGAGTTCGTTTCCTCTCACATATTTGGGATTGATTTTTTTCCATAGTCCCCACTCACTAAATTTCCTATATCTGTCCCTGTATGTTCCTAAATAATGCATGGCAAGAATGCAATCATTTAAAGATGCTATTTGGAAATTAAGATCAATCATTGCATATGTGATAAGTTGGGGAAGTCACAAAAAAGAGAGTAAAAGAACAAACGATTTGGATATGGAAATATGTTTGGTGGTCCAAAATTGAGTCAAGCTACTATACGACTAATTACTTAAGGTTAACTTCTTCTGGTACCAATCACGGGGAACTAATTTCTTGGTCTTAATGGGTTTGGAAGCTAGGTTTGTCGAATTAGGCAACTTTGGCTTGTTTATGCAATTTGTGGTGGTTGTTGCTGGTTGAGGCTTTCTTTCTTTTGGGGATTTAGCTAAAATGTGTTTCAGTAATTCAGAAAGTTTGGGAAATGTATCCTTTATTCTTGACTTTTGTCCAATTGGGTTCCAAAACCCCACAAATGGGTAAAGAAAATCCTGGTTATTAATTCGACTTTTCAACTCTCTTGCCTACTTCACATGTGGTGGGATATGACAGCATGCTAGTATAATCTTGTCTATTCACAGAAGCATGCTGCCAGCCATGCACCCACCCACCCATTCATCACCGGGGTTCTCAACTAAGAAGGTGCTCTTAAACCTCGCTTGAGTGAAGAGTGGTTTATGGAATACACCCTGGCATGTAGACCTCTCTGACAAGTGACAACACCCTCAAGCATAGATGCGTTCTACAACTTGTCCTGAAAGACAACTTTCAGCTATTGTGCTATGTTGCTTGATTCAAATTTTACTTACTATAATTTTATTTGTGGGGTTGAAGGGTATATGTGTAAGCCTTTGTTGCACGGACACAAGCACGAAATGATCATGACAACATGGACATGCCAGGGAATTTTCTGTGTAGGTGTTCATGTTTGTGATTATTCTCATAATGTCACACAGATATGGCCACAAACAAGGCACTGATTTTGGAGTATCAGTGCTCCCTCAGTGAAGCTGTAGGATTTTTTATTTAAAATAATAAAATTTCTTTTTAATTCCTTGAATGACTCGATCCTCTCTTTGATATCTTATGTTGTGTGTTTTTTCATGATCTTTCCTAGCATTAATCATGCCGAAGTTAGTGAATTCTTGATATCGATATTTTTTTTTTGAGGCAAGTAAATGTGGGAACTGGGAATGGATCTGTAAACTGGTATCTAAATGTTTCAAAATTTCCCCTTACTCCCCATCAGCTTCTAGTGGGTTATGTTTCAGTTCAACACTAGAAAAAGGGCTGCAGGTGTAAATAAAGTACAGGAATTTATATCAGGTATTTTCTATTAAAAACTCCTTGAGAAAATAACTCGACTCCTCTGGATTCCTCCATGGGTGTGTTTGCTTATACCTTTTTGAACTCTTTGCATCCATCTATCTACAAGTCTTTCCAACATACATTTAGCCACATGCAGTCACTAAAGTTTGAGTTGAATGAATATGGTTTTGTTAATGTTGCGTAGGATTGGCCCTTAACAGAGCTGAATGGAACAAAAGATTCATATAGATGAGCCAAAAATTTGGGATAATGAATTTGTACTTGTTTGTTTGTTGTTTTAGTGAG
>JANAVB010000194.1:24856183-25086594 GCA_029216955.1 Iris pallida
TTCGGTGCAAAGTGGGTCCCACTTTTCGAGTCAACGGGTCACTTTGAGATCGGCTCATCGGAATCCAATTCCGGATATACCGTTGAGTTCGTATCATCATTCTGAACTCGTTGACATATAATTTGCTGAGTTTTGAAGACATTTGCTCCGGCACGCATTTTCGTGCAAATCGGATTCCAAATGTCCGCGTCAACGTATCATTTTGAGATCGGCACATCGGAATCCTATTTTGGACATACCTTGGGTTCGTATCATCATTCTGGATTCGTGGACATATAATTTGCTAGGTTTCGTAGACTTCTATCCTGACACGCTTTTCGGTACAAGTGTCCAACGACGGACATCATTTTGACCCAAAATTACCGTTTTGCCCCTGTGTCCAAATTGGACTTTTGGACAGGCTATTCTAGCTATTTTGACCATTCTGGACACGTTGGTGATGTTATAAGTTTCATCATCCGACAACATCTGTAGAATCCTTCCCTTTTTGTGTCATCCTATTATTATAATATTTTCTCCTTTTGGTTGTTTTAGAGACCCGTCGATTTCAGTGATTTCTAAATCACTGAAATTTATAAGTTGACCCTGTAGATATTTGTAGAGACTAGCTTTGACCCAGTTTGACCATGGTTGACTACTTTGACTGAACGTCGAAGTAGAGTCAACATTTGACCTAGGTTAGACTAGTTTTGACCCTGGTTGACCACAGTTGACTATTTTGACCAAAGTCAACCGGAAGTCAACCGTAGCCTAAGACTGACCAGAACTTGACCGAAGTTGACAAGTTGACCCAAAGTCAGCTGTTAGTCAACGTTAGTCAAGTTTGACCTAGAGTTGACCAGAGTTGACCAATTGACCAAAAGTCAACTGTAAGTCGACCATTGACTTAGATTGACCTAGTTTGATTTGCTTTGACTTGTCTTGACCTAGTTTGACTTAGTATGACTTGATTTTACTTCCAAATCCTTATATTGATACAGTATTCCACCTATAGGTCATCGAGGCACTGTTCTTGGACCAGTTGACATATTCCACCAGATCACAGGCGAGTACATTCTCTGATAATATTTCTGTTTTATGATATCGTCTATGTTTCTTATATTAGTGTAGATACCCTTGTTCTCTTGACACATTGTTCACACGGATTGGTATTTTTCTGGATCCCGTCATGAGATGTTATTCATCGTTTTCCTTGGTATATCTTGTGCAAGTCTTTCTTGTTCCTTGTGCATTGTATAGACACGATTCCTGCAAAGGCTAGCTACCCTCTCAGAGAATCGCGTGTCATGATGTGTCATGGTTGGATCCACTATACTGGTCGGGGACGGGGAGTATTAGTGTAGATGTGTGGTCAATACCGTCTTGTATATCTTGTGAACCTTGTGAATGCCAATCATACACCACACGTATGGTTGGCTAGATCATAACCTTGTGCAGACCCAATCCGGCCACATGTTGTAGCTAGTACTCACACACCTAGATATATGATTCTTGATTCTTGTACATGCCATGATCAGTTTTACTTGCCTTGTTCTAGCTCTAGATTTACAGCTTACCTTGCCATGATACTCACATGTACATTTCATGATTTTCTTGTATATTCTCTCTATTTACTGCTACATTTTCAATATCGTCTAATTAGAACTGTTATTGAGATTTGTGCTCGTTCCATCCTGATTGGATATGTTGACAAAATTTTAGGAGTAGTTGTGCCCTCAGTATTTGGACTTCATGATGTTGCTAGCTGAGGTGGATCTCACTATTCTTCTATGTGAGTTGCCTGGTAGTTATCCTTAGTTAGTCTTGTTGTTCCTTCTTCATTTTTCCTGTCTTATGATCATTGTAGATTCTAGTTGTTCTAGTGATATTGTTATTATTTCTTGTCTTATCTTCCTTAGTTTTTGTGATGTGACATGAGTACATTTCATAGTTATGGATCTTGGATGTTGTAGTTAGTATAGTATACTTGATAGCGTTCTACCGCCGATACCGCGGCGTAGGCTGGGCGTGGCCCACGTATTCGTACCCGTATATCCGGGTGCGGGTCATGACATCAAGTCATGTCGTATTTACTTAAAGCAAGTCTATCTTACATTATCTTACTTATCATGCTATATCCTGTACACATATCATCAAGAAGAGTCTGAATTCTCTTATGCTAGTATAGATACTCGTACATTTTCCAAGTATATGTTAAGCCAGTATATAGTCCAGGGAGACTTAGTTCAGCGAGACTCGTGTACTCGATACATTTTATGTACCTATACTCGTACTAGTTAGCCGAGGGCCGTACACCGTGCTTGATTGTACTTGTATAATTAAAATACTTGCATCGGTAATGTATCGAAAGATGGATCGATCAGTGCCAATCGTGCTAGTGAAGGTCCAGCATGAGTTCGGCTTTGGTAAAAATCAACCTTCTTGAGCATGCCATATAGGACCGACTTACGAGAAACTACGACTCGTAAGCCTTGAATCAAATGGACTATGTTAACTATAGTTAACTAAATATAGATGTATCGAGAGATGAAGAATATGAGACTTCATGCAACCTCGTTGGCTAGGACTTCCAGGCCAGCTAGCTACCTCCATGGCTCATAGACCAGGATTTGTGACCTGCTCTTGGACACGTGACCTCTTAGAGGAACAGGTCCGTGATCTTTCTATATGCATGATCATGATGCTGATTAGTGTTGGGAATCAGATACGCCCTCCTGCGCTCCGATACCATGTCTGAGATGTTGTCGCAGCGAAAACTTATGCTAACCCACCTGAAATAACCAACCCCCGTCTAGCGGACACCAAGCACAGATAAAGACAAGTATATGGCAGTGACTACGTCACCTGGACAAATCCCAATCTCTATAACTCAGATGAAATTACAAGATTGACAAAAACTAATGTTGAACCCTTTGCCCTAATAAGTTCAACCCCCTCACCACACTCAAGAAGAAAAGAAAGAGATTATAATTGAAATCGTTCACCAACCCGTAGCAATCTCCCTAACCGAAGTTGATGACCCCTCGATTAGATTTCTTCTTCCTTCTGTCTTGGATGGTGAAGTCCTAAAAGCAAAGTGCAAAACTTTCTCTTAGATTTCCTGTGGACGAGCACCTCGAATCTCCACTTTTGTGCTGTGCTTTGTGCCTCCACCCTCACCCCATATATATATGATGAGAAAAACCTATTTTAGGTCATAATAGGATTTCTTAAATAGGAAGCTCTCAAATAAGAATCCTACTACACCTAAAATAGCCCATCAACATCCTATTTTAGATTATAATAGGATCTCTTAAATAGGAAACCCTCAAATAAGAATCCTATTATATCTAAAATAGCCCAGCACTAATTATGGACATCCAAATCAAATTAAATCAAATATTTAATCAGATTTGGACTCCATAAATATGCTATTACCAAATTCAGACTGGACTCTAACAATCTTTCCCTCCAGTCTGATGAGAGAGTGTTGACCCCATGACTCTTCAACTGGACTCCATGCCTGTCGTCATGCGACAGAGTTTCTGCTCTCCCATGCCACTGATCTTCAATCCCCCGAGCTGCTTTGCATCTTTCTTCGTCTCAATTTTCTCGACCGTTACGTCGATGCTAGCTGCCATGCGTAGCACCTCTTGGACTACTGGGATCCTGCTGATATCAATAACATGATCAAGACCGAAGTCCCTGACGATCAGCCTCACCGCAAGTCTCGGCTGACTGTCCCCGACTTCTGTCTTCCACCGAAAAGTGTTAACGTTCCGACGAGCTTCTTCATCCTTGGCTGGCCCAACCAAGCAGACGGTGCGGTCCTCCTGAGATTCGAACTCCTGAACATGCCCAACTTCGTGTCTGAACTTGAAGCTCCCACATACACATGCGTCCTCGAGCAGAACATCATGCATTGTGCATGACGTCGATGACCCACAGCTCCTCCTGAACTGTGTGAATGATGATGCTTCCGCCGCAGATTGAGTTTGCTGCAAACCTTGATCTCCTTCATGGCTTCGAACTGCTAAAATCGATGCCAAAACCGATGCCAAAATCGATGTTGCAAACCTTAATCTCCTTCCTGGCTTCGAACTGCTTCCGTCTCAGATTGAGTTTGCTTCCACCCGTCGCCAAAACCGGATCCGTAGAGCAACCCCCACCTAGAGACCGACCAGCTATCATGGGACCGACAGACTGTCCCTCAATCTTTGACTCACCACCATCCGTCGCTTTGTCTCGACGAACCGAATCCTCTGTATCCCTCAAAGCACGTAGAAGCCCCTCCTCAGCAAGTTTTCTACGATCCACCTCCTGTCGAGCACCCATCGAGTCTCCATCCGGTGTCTGTGGCCTACCTATATAGCTCAGCGGCTTGAGCCTGTATATGCCACAACATAAATCTCCTCGAGCCAGCTGTTAGGAACCCTTCGTAAGCATCCAATCTTTGTCCACAAACAGACTGCGACAACCATCATCTGTCAGCCTTCCTACCAAACCAAGTTATAGCACAAGCTCGGTATATGTCACATACCCTTGAGAATGAGCTTCTCACCGAGCTCCGTTGTTAAGTGCACATTACCGATGCCTACAACTGTAGCTGTCCCTTTGTCGTCCATCTTCATATGTCCAAACCTGCCGTCGCGGTATGACGTGAAGATCCTCCTATGTTGAGTGGCGTGATACGACGCCCCCGTGTCCATGACCCAGTCACCATCATGACACATGCCACAAGGTTCCTCTGCATCGGTTGCTGCGATGATGATATCTTCCATTACTGTGAGATCCTCCTAATCGTCCTTGCCTTTTGCCTTCTCAGCTTTGAGCTTCATGTAGTTCCTCTTGATATGACCCCTTTCGCCACAGTGATAGCAGCCCTCCTTGCGGTCCACAATCGCAAGATTCCGAGAACTCTTCACTGTCCTCGTTTGTAAATTGGGTCTTCCCTTCCCGTAGGAAGTCACTAGAGCAGACTCCTGCGACGATTCCACTTGCTTGCGTCGGACCTCCTCATTCAACAAGCTACTTTTGACTGCCTCCATCGTGACAACTCCATCAGGGCTCGTCGACACCACCAACGTCTCCCAGCTTTCCGGCAGAGAACTCAAGAGCAATAGGACCTGAAGCTCATCATCAATCACCATCTTCATCGCAGACAACTGCTTGATGATACCCTGAACCTCGTTCAGATGTTGCGCCACTGGGGCACCCTCCGTGTACTTCGAGTTGACGAGTTGGCGAATAAGAAATGCCTTGTTGCCAGCCGTCTTCCTTTCGTACAGAGAATGTAGCTTCTCCCATAACGCTTTTGCTGAACTCTCCATGGACACGTTGTGAAATACCGAATCATCCAACCATTGGCAGATGAATCCAACGGCCTTCCGATCCAGTTATTTCCAGTCTTCAACAGCTTTATCCATTGGCTTTGTGTTGTCGCCCTCCAACGGACCATGCAAGTCCTTGCACCAGAGTAGATCCTCCATCTTGGTTTCCAAATTGCCCAGTTTCCTCCTGTGAGGGTGATCATACGAGTGTTCACCTGCTCCGTAGACATGGTTGCCAGAACCTCCAAAGCTGTGATACCAGATGTTGGAAATCGGATACGCCCTCCTGCGCTCCGATACCGTGTCTGAGACATTGCCGCAGCAGAAACTTAGGCTAACCCACCTGAAATAACCAATCCCCGTTTAACGGACACCAAGCACAGATAAAGACAAGTATATGACGGTGACTACGTCACCTGGACAAATCCCAATCTCTATAACTCAGATGAAATTATAAGATTGACAAGAAACTAATGTTGAACCCTTTTCCCTAATAAGTTCAACCCCCTCACCACACTCAAGAAGAAAAGAAAGAGATTACAATTGAAATCGCCCACCAACCCGTAGCAATCTCCCTAACCAAAGTTGACGATCCCTCGATTAGATCTCTTCTTCCTTCTGTCTTGGATGGTGAAGTACTAAGAGCAAAGTGCGAAACTTTCTCTTAGATTTCCTGTGGACGAGCACCTCGAATCTCTACTTTTGTGCTGTGCTTTGTGCCTCAACCCTCACCCCATATATATAGGATGAGAAAAACCTATTTTAGATCATAATAGGATTTCTTAAATAGGAATCCCTCAAATAAGAATCCTACTACACCTAAAATAGTCCATCAACATCCTATTTTAGATTATAATAGGATCTCTTAAATAGGAAACCCTTAAATAAGCATCCTATTATATCTAAAATAGCCCAGCACTAATTATGGACATCCAAATCAAATTAAATCAAATATTTAATCAGATTTGGAGTCCATAAATATGCTATTACCAAATCCAGACTGGACTCCAACAATTAGATTATGTATTATGGTATCCAGTTTACTTTTTGTTATTTATTTCTTTCACCTGACAAGTACAAGTCTAGTATATGTTATAACCATGATCAGTCTTGGTTATCTACCGCAAACATGCAACTTAATAGAGAGAGTGAGATTTTTTCGAGTAACAGTACATCACGTATATACTTGTTTGATATGCACTTGGCACTCTTGTCATTTTTTTTAAATTTCAGTGATCGATGTTCTCAATATTGAGAAGTACGTCTCTAAATCCCAACAACTACAACTGAATTTCAAAGAGATAAAGGCCAAACATGGACTCTTCCTAATGCATTTTGAGCACGAGCCTACAAAGGTTATAAGCATACCAATTTCAAATAAAGATCAATATTTTCAAATCAAAGTTAGTATCAAGAAAAGTAATAATATTCAATCAAATTAAAAGATGTAGTTTTTTTTTGCGATGCCCGGCGTAACGTTCAAAAATTTGTGCACACTGCATTGAATGTCTTTTGGGTCAACTTTTTCCAATTCATACCATTTTTATAAATAGAAGAAATAATACATGGCCTCCCCGGTTCGAATCCTAATAGATGGGACAAATGTCTGCTGCACTCCTACTGGAGGAGTGCTGCGGTGGCAAAGATGTAGTTATCTCTTTCTCATCTTCATCCTCTTTCTGTCTTACTTTCAAGAGATAAAACTTGTACCAGAGTTCATCTTACCCGCTTCTTCATGATATAAAACTTGTACAAGAATTAAAATATATTGTATTTAACTCAAAGAATATCTTAACTGAGCCCGCACGTGCTAGATTTTTTAAAAAAAACTCAAAGTCTTTCAAGAAGCTATTAGCTTACCACTTGGGCCACCAAGTAATTGTTAATTTGTTGTAGCTTTGATGAGAACATTATCATCAACTGGATGTAAATAATGTCTTACATATATGGTGATTCACTACCAAAATACAGGCAAATAGCGACTAAAAAATAGCGACGGCTTAATCAGTTGCCAATTAGCGACCGACAAGCGACTTACGGGCGACGGATTGTTTCACTTAAATTTTTTATAAGTTTAGCGGCGGATCAACGACCATTTAGCGACGGGGTATGTCAACCGACTGATTAGCGACAGATATATATGTCGCTAAGCTGCTGTAAATGTCGACATTTCCATGTAGCGACGGCAAATTTCCGTCGCTAAGTTGCTGAGAAAATTCGAAAGTTACTTAAATTTCAAAAATTTCCCAATCTCTCTCTCACTCTCAAAATCCTTCTCTCTCCTCCCCTCTCTCTCCCCCGTCCGACGATCACCCCCCCGACTGTGCCCCCCTCCAGCGACACCTCTCCGGCGACCCCCCTCCGACGGCCCCCTCCGGCTCCCTCCCCCACTCCGCCCCCTCCCTCTTTTCGTCCTCCGATCGAACCCCCTAACCACCCCATCTTCTCCTCCTCCGTCGAGCCCCCACCTCTGGCGACCACCTCCCTCCGGCGTGCTCCCCCACTCCGTCCCCCCATCTTCTCATCCTTTAAAATCCCGTACACCCTCCCTCTACTCATCCTCTGTCATGCCCCCCTCCGGCGACTCCTCCTCCGGCGTCCCCCCCTCCGGCGCCCCCCCTCCGACGTCCCCCCTTCTCCGAGATCCTCTCCGTGACCAACCTCTTCAAGGTCCGAAATCCGAAACCCTAATTTGCATTTATTTTTATTTATACTTTATTTGTATTTTCTCAACATGTTCTAGGGTTTCAATTTCAATTTCGTGTTTGAAATTTATCGGTATAGTAGTGGGTATAGTAGATAAATAGAAATTTATCGGTATAATAGTTTTAGAAATTTGATGGGACACGGACACGAAATAAATAGGTTTATTTTATGAGATATATACTTGAGTATCAATTTGATACTGAGTATCAACGTGATACCTAATTATACTAGGTTTGTTTTATGAGTGAATGTACGTGAGGGGTCATACCAAGTTATACTAGATTTGTTTTATGATACCAAGTGATATATAGCATCTTAATTCTTGGTGCAGAATCATTCACGTGTATTAGAACAATGAGTCGATACTTACTTGACCGTTCATGGATGTACAATCGGCAACATGAGAGTATGATTGGCTTGACGGACGATTTCAAGGCGGGCTCTAAACCCTAATTATGTACAATCGGCAACATAAGATTTATAGTTTTAGAAATTTGACGGGACACGGGACACGGACCCTAAACCCTAATTGATTGATCAATACGATATATACTTGAGTATCAATTTGATACTTGAGTATCAACGTGATACCTAATTATACTAGGTTTGTTTTATGAGTAAATGTACATGAGGGGTACGTCATACCAAGTTATACTATGTTTGTTTTATGATACCAAGTGATATATAGCATCTTAATTCTTGGTGCAGAATCATTCACGTGGATTAGAATAATGAGTCGATACTTACTTGATCGTTCGTGGATGTACAATCGGCAACATGAGAGTATGATTGGCTTGACGGACGATTTCAAGGCGGGCCCTAAACCCTAATTATGTACAATCGGCAACATGAGATATATAGTTTTAGAAATTTGACGGGACACGGACCCTAAACCCTAATTGATTGATCAATGCGATATATACTTGAGTATCAATTTGATACTTGAGTATTAACGTGATACCTAATTATACTAGGTTTGTTTTATGAGTGAATGTACGTGAGGGGTATGTCATACCAAGTTATACTAGGTTTGTTTTATGATAACAAGTGATATATAGCATCTTAATTCTTGGTGCAGAATCATTCACGTGGATTAGAACAATGAGTCGATACTTACTTGACCGTTCGTGGATATACAATCGGCAACATGAGAGTATGATTGGCTTGACGGACGATTTCAAGGTGGGCCCTAAACCCTAATGATGTACAATTGGCAACATGAGATATATAGTTTTAAAAATTTGACGGGACACGGGACACGAACCCTAAACCCTAATTAATTGATCAATGCGATATATACTTGTGCAATTTGATACTTGAGTATCAACGTGATACCTAATTATACTAGGTTTGTTTTATGAGTGAATGTACGTGAGGGGTACGTCATACCAAGTTATACTAGGTTTGTTTTATGATACCAAGTGATATATAACATCTTAATTCTTGGTGCAAAATCATTCACGTGGATTAGAACAATGAGTCGATACTTACTTGACCGTTCGTGGATGTATAATCGGCAACATGAGAGTATGATTGGCTTGATGGACGATTTCAAGGCGGGCCCTAAACCCTAATTATGTACAATCGTCAACATGAGATATATAGTTTTAGAAATTTGACGATACAGGGGACACAGACCCTAAACCCTAATTGATTGATCAATGCGATATATATACTTGAGTATCAATTTGATACTTAAGTATCAACGTGATACCTAATTATACTAGGTTTGTTTTATGAGTGAATGTACGTGAGGGGTACGTCATACCAAGTTATACTAGGTTTATTTTATTATACCAAGTGATATATAGCATCTTAATTCTTGGTGCAGAATCATTCACGTGGATTAGAACAATGAGTCGATACTTACTTGACCGTTCGTGAAATGTATTGCCATTTTATTTAACCCCTAATTAATCTCTATGTTTCCATCAATCTTACTAGATGGCACCCATGACCCGAGCACGTCGCTTGAGAGAGACACAAATGGCTACTGAGGAGGTAGTGGTACCTCATGCTGCTGAGAAGGAAGTGGTTCCTCCTGCTGCTGAGGAGGTGATACCTAAAGCAGAGATCAAGGTTAAGGAAGAAGTGTTTCCTCCTACTATTAAGGCGAAAGTGATTCCTAAAGCCGAGATCGCTGTGAAGGAGGAAGTGACACCAGAAGGCAGTTGCACCGGGAGTTCCAGTCATCCAGCTCCTATAGATAATCTTGCTGGCGTGGACCCTTCTTATGCGCGGTGGCTGAAGGAGTGCTATCTGCCCCAACATAGAGGGTAGAGTTATATATATAATATGACTTTTGACCGGATTTGTTTCCGGTAGACTTATTTAGACTTGGATGTTTCTGGATGCTATTATATAGACTTGGTTATTTTCTAGACATGGATGTTTCTGGATGCTATTATCTAGACATGGATGTTTCTGTGATATGTTAAATGTATGGTTATTATCTACAAATTCAACAGAGGGTTGCTCCGGGTTTATTTTTTATAAACTGTGATATGCTAAATGCATGCATATTTGATTTAGAATATATATTTCATTTCTTGTAGATATCTATTTTTTATCTGGTATGACAGGACGAAGAGGATCGTACCTCGGTGCATCCCGTGCCGGTAGAGGTTTCACTAGTGGACGGAGTGGTACTCCGTTATTGGAAGATGGTTTCGGACCCTCGTCTCCTAGTACTCCAGTGTACCAACCACTCAGATCTTCGACTACGTCGACGATACGTGGCAGTACTCCTGTGACGGACAGTTTCAGGCCTGATCCTAGCCCGTCCAACATTCCTCTTGCGGACGACAATATAGAGACGAAGGAGCGAGTGGAGGAGGTCGCACCTACGCTGTCTCCATATGATCCTAGTGATCCTTATGCGCCCCTCTGGACGAGACGATGATGGAGATTTGGTCCGACGGGCCTATAAAATAAGTTAATTAGTTAACATTTATTTATACTTGTATCAGTATATTCATGAATTTAATTATCGTTGTGTAGATATCGTCCTCCATCAGTTCAGAGGGCATTGGGGCTATTTATAAGGTCCAACTATGGGGGCCCTTGGATCAACTACTCGGATGCTTCGGACGAGAGGAAGATATATTGGTTTACCCACTTCAAGGTAACTAAAGTATATTGCTTTTAGTATAAATCATCATTTATGTATATTATATAACTAACTAATTTAATTTTTGTAGAAAACATATTTTTATCCACCACACCGGGCTGAGATGATCGAGAAGCAATTTTCTGCCGTTGCCGCCAAGTTGATTCGGGATACGATCGAGTACCAGAAGGCTCGAGAGCGCTCCGAAAACCGATCCAAGGTTGAATCACGTCTGAGCAGTGGACTGCGATGAGGGCTAGATTCGACGATCCTAGGTGTCACGACCCGCACCCAATATTTGGGCATGAGCCATGGGTACGTCCAGCCTACGCCGCAGTATCGGCGGTAGAACGCTGTCTAGTCATCTCCACAATTTAATCAAATTCAACCATACAATTTATAGATTTCTATAATCATAACCAAAATCCACATCCAGTCCACAATAACAAGATGTACACAATAATTGTAGTAAGAATGAAGATAATGAATGATATGAATTGCCTCCAAGGTAGAGACCAAAATAAGATAGATAAAATAATCTCAAGAGACAAAATGTACCAAAAGGATGTCCACTACTCCAATCTCATAATCCACAAATAAAAATGAAATACAATAAAGAAAGAGTTTCTATGAGCAACTCATGCTCTATAGCATAATGTCTAGCTAAAAGTCTCCTGCGGAGGGTAGCCCCGTATCTAAGTCCTCCTGCATGCTCAAATCAGGGTCTTCAGTCTGCTCATAATAAGTAGTACAAAACTCCTCTAACTCATCACCTAAAATGTTAGTTTTCCAGTCAGGAATGGAACAAGTACACATATGACAGCTATCCGAGAGACAATAGAATTGCTAAACATGTATATAACATATGAGAATGAAACTAGAAAGTAACTAGCATTATGGTACAAAGGAAAAGACATGAAACTCTATCAATGAGAATATAGCTACTAGAAAGCAATATGTAAAATCATGGTAGCATGGCAAGTGGTGAAGAGTATGATGAAATAATAGGAATAATAACTATCTACGTGCATTGAAATATCAGTTTCGATGTGTGAACGGCTAAAGGGTAAATCCGGCACCCTGCACGTGTCGTGTGCAGCTGCTATTATTCAAGAATAGACTCATGGGATATATTTGGTTGTTCACATGCCTACTAAGATATTTCTCCGCCCAGCTAGTACTCATGGAATCATCGTAAGTGGGGTAAACATAAGGGATAATCAAGATGTATAATAAAATCCATGGTACTAATCCTCGTGTGCCAATCGTATCAACAAACAGCAAGACATATGAATAACAGGTCGAGAAAACTATCAGAAATGGTAACAATCAGTATATGCACTTGCCTGTAGTCCTGAGCTGCGGGTATGAGTCGAGCACTGAGTCGGAGTCCACAAAACCTATATTATGATTCGATATAAATCAATACATGAGTTTAGAAAATAAGTCTATCTTTTAAGTATTGCAAGTTTTCCTTACATGATTAGTGGCTTTTAAGGTAACTGCCACCTACTTGTGAAGGCTGGTTATTAGTGGTTTAGTAAAATCGCCTTTTATTGGTGCATTGCTATAGTGTTCCTTCATTATTAGGTTCACTAGCTTACCTGTGAGGAGTCTCTCTCCATTTCCTACAGTACCTCCTATGTCAAGGGAGGAGGACAGACTCATAGGTTATGATTGAACCTTACATTACCTAACCAAGACTAAAATGAAATCTGTAGCCTATTCTCAAAGGAAATATGGGTTGGACTCTAGGTATTCCCCTAATAATACATGACTAAAAGGAGGCTGATGCATTTAAATGAGAAGGACTGGAACTAGTGTCATGATTTAAAGACTTAGACCGAACAGTGAAATTAGATATGTAGGTGATGGTGTGAACCCAACATGGGGATCTAACCTAAATGAGGATGCTGATATCAGGGAGTTGAAAACAGGGCAGTATCAATTAACTAAAATAGGGTATGGCTTAACAGTGCTATAGATAGACTGTCATATATATATGAACCCCTTGTGTGCTGCTGTCTTGCTCGTTTCCTGCACCATACAGCGTTACATTTTGGGTTGATACACTCTCTCAATACCTGGTTACCTAGACCACACTACTCGAGTACACTTCCTATCCAGCACATTGGATTCACTGAGGATACCTTCATGTACACAGTCTCTACTTGAATTCCAGCCTAATCTGTGAATTTGTTAACTGTACAGTGGGTAATTCACTTGCCTATCTGTACCAGCCCTAGAGTTTCTCTACTTACATATATTCCTCCTTTCCTGATAGCTCATGCCTCTTTCTACTAACCTGTCCTAACTAGGATGATGCCCTCGAGTGGTTGTATCTAGGATGGATACAAGAGACTAACACCACTGGTTGTACTATTTCCTGTGTACTTGTGCCTATATAGGAATTGGTACAAGGAGCTGACACCATTTCTTTGTATATAAAACCTTTGGGCATAACTCACAAGACTTTGTTCACTCATGTTCCTGCTCTGTTACTGTCCTCTCCAAAAGTATAGGCTGACCCCCCTTCCTCTACAACCTGGTGTTGGTCCTCAGTGTACAGGATTTGACACAGGTACAGGATTTGAACCACAACCAGAACACACACACACAGAACACACACATTAATATATACAAGGGTCAGTCCAAGGGCAGGAGATAGCCAAGGATTTGACACCCATTCCTTTTACAATCTCCACGGTGTACTCTTTCAAGTGTCTGACCTACCCTTAGTTCTATTATTCAGGTGACACTAGTACATCCTGTCCTATTTCTGAACCATACTCGATACTCCCTATTGTTTATCCTACATGTCCTGTATACCTGGGTACATAACACACATATCCTCTTAGATTTTATATTACATCCTGTACTTGCTCCCTGTCCTATGATACTCCATTGATAAGGACATACTCTGGGCACATAACCAAGGTCACATGTATATCAATAACCCACACTCTACTCTATAATTTAACCCACACCTAACTGCCCAGTACAGTTTCAATTGCAACAGGAATCTTGATTCCTGCACCTACACATATCATCCTATTCATTAATGGTTTCCCCTCTCACAGGTCTTGATATCCAAGCCTTCTCATATCAGTCTCTTGACTGACACCCACTCCCAAGCCTGTGATCGAGTTCCCTCTACCATTTCCTGAGTCAATGAACCCAAACCCCCACACCATACAATGGTGAACTGATTCACAAATGTCAGTTTGTACGACTGATGCAATATCAGTTAAGAATTTGTAACATAGCATCAACTTGGATAAACTCATACACTCCTCTGTACAGTTCTCATGTCTAGAACCTAACATCAACAACTCACAAACTTAGCTATATCATACATGTAAAATACATATACATTTACTAGTCTACTGTACAGGCTCTTATATAGGATACCTATAGCAGATGGTATAGCAGTTACCAATTACACTAGCTCACCTACCTACATTGGTAGAGTATAAGGCAGCAAGAAGAAAAGGTTATATATATATATATATATATATATATATATATATATATATATATATATATATATATATATATATATATATATATATATATATATATATAATATCCACATGTAGTCACAACTTCTCAAGCCCCTTCTTTACTTCACCTGTGCTTTGCTAACCTGGCCCTTCACAAGGGCAGGATCCCCTGCTCATAGGGCTTCCATTGTAGGCCCCCAATAGGACTGCCTCCCCCATACTTGTATAAATATGGGTTTGCATGCCTACTCAGCCTAATTCTGATACCCTAGTCCATTTCCACTCTCATGTGATATGACACATGTGAATTTCCTGGTGTTCAGACAGTACTCTAGTCAAGTGAATTTTCTGATGTTACTAAGGCCCAGGGGGACCGATCAATGATATGAGTTGAATTACAACTCTTCTTAATGCTGACAGGATACAGGTATATCCATATGTAGCGGTCTGCACAATGAAAATAATGGACTAAGCTCTATATACAGGACAAAGTGAGGGAGGGCAAAATAGACACATATGGACTGATGTATTCTTGTTGCAAGGTAGATGAGCAATGTCTACTACATTAAGTGAATGAAATAATTAAGTGATAAAGGCCCTATTCTACTTGAGCCTCCACACTTCCCTTTTCTCTGAAATCCCAGTTCAGGGAACTGAACATATATTGATGAAGATTGATTCTTATAAGAGTATCAGTCATCTGTCATAAGAGAAAACTGGACTGGAAATAATTAGGCCTATGTGGACTGCATAACACAGGGCAACATACACATGGGGAACTCTTGGTTGTGACCTAGTATCACGACCCGCACCCGCTTTTCGGATACGAGACGTGTCCAAGCCAGCCTACGCCGCAGAGTCGGCGGTAGAACGCTGTCAAGCCCGCAAGAAAATAAATGCTCAAAAATAAACATTTGCTGCTCATTCACAATTCTAAATTTATTACAATAGTTACAACATTTATATTTAAAGGAAATACATGATTTTACAATTAATGAAATTGATACAATTGCTTTCTATTTCTAGGTTGTCCTCAGCATACCCAAGCCTTTCCAATGCTAACAGTGATCGTGGCTAAACCTGAAAAATATTGGTTTTCAGTCAGGAATGGGACAAGTACACAAACCGACGGCAATGCAAAACACAATAGAATTGACAAGACATGAAAATAGCATATAAGATATGAAAACTGGTAAATAACTGAAGACATAACACGATAGAGAAGAAAATAAGAAAAAACTAATAAAAGACATCTATCTAGGTGGTGTGAAATATCTGTTTCGACATGTGAACGGCTAAGGGGTAAATTCGGCTCACTGCACGTGTCGTGTGCAGCTGCTATCATGCAATAATAGACATTTTGGGGATATTTCTGGGTAGTTCACATGTGTACTAAGATATTTTCCCTTCCGACTACTCCGTGTGACGAGCGTGTCAACAAGCAGCAAGATATATGTATAGACATGAAATGAAAAGACTACTATGAATCGAAAAGCAATCAGAAAGTGCACTTGCCTGGGGTCCTTAGCTGGAGAAACCAATAATAATATACCACTCAACGAGCCACAATCAATCAACACATGCAGAAGTCTCCGGATGCTGAAATAAATATTACCAATGTTCTCAGAATAGTCAAATTAGCTAGGATTGCCTGTCCTTAAGTCCAATTCTTGACACAGGGGCAAAACGGTAATTTCGGGCAAAAACGATGTCCACCGTTGGATGCGCTTTGCACCGAAAAGTGTGCCAGAGTCAACGGTCTCTAAAGTAGTCAAACTACATGTCTACATATCCAGTTTTCCGATACGAACCCAACCGTATGTCCAAAGTTGGATTCCGGCGGGCTGTGCATAAAATTGCCCGTTGAGTGGGACCGTGGGGCCCGTAAAACGGTGATTTTATCAACGGTCTCAGAATCAGACCAAACTTGGCATACAGAACCAGAAAAACGATACGATTCTGTTGGCGTAAGTTTCGTCTCGATCTGACGAGCGTGCACGAAGTAATTGGAGAATTTGCAAAGTGCACGATACGGTGAATTTCGACGGATACGCATCAAATTCGTCGCGCACACGCGACCAATTTGAATTCCGCCAAAGCCCACACGACCAAGAAGCTGTTACGCAGCTTTTGATGCTTTCGGTTCGCGACCACGTCGCCCGGTTTGGCGGGACGCACGTCGTGTGGAACAATTTTCTAGTTTTTAAAACAGGTTTTTGGGAAACTTCGGAATCCGATTTCTCGGCACGTAGTCGATGAAATCAAGTTCCGTAAAAAGGGATTCGAAGCCCTACATGTTGTCAATAAATGCCTTCAAATAGTTTTTCTAGCATGATACTAGATCGATCAGAGTCGATCGTCGAACTTGGGTGATTGGACTGTTATTGGTCCTGTTTTCGAACAGGTTTTTTCGGCCACTTTGGCCTCGATTCACGACGCGTACGGGAAAAATTAAATTGAACTAATTAAAGGGACTAGGAGAGGGTCATATCGGGATCGCACCTGAAGAATCGATTCGTAAAATGGCAGGGTATTGGCGGAGAAATCACGTCTCTATTCGGTGCGCTTGCAGCCTATGCTGCTGCTGTCATCTCAGTTTCGCGCGTGCGCGCACTATCTCCGCGCGGTCTGGCCGGCCGACGGCCCGCGGTGGCACGCGCGTGCGTGCGGGGGAGGCGCCCAGGTGGTGGCGTGGGGTGTTGGCTTTCGGATTTAGGGTTTCGAGGATTCTTCTCCCTCTCGATCCCTCTCGTATATTTAACTGAAACGTGGGGGGGGAGGGGGGTCGGGATTAGTTGCTCGGCTTGGGAGGTTTTGGCCTCAACGTACGGGGCTGGGCCGGCTTAGGGGTTGGGTTAATCCCTCTAAGAAGGTTTGGGCTGCTAGATTGTTACTCATTCCTTTTCTTTTTCTTTTTCTTCTCTTTTACTAATTATCATTAGCTATATATATATATATATTTATTTTTTCTATATATATATATATATATATATATATATATATATATATATATATATATATATATATATATATATATATATATATATATATACAATTACAAATACATGTATATTTATTTATACCTACATATATATATATATATATATATATATATATATATATATATATATATATATATATATATATATATATATATATATATATATATATATATATATATATATATATATATATTTTACTTAAGTATCTACACATACAATATTTTCACATATCTACAATTACATGTATATTTATTTATACATACATTTATGTATCTATACATTATAGACTTATTTATATAATACTAGTATATTTATATATTTCACTCACGTATATTTATACACACTGGTATATATACATGCACATATATATTCACACACATATACCCAATAATATTAAAATAGTAATATTTCATAATAACTTCAATAATATTAAAATAAAATAATAAAATAATAGCAATAATAATAATAATAACAATAATAATAATAATAATAATGAGAATAATAATAATAATAATAATAACCACAAAATTCAATAAATCAATAACGGTGTATACACCACCATGCACAGTCTAATAATGCCAAAATGCGTGAGGGCCTATTTTATGCAATTATCATTGAATATTAAACAATAATGATATTTATAATATCATAAATATGAATACTAAAAAATATTCATTAAATAATTAAAACGGAAATCTACACACTCATACCAAAATATGTCAATACGAATGTCATTGAACGTACTGCATGACTACATGGGCTTGGGCTCAGTTTGGGTCCAATCTGCACTAGTTTGGCACAACCGGGTTCCCTAAAACTAAATAATATAATTAATTAAATAAATAATCTTCGATAAAGGGTTACGTCGCAACTTGGCCTGGTTTTCCTAGTTAGGACATCACTATGGCTCGGCCTCCCCTACCAAGGCTAATACACTAGTCGAAGCACGCCACTGCACTATTCGTGCCACGATTTCTAGTCACCTTGTACTCCAAACCTCAACTATGGCTAAAATCATCTACCGTAATAATTAACTATTTAATTATTTATAAAATTCTAAATTTACTATTTAAATCAAATAAATAATAATAAAAAAAATATTTTAAAAATTTTCGGGAAGGGAGGCTACAAATCTACCCACCTTAAAAATAATTTCGTCCTCGAAATTCAAATTCATAACTATTTCTTAAAATTCAAAGTCTGGTATTCCCTTAATCTCCTCAAATTTAATTTCTCCAAAAATATTTATGGCCTTCTCTAGTCATTTGGTATTTACGAAATCTCGAGGACTTCTACCCACCTTAGGTCACACTACTTCCTTGAAACACGGGTCACTAAAATCTTATATTCTTCTAACTAGTGGCTAATAACTCTTCTAAAAATATCTAGGACATATGGTATTTATAATCCTCTCGCATCTATCAAACAACTCAAAATTTAACAAGCAACGAATTTATACAAGTAGCATCTTAATAAATTCTAATAAGCATGACCATTCGTTGCTTCTAAAATATGAAGGACAGAAAGTGTACCGGTACTATGGGAAGGGTTATAACTAGTCTTTTTGTCCTGAAAGTCGTATCATAAAAATAGAGTACAAGGGAACGGGTTTGAGTGGGACATGGTATACCTAGATGAAGGTGGACTCGTCTAGATCTCGTATGTGAAATTTGTTGGAAGATAACAGCTGGTCTCGTGCTCCGAATATTAATGACACGGTCGGGGACACAAAATGATCTAAATGAAAAGTGGGAGTCCAAGGGCACTAATAATCATCCTAATAGAAATTGTTCTAATCACTCGGTAGTCCTGGTATATCCTAAAATTTTAGAGGGCTTGCGGTCTACCCACCTTAGAGGCCAGGATATAGTGGCAAGGTTCCTGTCACTGGGCTGGCCGATGGTAGCTACACTTGCGTATACAACTATCATATCCATGGGAAATAGTCTGTATCTACCTATCAATTACGAGCTTTTGTCTTTCTAAATCAGTGAAAGACAAAACCAATAAGGAGTTCAAGAGAGGGGTCACTGAGTGCAATTACGTGATTGAAAGACGAATGTACTATTTCAAGGAGGATTGTCAAAGCAGTCGCGGATGAGATCCTAGATACCTATATATCTCAATCCACGTAGTATAATTAAACGAAGAGCGAACCAAATGCATCATGGTTGATCAGACCATAATACAATGATTCTGATTAGACAATATGTTAGCGGGCATCCCCAATAAACACATGTCTCGAATCAAGCTCGATAAAAGAGTAAGCTTGCAAAAAAAACTAGGTTGTAATAGCAGCGTTGGTCAAGATAGTCAAAATACAAGCACGCGAGATTTTTGGAAGGAGAAATAAGAAGTTCGAGTTTTGAGAGAATCACAATCTTACCTGGTGTTCTTGCTTATACAGTCTCCCTATAATCTTTCTATCTCTAAGGCCTTGGTCGACTAATGGGTTATGGACTTCTGAGTTCTATTTTCTAAGTAGACCTATTAGTGTCTGTTAATTCCTTGTTAATATATCACAAGGGCCACAGGATACTAGGTTGGGAGGCAGGCTTACCAAACTTACAGAACTTTCACTATTTTGGCTTTGGATCTTACGGTATACACAGGGCATTTTTCTATTCTATAAAGTATCCTAATCTTGTGATCACGTCAAAATTATTTTACCGAAAATTATGCCTCGCCTATATAATCTGGTTGTGGCAAACTCTTGGTTCCGTGATTCAGGGGCGATATGCTATCAGGTACTCTACTCTATATTGGCACAAGGGTATCTAAGATCTAAAGAGGTCAGCGAGAATATAGTCTTAGCAATGATCCATAATCCACAATTTTTCAAAAGGATTTCAATTCTATGGGTTGTGCCTCGCCAGTGCGCTGCTGGCTGCAGTGAACCCACGTTCTCCACTCTCAAATAATTAACGACAGTGCGCTGCTGTCTAAACTTTATGGGTTAGCTAATTTTCTCTAACCATAACCGTAAAAATTTATGAGCTTCTAGTGATTCAAACAAGTTGACTAAAAATAAAGCGTAGGTATTTGCCTATCAGTCATAACACTTAAAATAAAAGAGTTAACATGGAGGAAATAACTAAAGACGAAAGGAATACAAACATTCGAGTATCTATTTTATATGCATTCCTATGGTTGAGGAAAAATCTCAAATAAATCTACTTCGAGATTCGTATACAAATAACAGAATCAAAAAAATTTAAACTAATTCCCTACGGCAACATGGTATTTAAAACAGGCAATTCTAACTTATGATATAAGATCTATATCTAATACAACAAAAGAATATTAAACAGTTCATTAAAATTAATGACTTAATTCTAGGCAATTCTAACTTACCAGTGAATAGTGGATCCACATTGGATCATAATGTCATATCATAAGTATCAGTGTACCTATAGGGTTCTAGCAAGCTATCTAAATTGTATGGCCTATCTAATAATCTTAACTACCCAACGGTCAACTTGAACAAGGGACTCATATTCCTAGTTATTCTCCTAAATTATTTTAATCCTAATTGTGAATGAGCATTTCCTGGGCGCAGGCTCGCAATAGTACGACTAACGTACCATCACGAGTTCGCAATCCTTTGCGAAAACTGACCTGCATGGGCCACCACAAAAACTTGTCACGACCCGCACCCGCTTTTCGGATACGAGACGTGTCCAAGCCAGCCTACGTCGCAGATTCGACGGTAGAACGCTGTCAAGCCCGCAAGAAAATAAATGCTCAAAAATAAACATTTGCTGCTCATTCACAATTCTAAATTTTTTACAATAGTTACAACATTTATATTTAAAGGAAATACATAATTTTACAATTAATGAAATTGATACAATTGCTTTCTACTTCTAGGTTGTCCTCAGCATACCCAAGCCTTCCCAATGCTAACAGTGATCGTGGCTAAACCTAAAAAATGTTGGTTTTCAGTCAGGAATGGAACAAGTACACAAACCGACGGCAATGCAAAACACAATAGAATTGACAAGACATGAAAATAGCATATGAGATATGAAAACTGGTAAATAACTGAAGACATAGCACGATAGAGAAGAAAATAAGGAAAAACTAATAAAAGACATCTATCTAGGTGGTGTAAAATATCTGTTTCGACATGTGAACGGCTAGGGGGTAAATTCGGCTCACTGCACGTGTCGTGTGCAGCTGCTATCATGCAATAATAGACATTTTGGGGATATTTCTGGGTAGTTCACATGTGTACTAAGATATTTCCCTTTCCGACTACTCCGTGTGACGAGCGTGTCAACAAGCAGTAAGATATATATATATAGACATGAAATGAAAAGACTACTATGAATCGGAAAGCAATCAGAAAGTGCACTTGCCTGGGGTCCTTAGCTGGAGAAACCAATAATAATATACCACTCAACGAGCCACAATCAATCAACACATGCAGAAGTCTCCGGATGCTGAAATAAATAATACCAATGTTCTCAGAATAATCAAATTAGCTAGGATTGCCTGTCCTTAAGTCCAATTCTGGACACAAGGGCAAAACGGTAATTTCGGGCAAAAACGATATCCGTCGTTGGACCCGCTTTGCACCGAAAAGCGTGCCAGAGTCAACGGTCTCTAAAGTAGTCAAACTACATGTCTATGGATCCAGTTTTCCAATACGAACCCAACCGTATGTCCAAAGTTGGATTTCGGCGGGCTGTGCACAAAATCGCCCTTTGAGTGGGACCGTGGGGCCCACAAAACGGTGATTTTATCAACGGTCTCAAAATCGGACCAAACTTGGCATACAGGACCAAAAAACGATACGGTTCTGTTGGCGCAAGTTTTGTCTCGATCTGACGAGCGTGCACGAAGTAATTAGAGAATTTGCAAAGTGCACGATACGGTAAATTTTGACGGATACGCATCAAATTCGTCGCGCACACGCGACCAATTTGAATTCCGCCAAAGCCCACACGACCACGAAGCTGTTACGCAGCTTTCGATGCTTTCGGTTCGCGACCACGTCGCCCGGTTAGGCGGGACGCACGTCGTATGGAACAATTTTCTAGTTTTTAAAACAGGTTTTTAGGAAACTTCGGTATCCGATTTCTCGGCACATAGTCGATGAAATCAAGTTCCGTAAAAAGGGATTCGAAGCCCTACATGTTGTCAATAAACGCCTTCAAATAGTTTTTCTAGCATGATACTAGATCGATCAGAATCGATCGTCGAACTTGGGTGATTGGACTGTTATTGGTCCTGTTTTCGAACAGGTTTTTCGGCCACTTTGGCCTCGATTCACGACGCATACGGGAAAAATTAAATCGAACTAATTAAAGGGACTAGGAGAGGGTCATATCGGGATCGTACCTGAAGAATCGATTCGTAAAACGGTAGGGTATTGGCGGAGAAATCGCGTCTCTATTCGGCGCGCTTGCAGCCTATGCTGCTGCTGTCATCTCAGTTTCGCGCGCGCGCGCACTGCCTCCGCACGGTCTGGCCGGCCGACGGCCCGCGGTGGCGCACGCGCGCGTGCGGGGGAGGCGCCCAGGTGGTGGCGTGGGGTGTTGGCTTTCGGATTTAGGGTTTCGAGGATTCTTCTCCCTCTCGATCCCTCTCGTATATTTAACTGAAACGTGGGGGGGGGGGGGGGGGTCGGGATTAGTTGCTCGGCTTGGGGGGTTTTGGCCTCAGCGTACGGGGCTGGGCCGGCTTAGGGGTTGGGTTAATCCCTCTAAGAAGGTTTGGGCTGCTAGATTGTTACTCATTCCTTTTCTTTTTCTTTTTCTTCTCTTTTACTAATTATCATTAGCTATATATATATATATATATATATATATATATATATATATATATATATATATAAAATATATATATATATATATATATATATATATATTTATATATATATATATATATATATATATATATATATATATATATATATATATATATATATATATATTTTATATATATATATATATGTAGGTATCTACACATACAATATTTTCACATATATATATATATATATATATATATATATATATATATATATATATATATATATATATATATATATATATTACTTAAGTATCTACACATACAATATTTTCACATATCTACAATTATATGTATATTTATTTATACATACATTTATGTATCTATACATTATAGACTTATTTATATAATACTAGTATATTTATATATTTCACTCACGTATATTTATACACACTGGTATATATACATGCACATATATATTCACACACATATACCCAATAATATTAAAATAGTAATATTTCATAATAACTTCAATAATATTAAAATAAAATAATAAAATAATAGCAATAGTAATAATAATAATAACAATAATAATGATAATAATAATGAGAATAATAATAATAATAATAATAATAATAATAATAATAATATTAATAATAATAATAATAACCACAAAATTCAATAAATCAATAACGGTGTATACACCACCATGCACAGTCTAATAATCCTAAAATGCATGAGGGCCTATTTTATGCAATTATCATTGAATATTAAACAATAATGATATTTATAATATCCTAAATATGAATACTAGAAAATATTCAATAAATAATTAAAACGGAAATCCACACACTCACACCAAAATACGTCAATACGAATGTCATTGAACGTACTGCATGACTACATGGGCTTGGGCTCAGTTTGGGTCCAATCTGCACTAGTTTGGCACAATCGGGTTCCCTAAAACTAAATAATATAATTAATTAAATAAATAATCTTCGATAAAGGGTTACGTCGCAACTTGGCCTGGTTTTACTAGTTAGGACATCACTATGGCTCGGCCTCCCCTACCAAGACTAATACACTAGTCGAAGCACGTCACTGCACCATCCATGCCACGATTTCTAGTCACCTTGTACTCCAAACCTCAACTATGGCTAAAATCATCTACCGTAATAATTAACTATTTAATTATTTATAAAATTCTAAAATCACTATTTAAATCAAATAAATAATAATAAAAAAATATTTTGAAATTTTTTGGGAAGGGAGGCTACACCTAGACCACTGGTCATGCTTCCATTACTGTGGTAGCCATTGACTCTAACTCGAGTGGTACTACTGATTCATAGACCATGGGGTCTTGCTACGGATTCACCTATTCCCATTGCCAATTATAGCAACCCAGGACACCAAGGGTCGAGGGTGACATCAAGTACCCAGTATACATCTTGATGCCAGGCAAGTATACACCAAGTATACATCAAAGGTCAAGGTTGTCCCTGTTAATACCCCCTGTTCCTATCAATGTCTATTGGCATGAATTCTCATGGCACCCTAAAACAGGACATGGGACTGATGTATCATTAACACCTTATGCTCGATACACGAGTACATCCTATAAATCCTTGGTTGGACATTAGGTCGAACACCTACCCATCTTCCCCTATATTAGTTAATAACATTCGTTTGCAAGACTAAGGGTAGATTAAATCGAATAAATTAAGGCATGGTGGTGAGAATATTACCTGTCGAAGGTTGGTTGCTTCAACTCTTCCTCGATACAGAGCAGGGGAGAACTTGTGACAGGAGATTAGGGTTCGGAAAACTTAGGGCATTGATGATCCCTTGTATTTATACTAGGGTTCGAATGGATCGAGAGGATAGGGTTGAATTTCCAATCTCTATCTAGAGCAGGATTTGAATCCAGCTATTCGAATGCTTTGAATTCATATTGGCCGTTTAGTTTTAGGATTTAAACTAGAAGATTTTGCAATCCGGCCCCTATAGTTCAGATATTTGCAAAGATCCCCCTTTTGTTTCCCTTTTCTATTTCTAGGGCTTAACATTTTGTATATTACAAATATACATAATTGTTTAATTACATATATGCATTAATTAATAATTCAACCATATATAAAATATAGGAATTTGGGTCAAGGGCTCACACTAGGTACAAGGAACGGTCGTAGAAGGCGAAGGCGGCTAGGACGAGGGCAGGGAAGTGGTGTGGTAGCTCGATTCCCATGACAAAACATTTTCGTCGTCCGGTATGTATTTTACTGTAATATATTATTTTAATGAAAGTAGGAATAAAATTTTCAATTTCAATGACAAACATATTATTATAACAGATAATGAGGGATGAGAACCCCAACATGGTGACCGTCTTCCTGGCCACGCATCGGAAGGACGGAAAGCTCATCGATAATAGGGCCACGAAAGGCTATGTACGTATTACTTTATGTGTCACTAACTTTAGTATAACTTAAGAAATATGTAATATATATCCATAGACGGAGAAGAACTAGGTTGGTAGTAAATATTATGCTTATCGAGATACGTACTTTTCTAGGATGAGTATCTTAGGCTAGAGCGTGAGAGTGCATATACGGGAGGAGGGGCTGGTACTTTCTCGCAGCCCCCTACGGCTCGGATGATGGACGAGCTCTGGATGACCGTCGTTAGTAGTCTTCAAAGGGTACGTATTACGGTACGGGATCGTACGGTGCCTTTGTGGCGACGCAGTCATCCAGGGCCCCCTCTGCTAGTGTGCATTCCCCACAGCACTCACAAGAGTCAGTCCGAGTGGAGGAACTCTACATGAGCCTTATTGTACAACCCAGATATAACGGAGGATCCGAATCCTGATGCAAAGTAGTTTTACGAATTTGACAGTGTACAATAAGGCTCATATAGGCGGGCCCTAAACCCTAATTATGTACAATCGGCAACATGAGATATATAGTTTTAGAAATTTGACGGGACACGGGACACGGACCCTAAACCCTAATTATGTACAATAAGGCTCATGTAGAAGCTTCAATATGCGAAGCGTACATCATTGAGGAGGTTTCTAACTTCTGCTCGATCTACTTCGATACTCATGTCTGAACAAATCAGAATAGAGCGCCGAGGAATGATGAAGGTGATATCAATACACCGAACGAAGGGATCCGTACAATTTTCAATGTGGGGGGCAAGCCGACAAGTGCGACTAAATTACGGTGGTTGGATGACGATGAGTTTGAAGCCGCACATTGGTATATATGCCTCAATAGCGGTATCCAAGAGATAGAAGATATTAAAAAGTAAGCGACACCATTTAGTCATTCTAAATTCGATATTTAGAAGTGTGCTAACGTTTCTCCCTATTATTACAGTACTTTTAGAGCTAAGATTAGAATGGAAAGACCTGATATTGATGATGATGATCATGCTAGAGAGGTCGATATGAAGTTTCCATCGTGGTTCCGAAATTATGTAAGGATTATAATCATTAGCCATTCTAAATTCGATGTGTTACTACCCACACTTTGTCTAATGACTTTTCTGATACTACCCATACTAGGTCTTCCGTCCTGGTACACAGTTGCAGAACAAAGGGCTAAGAGCAATTGCTATTGGACCGAGCAAGAAGGCAAAGTATTGGAGCGAGCAATTTCTTTCAGATTTTTCTATGGCACCGAGAGGTCGACGTTCATGTTTGCAGCTTGGATCTTCATTAAGTCCGTCGAGAGGTCTTCATCATGCCTGCCGAGAGGTTTCTATTACGTCCGACGACCTAGATTTACTGTACCAGTACTTTCTTGTATTAAAATATTTTGGATATGTGTATTAATATTTCTTATATTAAAACATTATTCGTATGTGTGTATGAAGCTAATTTTGGATATGTGTGTATGTGTTATATTAAAACATTTAGGATACGTGTGCATGAAACTGAGAATTTGCAGGAAACACAAATACTGATACGTGTGCCTACTATAAAACTGTCGACAGGGATAAGGACTGCTAGAAACACGAATACTGATAATGTATTTGGAAACTGTTTTTATGACTGTATATTGTGTGTAACTATCGACAGGGATGTGGAGTGCATGAAACACAAATATTGACATGTAATATTGTATTTAGCGACGGAATGGCGACAGAATGGCGACAGAAAACCTGGAACATTACAGGCTAGCTTCTTAGTGGTATTGACTTGTGGCATTAACAACTTGATATCGATCAACTGATGTTGCAAGACAATTATTTAGTTGGCATGAAGGAATAGCGAGAGGGACAATACCACCACAGAGATCCACACTCACCAAATTAGAGAATCGCAGAGAGAGAGAGAGAGGAACACTTGTGCGCTTAGCCTTCCGTCACGCGTTAGTCTGCAATGGCACCAAAAGTTTGGTTAATACTCCATCTCGTTATGTTCTTTTCTCTCAGAATTCTCAAGAATGAATGCTATGCAATCGATGAAAACGGGCAAGGAATCAAATCATCAAAAATTATTCAGAAAAACATCAATCAAAACCAAGCAACAAAACCAGCAGCAAAATATCCAGAGAAAACTCTTGGACGCATTTCAAGAGAAACCAATTCATTAGTTGGAAAGGTTCTTATACACTTGTCCGTGATCGATTCGGTGTCGACGGTAAGTTTCCCCAATACTCGGTTCCGACCGAGTTAGCCAAGCCACAAGCCTTACATAGTGAACTGCTAGGAGCGGACACTACGTAATATACCACTAAGAAAAAGTTTCCTCATCGAAACTTAAAGCAAAAATCCTATCTCAAAATTATCAAACAGTGAGGGGTATTTCACCTGTATCTTCTCTTCTAGTTCCCACGTTGACTCCTCGACAGCATGGTTCCACTATAGCACGTTGACCAAGGATACTGTCCGATTCTGTAAAACTCTCTCTTTCCTGTCCAAAATCTGGACAGGCTCTTCAGTGTAGGATAGGTCAGCGCTCAGCTGCAACTGATCAAAGTTTACTACGTGACTTGGATCATGCACGTACTTCCGCATTTGGGACACATGGAAGACATCATGCACATCATCCAGAGCCGGAGGTAGTGTAAGTCGATAAGCCACTGAGGTTACCTTCTCCAAAATCTCGAAGGGTGTCCAACGAATCTTGGGCTCAGCTTTCTTTTATTCCAAACCGCATCACACCTCGCATGGGTGTGACCTTCAAGAAGACATAATCATCTATCGTGAATTCCAAAGGTCGTCGATGTACATCCACATAACTCTTCTGTCGACTTTGAGAAACTCTAAGTCTTTCTTGAATTAAGCGGACCCTCTCGACGGCCTGTTCCACAAGTTCTGGTCCGAGCACCTGCCGTTGGCCGACTTCATCCCAGCATATCGGTGATCGACATTTTCGTCCATACAAGGCTTCGTACGGGGCCATCTGGATACTTGCCTGATAACTATTGTTATAGGCAAATTCTGCCAATGCGAGATGTGCGTCCCAATTTGTCTTCGAATCAAGCACGCACAATCTCAACATATCTTCAAGAATCTGATTTACTCTCTCTGTCTGACCATCAGTCTGCGAATGGTATGCCGTACCGAAATTCAACTTTGTGCCTAATACTGAGTGCAGACTTATCCAAAATTACGACAAGAATCGTCCGTCTCTATTTGACACAATAGAAGCTGGCACCCCATGTAATCGGACAATTTTATTTATGTAGATCTGAGCTAACTGTTCTATGCCCCATGTAACTTTTATTGGAATAAAATGAGCTGACTTGGTTAATCTATTCATGATAACCCAAATCGCATCATTCCCCTTTTAAGTTCTTGGCAAGCCGACTATAAAGTCCATACATATATTATCCCACTTCCATAGTGGAATAGCCAAATTTTGTAGTTCTCCGCCTAGCCGTTGATGTTCAGCCTTCACACGCTGACAAGCCAAGCATTGTGACACAAATAAAGCCACATCTTTCTTCATACCATGCCACAAAAATGTTGATCGTAGATCCTTGTACATTTTCGTGCTTCCCGGATGCAAGGAATTCTTCACGAAATGAGCCTCGGTTAGTATTTCCTTCCTGATATCCTCATCCTTAGGGACGCACAATGTTCCCTTGACACGAATAGTGTCATCTTCAACGGTAAAATCCGACGCCTTTCCTGCTAGAATCAACTCGCGTATCTTCTGCAGAAATGGATCGTCTTTCTGAGCAATCTTAATCCTTCCCTGTATACTCGGCTCAAGCTGTAATTGAGCCAACTGTACATTTTATGGATGGATTCTGAACTTGATACCCATCTCTTCAAGATCTCGTAGCACCTCCTTTGCTACTTCTAGTGCCCAACGAATTTTTGACTCAAGGCATCAGCTACCACATTTCCTTTACCCAGCGTGTAAGAGATTGTCAAGTCATAATCTTTGATCAATTCTAACCAACGTCGCTGCCTCAAATTCAACTCCTTCTGCGTAAATATGTACTTCAAGCTATTGTGATCCGTGAAGATCTCGCAGGACACACCATAGAGATAGTGTCGCCACAATTTCAACGCGAACACAATCGCCGCCAGTTCTAAGTCATGAGTTGGGTAATTCTTCTCATGCTGTTTGAGTTGTCTCGACGCATATGATATTGTCTTCCTACGTTGTATGAGAACACATCCCAAACCAAGTCTTGATGCGTCACTGTAGATCTGAAATCCCTCAGAGCCTTCTGGAAGTGCTAAAATGGGAGCCGTAACGAGCCGTTGCTTGAGTTACTGAAAACTATTCTCACAGTCGTCGGTCTACTTAAATACGACTCCCTTCTGAGTGAGGCGAGTTAAAGGCGAAGCGATTCTCGGAAAGTCTTTCACAAACCTACGGTAGTATTCGTCTAAATTAAGGAAACTCCGTATCTCACTAGCTGATGCAGGCTGTTTCCAGTCTACTACTGCCTCAATCTTCTCTGGGTCAACGGCAACACCTTCTGCCGAAACAACATACCCTAAGAACGACACACTGTTCATCCAAAATTCATACTTGCTTAGCTTTGCATACAACTGATTGTCTCGTAGCGTCTGAAGTACTTCTCTCAAGTGTCCGACATGAGTCGCCCTGTCCTTTGAGTAGATCAAGATGTCATCGATGAATACAACAACAAACTTGTCTAAGAACGGTCGAAACACTCTATTCATTAGGTCCATAAAGGCTGCTAGAGCATTAGTCAAGCCGAATGGCATGACCAAAAACTCGTAGTGTCCGTATCTCGTATGGAATGCTGACTTAGGGACATCTTCGGGTATGATCTTCAACTGATGGTATCCTGAACGAAGATCGATTTTAGAAAACACGGTCGCCCCTTGAAGCTGATCGAACATATCATCTATCCTTGGCAAAGGATACTTGTTACGGATGGTTGCCTTATTCAGTTCTCTATAATCGATGCACAGCCGCATCGTCCCATCCTTCTTCTTTACAAATAGCACTGGAGCTCCCCATGGAGATACACTTGGGCGAATGTACCCCCGGTCTAGCAATTCTTGTAGCTGTACCTTTAGTTCATTTAATTCTGCCGGAGCCATCCTGTACGGCACCTTTAATATCGGGCGAGTATCTGGAAATGTATCAATTGTGAATTCAATTTCTTTATATGGCGGCATTCCAGGTATCTTGTCCAAAAACACATCGGGGAACTCTGCCACAATTTCGGTCTGATTCGAGCCTACACTCTTCATCCGAGTATCTTGAACTGTCACGACCCGCACCCACTGTTAGGGTACGAGAACGTAACAACGCCCAGCCTACGCCGCAGTGTCGGCGGTAGAACGCTGTCCTAGGTCAATCATCTATCAATATCAAGTACCTGTACAGTTTATACTCTCCGAACGGAGGTGACATAACAATATACATCTCAATCACATCTAGGGTAGAAGAACGAAAGACAGACAGATAGATAGATAGTAACTCAAGAGAACAGTATCATAGATGAATAAGTCTAAGTGTCTAGTACAACACAATATCCAGAACTGACAACTCATAATACAAAAAGTCTAAGAGTCTATACATCTCCACATCTTAAAATACAACACAGAATGTGAGACAAAATGTAAATATAGAAAGACTGCCTAGACTAAACTGGTCTAGACTACTGGAACATCCTCCTCAGCTGTAGGTGGATCCTGCTGAGGGTCCACAACATAAGTATCATCTAGTCCTGCTCCATAATAGGTAGACACCAGGGCCTCATCCTCATCCTCTGTAATATTTTCAACAGGTCCAATCAGGACGGGAACGAGCACAATACATCTCACGCAGTGCATATCAGGTTAGGAAATACGATACAGGCAATAGAGTAAGATACATGAACTGCTGAAAGGAAATGTACGCTGTAAAAGAGATAGCTGTAATGAAATATCTACTGTATATAGAGAACTGTAGTGACTAGTGATGTAGAGTACAAGATAGGCATGTGAATGGCTAAAATTTATACATGACTATACTACTGAGTTTGTACATGACTACACTACTTTGGAATTATTCACATGTCCACTTCTACTCCCCCGTTTCCCCAATCAATACACAAGGATCTATACAAGTTACGTTATTGTACATGATATCACATGGGGCCCATGAAAGGGTGCACATGATAGTATACATGAGAGCTCAGTAAACATGAGAGTACATGATCACATGAGTGTACATGAATAATGGAAGCACATGAGTACATGATGATAGTGAAACACACATAACATGAAGTACCCGATGCTCCCGAGGGGGATAACATCTCATGTAAAGATCCATATAGTACCAATCCGTGTTACCAACGTGATAGCAACAAGTAAAGTAATCTAGAGCGAGAAGTAAAGCCTGAACAAGTATAAAACGGTCAGAGAATGTACTCGCCTGATAACTGAATGTCTGAAGAGGATATACTGTCTGAGGAGAGGTGTCTGGCTCCTAATCAGAGCAATACAAGTCACAATGTATCCACAATGGTAAAATAAAGTATACAATACATACTACATGATTCTAGGTCAATCTGGTCAAAAGTCAACTCTTGGTAAACTCTAATAGTCAAACTAGGTCTACTAGTCAAGTTAGGTCAACCAATGTCAAACTAGTCATTCTAGGTTTAATTCAAGTTCAATCTAGGTCAAGTTTGACCCTAGGTTGACTTTGGTCAACTCTTAGTAATCAAGGGTCAACAAGTTGGGTTTTGGGCCATTAGGGCTAGCCCCAAGCCATAGGCCAATAACCCTGGCCATAGGCCATAGTCTAGGTTTTAATATAAACCTATAACTAAAGGTTATACATATATATATATATATATATATATATATATATATATATATATATATATATATATATATATATATATATATATATATATATATATATATATATATATATATATATATATATATCACTATATCTATATATATATAATTAGATACTAGCCACCCATATACCCATATATGATTATCATATACATACAACCCCTATGTATATAATACACTAAATATACATTAAGAGACCTAAAATAAATATACACATATATCATGTATATATATATATATACAATACACATATATATACATATATAACTATACATATATTACAAATATATGTAGAGACATAGAGAGAGAGAGACAAAGGGAGAGAGAGAGGAACAGTAGACAAGGGGGGGTATCTCAGGTTTCCTGAGACAGGAAACACCCCACACACACCACACATTACATATATACATATATGTATATACATATGTATATACACACACACACTACCAAAACTCCCCAAATTCGACCCACGCCCTCAAATACATATATACTACACGTATACATACTAAAATATACTAGTCTAATGGATTAATTCAATCAAAATCGTGTTTGAAATCCATTTCCAAAAACTGGAAATTAAACCCAACAGTGAGACTGTGCACTGTGCACTCGATTTGAGGTAAACCGAAATACACGAACCTAATCGAGCTAAGACTCCCAACCAAAGGTTGGTAACTGACACCCCACACATACCCTAGTGTCCTAGGTCACTGACACGACACCACGACACGGTTTCACGTGTCCAAACATACGAAAACCACACCCGGGTAAATTAGGATACACAACACTAACCGCAGTGTCGTGCACGCGTGCACTTAGCTCTAGGACACGACACACGTGTCTAGAAGTCTCGTGCACGTGTGGATAGGTTCGCCTAGGGTTGGTCTAGGGTTTAGGTAGCCTGTCTCGTGTCCACGTGTCCTCAGGACACGGCACGAACTCCGTATCAGTCGAAGGAAATCGACTGATACTCAGTGTTCTGCACCGCGTCGTGCAGCGATGCACACATCTCGTGCTCGCGACACAGGACACGACACACCACGTGCTCGTATCCATGTGTACGCCACGTGTAGGGCTACACACTCGTGTCACCACGAGGTGCCCAAGTGTCGTGTAGAGTGGACACGACACGCTCAAAGTCGAGTGTCTGTGTGTGTATACTGTGCACTGAATGACCCTTGCGGGGACGATTCCGTGTCCGACACGACACGAGGTCATCCCAAACTTTGGGAATGACTTGTCAGTCAGTGCCCCGTGTCGTGTGTCAAGTTTGACGTGTCCGAGTGGCGTATAGAGTGTGTTTGGACACTGTGGTAGCAGGGCACATTTATAATGTAAAAGCAGTGTCTAAACAGTGTTGTGTCCGAGAGCTTTGTGTCCAGTTTTGGACACGACACAAGCTCAAAACGTGCTCAGTGTTTTAGGGTTAGGTTTAGGGTTAGCTAGGCTAGGTTTTGGTTCAAAAAGAATTGGAAAACAGTGTGTATATATACTATGACAGTGATCAAAACAGTGAGCAAAAATTAGAGTTTTACAAGTAGGATACGTGTCCGACACGACACCAAACAATCCTAAAATTGTACCAAACCCTACCCACAACTATATTATAACTATATGCATGCAATAATGAAGAAAAACCAGTATAATAACTAGGTTTAGATATATTTACCTCAATGTGGTTTTCTTGAAAAAACACCAAAATGAGGAGTGTGTGTCCCCTAGCTTGATGAGTCCTTGCTTGATGAAACTTGGATAGCTATTCTCCCTAGGCTTCCTCAGAATACTAGTGTCCTAATGCAAGAAACTAGAGGTCCAAAGCTTGAGAAATGACAAGGTTATGGCTATGTGAAGTGGAAGGGTTTTTCTTGGTTTTTCAAGAGTTCTTTTCTCATGAAACTTGAACTCTTGAACTAAGTGTTAACTATATAGGAGAGGGGGTAGCAAGGGGTGGTTTCTTGGCTGCCATAGGGTAGGGGGGTTGTCCTTGGGTTGCTTCCAAGCTAAGGGAAGGACTTTAGGTAAAGGTTTAAGATATTTTGCATGGTTTAAGCAAAATATCAAATAAAGGTAACTAGATATTTATTTCACTTTATCCCATGACAAATATCATTCCTCTTAGTCATTCTAGGTTAGTAGCTAACCTATGGATTAGGGTAATTAGGTTAGGGATTAGCAAGTCACTAATCTAAAAGTCCATGAATAGTAAAATCTCACTAATCCCACTAAATTCCAAATAAATTCCTAAAAATTACCAAAATACCCCTATGGCTAAAAATCACTAAAATGATATTCTAAGCCTATGGTCAAGCTCTCATGGTCATGGCAACTTCTAGGTTAGAGAAACTAGGGTTTACACTAAGGTTTACTAACAAAGTCACAAAGTCATAAGTCATGACTTAGCATGACTTTAGAAATGGTTTAACTTAATTAAAATCACCAGAAAATCATACCATGACTAAAATACCATTAATAAATAATAGAAAATAATAAATTTTCAAAAATCCCCAATTTCAGAAAACAGGGTGTTACATGAACATAAGCGAGAAATCCTTCACACCCTGAGTACAACATGTGCCTTGCTGTAACTGCCGATATTACCATGGGTCCTTGGAATGTCGAGCCGCACGAGTAAGAGAACTCCGTTTCTCCGGGTAGGCAAAACACAACTCTCTTATCCGCACAGTCGATTGTTGCATGACAGGCGCTGAGCCAGTCCATTTTTAAGATGATATCGTACTCTTTGATGTCGAGTACAATTACGTCCAGAGATAAAGTCTTGCCTCCAATTTAAATATAGCCGTTCCTGCAAATCAAAGTTGCAGGCATATCTACTCCCGAAGGAGTGCTAACACACAAAGCTGTCTTTAGTAGAGTCATACAAAATTTATTTTTCATTGCAAAATCAGACAAGATAAAGCAATGAGTAGCACCAGAATCAAAAAGTACTCTTGTAGGTGTGCCTTTGTACAGCAACATAACTGTTATTACATTCTCTGTGGTCTAGGCCTCTGCTTGAGTGAAAGCATAAACCCATGCTTGCGTACCTTGTTGTTGATTCGGTGCATTCCCAGTTGGTGCTGGTAAGGCTGGTGGTGCTTGGCCACGATTCTGATTGTTTATTGGCCCCGGTTCTGATTGTTGTTATGTCCACGATACTGATTGTTCTTATGTCCACGAGGAGGATACTGATTCCCTCCCCTACATCTGTATTCCCATGTTTTGTGATTTATATCCCCACATTTAAAACACCCAACATGGCAATCTTCAGCCCGATGTCCCACTCGATGATATTTGTTACAACGAGGCAACTGTTGTTGATGTCCTCTGTTTTCACCTGCGTTATGACGCTTAGGTGCGTCATTTCTTCCCGCAGACCAAGGTCGTTTCTGGTTATTGTTGCCTTGGTTGCTCTGCATTGTCCTACGACTAGCCGGCTGATGAAATCTCTCTATCTCGAGAGCTGTTTCATACGCCTCCCGATAAGACGTATACTTTTGACTTAGCACATCTCGCTGCAGGCCCTCATTCAAGCCTTGCACGAATCTTCCTCGCTTTGCATCATCATTCGGGACCATGTATCCAGCGAATACAACTCTTTTCAAAAATTTAGTTTCATAACCATCAACTGACATACTGCCCTGTTAGAGTTCTACGAACTCATTCTCTTTTCGTTGACGAACAGCTGGTGAAATGAATTGCGCAATGAAAGCCTGCTTAAAGGTATCCCAAGATATCTTCATATCCGGACTATTACCACAAAGTGCCTGTCTCTGCGAAGTCCACCATTCCTAGGCCTTGAGACAAAGTTGTACAACAGTACACTCCACTCTCTTGCTGCCCTGTATATCTAGCATTCGAAAGTAGCCCTCAAGTGTGTTCAAGAAGCCCATCACCTCATCTGTCTCCGCTCTTCCATTAAACTTAGGCGGGTCGCAGCTCTTGAAGTCGGAGGACTTGAAGCTCGTTCTCTTCCGTGTCGGCGTTTCAGGTTTCTCTGCCGGCACTTCTACGGTCTCTGTTGCTGCGACCTTTACAGAAATATTGGAATCGACCGTCAGCTTGGTGACAATCTGAGACAGATTATCCACTTGCTTTTGTTGAGCATCTAGCTGCTCCTGAAACTGATACTGAAGCTGCTCTTGAAGCACGCGATGTTGAGCTTCGCTCTGCTTCCTCTGAGCCTCCAATTGTTTAATCAGTTTCTCCATTGGGTCAGACGATGAATTCGTCTTTGCGCTATCACCTTTGGTCATTCTACAACAAAGAAATAATTCCATTCACACTCATAAAATATTTATGGGCTTATTGTATGGAACATTATTTTATGCCAGCGCTATCGACACCATCAATCGAGAAAATTTGCATCAAGACTTCCTTTTTGAAAACATTTTTGAAATCCGAGGAATTGAAACCTGGCTCTGATACCAACTTGTCATGCCCCGATTCGGGGAATCTTTCGTCCTCGCTTCGATTCACGCCGAATCATTCGTCCTCGCTAAGGCGTGATGCCGTACAAGTCTGGTGTTGCACTTGTACAAGACAAGAACGTGCACTGTTATGTCATTTAGAAATATTTGAAAACCCAACTACATTTGGGAAACATTGAGGACACAATATAGGAAGAAGAAATACTCATTTTATTGATAATTGTAGTCAGAATACAACTTTTTTCGATAATATTTGAAATGCCTTTTCGGCTATATTGATTCATGAAAAGAAGTACAACTGATAGGCAGCCATGAAATAACTTCCTATTCCATACATCATGCCCCTTTAGTACTTTGAAAAATAAGCAGCATCTTTGAAAACTCCGCAATACATTGTGCGTCTTTAGGGAAAACAACTTGAAAGTAGTAGCAATTCAGAAAGCCTTAGTTCGGTCGTGCGCCTGAGCCTTCTCCAGTACTTGTGGAGGAGGGGTCAGCACATTATAACAATACGCTGGTGAGCCCCGTTGGCCTACTCAGCTAAACTAATATTTTATTAATGACAAGCATTTTAAAGATATGAACTTACTAGGAACAAGAAACATTTAGAGTGATTCACAATTAAGGCAACATGGAATTTCATGAAACCATGTTTACTTTACCGTTGGCCGAATCCAGTTTTCCTGCATAATATACAGGATAATAATGATATACTTACCGCCCCTGCATAAAATGATCATTAGCATGCATCTTGACTACATAGCCACTGGTGTTGTTAAACCATACTGACTTGCCATATAGGACTTCAAGGGTATGCGACGCACCATCCTTCGAATTGCGAGTCCGAATGAATGTTCCGATACCAATAGCGCTACCAAAGTACGCTGCATTTCCTCCAAGGTCGAATCGGTCCCGGCACCCCGGTACCGTTCGAGGAAACAATACCTTGTATACAAGTTGTCCATGACTATGGGAATGCGTGTCTGACTCAATAAGCATAGTGTGCATGGTATAATATCAAAGGTGAAAGACAACATGTTCATTCTCAACATTTCATATCTCATCATCATATACATCAATTCATCTCAATTCAATGTTCAAAGGAAAAGCACAATATCGATGTTGTTAATAGTGTAATCAATTTATTCAATGTCAATGTTCAATATTCAATCTCCAGCTTCTTAGTGGTATTGACTTGTGGCATTAGCAACTTGATATCGATCAACGGATGTTGTAAGACAATTATTTAGTTGGCATGAAGGAATAGCGAGAGGGACAATACCACCACAGAGATCCACACTCACCAAATTAGAAAATCGCAAAGAGAGAGAGAGAGGAACACTTGAGCGCTTAGCCTTCCGTCATGCGTCAGTCTGCAATGGCACCAAAAGTTTGGTTAATACTCTGTCTCGTTATGTTCTCTTCTCTCAGAATTCTCAAGAATGAATGCTATACAATCGATGAAAATATGCAAGAATCAAATTATAACACCCAGTTTTCCAGATGAGGGTAATTTTAAAATTTTGTAATTATATTATTATTTATTGATATTTATTTCACATTATGATTTTTGGTAATTTTTAGTCATTTTTAAACTATTTAAAAACTATTTTAAGTCATGACTTATGATTTTGATGTGCTGCCAGTGAAACCCTAGTAACTGTATGACCTAGAGCCTAACCATGTCATTAGGATGATTTATTATCATTTTTAGCCTAGGGGTAATTGGTCATTTTGGGCTTATTTGAATTATTTGATTGATTATTGAATTGGTAAATTCTAGTTTGACTTTGACTTGTTGAGACCTAGTGGACTAGCCTAGAACCTAACCCTAGCTATGGTAACCCTAGTCTAACTTAGTCATTAGATAATAGTTTTAGAATGAGGGGATTTGGTTTAGTGAATTTAAGTCATGACTTGTGGTTTCATGAAATGACTTATGGCTTAATGATTTGATTGATCATGACTTAAGTCCATGGGCCATTTTAGTAAACCCTAACCCTAATTATTGAACTTATGACCAGCCATAGGAGAGCCCCTCCCTATTTAATGTCTTGTTGAGGAGTTCTTGCCTCTTTTAGAGCTTGACCTAGTTTTGAAGAAAAATGTATTTTTCCCTCTTCCAAAAATCCCCATAAATTCTTTAATTCTAGTCTTTTGCATTAGAACCTAATTCCTGGTTGTTTATTATTTCTGGAGGTTAATCTCAGTTTTGGGTTCATTTGGAGCATTTGGCCATCAAGGAGAACACCCCCCATTTGAAGCTCTTTCTAGCTTTTTGCACCTATAGGTAAAACTCCACAAATTGATCTAAATTTCTATTTTCTTTGTATTTATGGCTAGATCTAGGAGTCCCCTAGCTGTCCCTCAAGTTTGGGTCAATTTCGTGTCCGTTTGGTGTCCGTATCGGGCACGTGTCAATGTGTAAGTGTAGGTATTTGATGAAATGTTACTTAGGAAATTATTTTCGATTTTTGTAAATGTAATTACATGAATTTGTAGATCTAAGTATGTACATTAATTTTAGTGAATGGTGTTAGGTATTTTGGTGTCGTTTTGTGTCGATTTTTGGTGTTGGACACGTGTGCACGACACGAGCGCACTGTCCTGCATCACGGGCTGGATATCTTGCTGTGTCGAACATGTGGACACGCCAAATTTTGGAAGGATATCAGGGCACTGACTGACATCATCCTTCCAAAATTTGGGGCCATTTGGTGCAGTGTGCGAGGAGTTCTCCTCCTCGCACTGGCCGCACTGGCCGCGCGCGCGCGCTCGCGTGGAATTTGACCAGTGACACGCTGCTAGAACACTGACACGACGCAACCCCGACACGGTGTAGGGTACTAGACCCCTAGCCCTATCCTAGGCGAACCTATTGCCACGGGCACGTGTCCTAATTCGTGTCGTGCCGTGTCCACGAATGATGTGCACGCGTGCACGACACTTCCTGAACACAGTTTTGTGTCTGTGTATGTGTGGTCGTTTAGACATATTTGTGTCCACTTGGTTGGACACAAACACCTCCTGTGACACGTACACGTGTGCAAGATTAATTACCAACCTTTAATTTAGTATATTAACATGATTTGATTTCAAAATGTGCTTTTCCTATTTAATCACTGATACCATGTGTCTTTTTCGAAAATCCTGAATTAATCCCTGTTTAATCCGATTTAGATGATGTTTTAAATTGCCACATTGATTCCTACATGTGTATTAGTTCCTACTAAGTTGGTTTTGTAAGTTTGATTAGGTTTTTCACTTGAGAAATGGGATTTTGGACTGCTTGTTGAATGTAGACTGATACATTCTTTCGAAATTCTGATTTTATGTTTCCCCTTCAAAAACTAAATCTTGATTATTAAATTATTTGCTTAATTCATGGACATATGTGATAGCTACTCTTAGGTGGGATTTTTAGGTTAATTTAGGATTTTACTCAAGTAATTGGAAATTGAACAGTGGGTTTTGGCTGTGCTAGGTGGACTGATACACAGTCCTGGGAATTCAGTTTTCTGAATTTCCATTCTTCTAACACTGATTTGAAGATTCATCTTTCCATATTAATTCATTTAATTATACTAGCTAACTGTCATTTGCTATTCCTGTAATGAACTGACTTTGAAGTTTGTTTGCTATGTTTAAATCCTGAACTTGAGTCCCTATTTAAAGCTGATTTTCCTTGATGTTTAGTACTAGGCTAAACTCATTTACATGTGTTACTTTACTGCAATTGGGGGGGGGGGGGGTTATGTTGTGTAGGGAATTGGGTTTTTCGAATTTAGTTGGATTTAATGTGTTAATTGCTATTGATATCAACTGTCATTTTCTATTTCCTGTAAAGAACTGAATTTGATGTTGTGAACTGAAACTTGATATTTCGATTGGGGTATCAAGTTTAGGTTCCTTGCATTAAAGCTCAGTCCATTAGTTAACTGTCAATTGCCAAGTTGCACTGTTTTGCACATCAAATTCTGAAATATATCACTAGGCAGAGAACCTACTTGACACTCATCCACATGAACACCTAAGTTCATCCCTAATACACACACATATTGCAAATCCTGAGTTTGTACACATTTGACACTATGCTCACACCACTTTATGTCATTCACCCACACTGCACACACATGTGTATATTACAAATACACACACTCTAAGTCCCTGAGAACACATTGTTTCACACACTCAATGTTCCAATCACATACTGTAGTGCCCCGACCCGTAAAGTCAATCGGAGGAAATCGAAACACCGACGGCGTTCGGACTTGCCTTACAACGGCGACTCGAAGACATCGCTCAGGTGGGGGAGTTTCGGTGAACTTTCCTCATCTCTGCCTTCACTTAATAATTCGTGTGGTTTCAACTTGCACAAGTAGGCTAATATAAAAGCTACAAACGCACATAGCTAAGGGAGTAATCCCGACCCGTCGAAATGTTTTAGAACATGGAAAATGGTCCAACGGTCTCAATAGAAGTCGGCTCAGCGTGCTTTAAAATGACACTCGGTCCTTCGTCCCGTGGCTTGGGAGAAGGAAAGTTGGTATTCGACACAAACGATGAGTTAGCCTAGGTCATAGGCGTCGTCCGCATAAATGCTCGATAAAGCATGCACGTTTCCACTGCGCAAGGCTTGGCATAGCCTTGGCTCGTCCCTCGGGTTAAGTTGTAGGCTTGAGAAAGTTAGGCAAAGTTATGCCGATCGACCTAAGTCATTCTAAGTGCCGTCCCACTCTTTCTGCGGTTGTCAAGTTAAATAGTCCCACGATCTCAAGTGCCATCATATAACGTATTACTTGGGTGATAGCGTCGCGTAAGACAGAAGTCAGTTACAGGCACGAGCCACGGTTGGCACGATGTGAAGTTAGCCACGGTCCATGGCACTTAGGGAACACGTTTTGTTCAAGTTAAGTTGGAAGGCTACGTAGTAGTCGAGTTCAAAGTATTCGAGGCGGTCCCTCGAGTATTCGAGACGGTCCCTCGGTTGGGAGTCTCGCGTTCCTATCCACGTTGAGTATTCGAGGCGGTCCCTCGGTTGGGAGTCTCGCGTTCCTATCCACGTTGAGTATTCGAGGCGGTCCCTCAGTTGGGAGTCTCGCGTTCCTATCCACGTTGAGTATTCGAGGCGGTCCCTCGGTTGGGAGTCTCGCGTTCCTATCCACGTTGAGTATTCGAGGCGGTCCCTCGGTTGGGAGTCTCGCGGTCCCGAGGCACGTTATGCCAAGTGTGATTCAGTGCACGAGTTGCTAAGTATAGTTCCAGTCGTACCAACAAATAGGCCATGCATTTACGTGAGTCTAGATGTCTCGTAGGTGCGTGGTCATTGGACACCTTGTCGACAAGGATTTCTGCCTAGACTGGTTATACGCCGGGGCACCGGGCCCAGTCATCCTAGGGGGTAGACGTTATAGCAGCGCATGCTTTTATTGCATGGGTAGTCGGGGGCTTTCCATGGGGCTAGCTACCTTGCATCGAAGGACCCGCCGTCTACCCGAGCTATGTCCGCGATAGCTTGTCATGCCAGTGGCCTTTCATATAGATAAATGGCGTGCTAAGCGGCGAATCCGCATGCACGGTGTCGGTCGTAACAAAGGAAGCGTAAGCACGATTGTGATGTGTTGTGAAATGTGTGCTCGGTTGTACCAAAGTGTTGTAAAGCCTACGATTCGGTTATACGTAAAGACACGTGCTTCGGCACGAGATACGTTATCATACTTGAGTTCTCAACATCGGTTCCACAAGTTGGGTTATACGTTTCGAGTTAAGTCGAGAAGGGCCATAGGGCAAGTATTTGACACGACCTAGTCGCTACGTCCAAGAGTATATTACGAAAGACAAGTATGAGTCGGTACGTTGACAATGCAAGCACGAGGCAAGGTATGGGTGCGTTATTAGTGCAAGGCACGAAGATGGTCTAAAGACACTAAATAGGCCGAGCGTCGGTCCTAAAAATCGATCCTAAGGCAAGATTAGAAAGACAAGCGTAAAGGGGTTTATGTTGCACAAAGTAAATGAAACGTGTAGGTTTTGTATGGGTGGGCGAGGAGCTCACTCCACCAGTACAGTGGTACTGACACCCACACAGTATTTATGTGCAGGCACAGATAGAAGCTCGTGGTGCGGGGCTCGCTTGGATGCGTCGAGGCACGGAGTTCCTTGGCGATTCGAAGCGCACGGCCGCGTGAAGACCAGACTTATACGGGACATAATGTATGGACATCGCCTTCCGAAGCTTCCGCTGGATTCAAGTAATGTATCGAGAGATGAGAGAGAGCAGAGTGATTTGTAATGTGAGACGAGTGTATTGAGTGATTGTAATCTTGGCCTTGCGCCCCCAATGTAACCGTTGTTTCGATATCAATAAAAGAGCTTCTTTTCAATAACTTGTGTTTCGTTCTATATTTCTGCTGCGTGTTCAATGTCTCTGCTCGGGACTTCTGTGCGACGACCCCGTCGCAGCCGCTGTAATCGGCCGTTATGGAACCCGCCTTGCACGAGCGCAATCTAGGCTCGTGCGGCATCACGCCTTAGCGAGGACGATCGCTCCCACGGGAGCGGGGCGTGACACATACACACACACACACCCTCATTTGACACACTGTTTTCCAGATTTACAATTACACACACACCCACATGGTCACATACACACCTAGGCTGTCACACTGATTTCCCTACAACCCTCACTGTTACACATAACACATAGCCCCTTCTCACATCTCTATATCTATATATGTAATATATATGTATGTATGTATATGCAAGGTAGATAATAAATGTATGAATGTAAAAATGTAATATACATGATGTATTAGGATAGTTTGTGTTTTGGTATTGTGGGTGAGGGCTTAGAATTGGTAATGTATCCTAGAGATAATATTATAGTGTATGTATACATATTATATATATGTCTATGAGATATATTTAAGTATATGTTATGGTTTATGGGTTAGAACTTAGGAGTTTAGTTTTAATGTAGGGTTTAGATAAACCTAGACTAGTAGGGACCTATGTTGACCAATAGTTGACCCAAAACCCTAAAATTGACTAAGGTTGACCCAATAGTTCAAGATTGACTGGTGTTGGCCAAAAGTCAACATTGAGTCCAGATGTGACCAACTGACCTAGTTTGACTAGTGTAGTTGACTTGGGTTGACCCAAAGTTGACCAAGTTTGATTTGGATCTAGTTTGACCCAGACAGTTGACCAGGTTTGACTTAGAGTTGACTTTGACCTATATTGACCTAAAAGTCATGTAGATTGCATCATAGACTTCACTTATAAACATATTATAACCCATATTACTCTGTCTAGGACACTGTGACTCCGGTGCAGACATCTGATATTATACTACTCTTTTCAGAGTAGCAGACGAGTACATTCTCTGATAGTTCTTCCATTTACTTGTCATTTACTGTACTTCAGTTGTAGCTAGTTCTATTTGATTCTATATTACAAATACGATTTGATATTACTGGATCCATTTCATATGACACTCACTTATTCGCGTCTGGCCTCTATTTCTGGAACCACCTACTGGAATCACCCTGGAATCATTTACTGGAACCATTCGTGTACTGGCTGGACTTATACCTATTTTTGTGTCGGGTTATGGATTCACTTGTACTTGCTGGGCGGGGAAATATTGGAATAGGCATGTGAACATACCCAAATACTGGAACCACTCCCTTGGAATTATACTGGAACGATAGCCATCCCACACTTGGCCGAGTGTGCGGTGTGCCGTATTACCTACAGCCGTTCACATATCGATCCCGATATTTTAAAACACACTGTTAGAGTATAGACTGGACTCACCCTGGAATCTTTGATCACTGACTGGACTCACCTTATACTGGACTTGTCTTGTACTGGAATCATCTGGTATTGGATTTACATTGTCTGGACTCACACATGACTCTTATTATACTGTCTGGACTTATATCATGCTACTCTAGTTCAGCTAGATTATATTTTATAGTCTTTATTGCCATGTTTCTCTTCTTGTTTAGCTACTTACTTTCTTTGTACCTTAACTGTTCTCTATATCACTACCTGTATAAAACTGCCATGATTCATCAATATAACTGTCTATAACTGCTTTATAGTTCTCTGTCATTTACTTGAGATTTCTTGATGAGTTGTACTCATTCCTGTCCTGACTGGACCTGTTGAAAATATTACAGATGATTGCCCTGAGGACATTTGCCCTACTTGCCTTGGAGCAGGAGATGGCTTAGCTACCTTTGGCCCCGACACTCAGGAGTGATCGGGAGACTAGCTAGTAGACTTGGTTTAGTTTTTATGTTTTAGAACTTGAATTGTAATAACTTGAGATACGAGTTTGTATTTGAGTTTGTTTGAGATATTATTATTTAATAGTTTATAATTGTTGTTGTTTAGTCTTTAGTTATAAACTTCTGTGTGATCTTATCGTGCTTAGACTGTGATTGAGATTTCATTATATCTATACTTGTCCTCCGTTCGGAGTTGAGATTTGATAAGTACATTATATAATTGCATGAGTTGTTGATTAGATAGTAACCTAGAACAACGTTCTACCGCCGACACTGCGGCATAGGCTGGGCGTCGTTACGTACTCGTACCCTCACAGTGGGTGCGGGTCGTGACACAAATCATCGAAAATCATTCAAAAAACATCCATCAAAATCAAACAACAAAACCAGCAGCAAAACATCCAGAGAAAACTCTTGGACGCATTTCAAGAGAAACCAATCCATTAGTTGGAAAGGTTCTTATGCACTTGTCCGTGATCGATTCGGTGCCGATGGTTTCCCCAATACTCGGTTCCGACCGAGTTAGCCAAGCCACAAGCCTTACATAGTGAACCCCTAGGAGCGGGACACTACATCAATCTTGTTGCTAGTCCGAGCGTCAGTACAGTCTCATGCCTCAATACGCTTTGGCATAACATGCCTCAGCACGTTCAAGCGAAGCTCTGCCTTGAGTAGACCATTCCCTGAACCTGCTAGCAAACTAATAGGAAATTAGTATTTTCGTCCTTGCTGTACTGATCAAAGACCCACTTTACTAAACCGATATTAAGTAGTGTAGTGAATCATGCAGCATACAAGTTAGTGATCTTTCTATCCTCGTCGACTTTAGTTCGTATTGCATATGTCCAAGTTCACTATAAACTCTTCCATACACATCAACTCATTTTTCGATTCGTCGCATCCCGCTATACTTTGATCACGTAACCGAGTTATCGATTATCCAACATCGAACCCTCGAGTTATACGATCACGTCCTCTAAGTTTTGCGTGTTTCAGTCGTACTCACATGAGTTCTGCCGTAACGTAACCAACTATCTCTTAGGACTATTTACCCGCATTAACCAACTCTTCACCGAAGTCGCACGTCGTACTATCTGATTATGATTCGCATCGCCCTACATTTCTATCAAGATCGCAAGTCGTGCGATCCAATTACAATTCGCATCGACCAACATTTTTATTGAGCTCGTAAGTCATGCGACTCGTTTATAACTTTATGTTTCCTATCCCGTCGATTCAATTATTGCTTCAAGGTATAATCGTTTCGTTAGTCTCGATCATTCGACCGACTTATAAATTTTTGTCTGACATATCATTCATTGATACGAATCCCCACCCTATCGTTCTAACTAATTATCGAAGAACACTTGCATCAACATACCGTCATACAAATTTTTAATCAAGTCTCGGTATTCTCTTGTCTGTTGCAGACAAAACCTTCCACAATTCTCATAATGCGTCGATGTAATCCATTGCACAAGTGGTATTGCATATACCACTCAGAATCAAGCCATTCATCGCATATGTGGTGTGGCATATACCACTCGAAAATCAAGTTATTTCCTTCACATCATACTCGGTATGAACCAACAATCAATTCTGACTTACTATTTCCGCAGATAAATTAAAGTCCGACACAACTCGGCCAATGTACTTATTTGCCAACACAAGTTCGGTGCACAACCGAATGATTCGTTATATCGATTTATGATTTTAGTTCCCTCTGTTGCATCTCGTGTAACGTTTTTATTTCAGTTTCATCCGTTGCATCTTGTGCAATGTTTTAAATCAGTCTCCTCCGTTGCATATCGTGCAACATTTTAATTCAGTCTCCTCCATTGCATCTCGTACAACATTTTAATTCAGTCTCCTCCGTTGCATCTCGTGCAACATTTTAAAAGCGATTGTTGCCTATAAGCACCGTCGCCTCGAGTTAAACTTCTGGATCAGAAAGACCGTTGCCTTTGAGCACAGTCGATTTGAGTTGTGTCAGAAGATTTAAAGAACGGTGTCTAAGTAAGTCACCTAGCGGGCGTAGCCCTGAGTGTTAATGCATTTGCAAGTCAACAAAAGAAAATCGTATCGAAATAAGTTGCAATGTGAAACTTTGGAAATAGTCAGACAATGACTTCGAACGGAAGGCTTGCGAAGACTCGTTGTGATCGGATGCACGACGGCTGGACGCAACGCATGGTATTGATGGTCAGTGCGAAAACTTACGAAAATGAGAAATGTGATTTTTGAATTGCATCGCATGTGACGACTTTGTTGAATGAATCACGTATGTATCAAATATGCGTTTGCGATAAAATTTTGAGAACGGTTGCTAAAGATAAGTCCGATCGAGAGTACGAGGTGGCAAGCATAGGATTAAAATTTACCTGTTAGCTTCGTTCCAATTTTCTACCACTGGGCTTGGCTAATATATATATATTTTTGGGACGTCTTGAATACGTGAAAGATCCAAATCAAGTTGTATACTGAATTCAAATTGAACTACAGGAAAGACTGAAAGTTAATGGAAGCTTGTATGAGTGTTTGAAACGGAACAACGATATTTGGGCGAGATCGTGAAACGATCTTAAAAAAATACTTGAACTGAGTGTTGGTTTCGGTTTGAGGACGAACCTTGTTTTGAGTGATATATTATATAATGACCTGCTCCGTACGGTGGATTATGATGAGTCGTTGACTCAAAGATTTGCGTTGACCCGAAATATGTATCGATGCAAATCGATGCAAAGAGTTACGTTGACCCAAGGAATGTATCAAATAAGTTCGATGCAAGTGTTAAGTTGGCCCGAGGGAAAGCATTGAGTCGGTTTGAAGATTCTAAGAAATTGAATCGATGCAACGCACAAGTCCAATTCGAACGAATATTGATTTTAGTTGGTTTCGTGTGCAGGCTATACGTTTATGCTGAAATATAAGAGGTCGATTTTTTGCCTTATTTGCAATGGTGTCTACAAAACCAAATCATCGTCTCGCAACAGACTGAAGCATAGGCACGGTAGGTCAAATCGCTTGGATAATTCAATGTAGCATGAAGTATTCGAATGACCAAGTCAGAAAAGTTGGCCGTGTAAACAAAGTTATGAAATCGAGCTGCATCGGCTCGACAAAACGATAAGGCGTATCGGATAAGGTGGGAGGACTTTGACTCTACTTTCCTTCTCCTTCATGCCTAAGTAAAATACATCGTTGTATGTAAGTTAACCTATCGAGACCACGGGCGTAGTTTGATTGAAAGATGAACATAGTACGTGTCGAACACTAGAAAAACAATTGAAATAAAATGTACATCAAATGTATGACTCACTATTTTACATTGAATATCGCAAAGGCGAGCAACTCGGTGCGTAAGCCATAAGAACATAGGATAACTGTATCGATGAGTGCCTCAACGCACAAGTCATTTGTGCCCCCGTGCACGAGTTAGAAGGCTAGTTCATTGAAGGACAATTGAGACGAGTGTCCTAGTGCGCGAGCCATGAACATTGAACACTAAGGTATAGAACATGAAAATACGGTATCAAGGCGTATATCGCATGCACGACTCGAAGAATAGAGAACAATTGTGTTAAAGCGTGTGTACGTGCACGAAAATCATATAAGATGGCTTAATTATGAAGAGAACAGTTGTGGCATGAATGTGACAGAACTATCGAATGTGGCACAATGCCTTGGAAATGTTCAAGACCTTCGGGTCGTTCGTTTGACGAATATTGAGTTGAGGCATGGTGTCATTGAACATTAAAACGAAGAATAAAATCGTATAAATAATGTAAGAACATAGAAAGAGAGAATATTGAAAGTAAAAGAATTACAAGACGACGTGAAGTTTGAGTCTCGAACTCAAGACTATGTTTCGTTGTTTGAATAAGACGCACGTTGCATGGTCAAATGGACTTGAAAAATGGACTGGAGATAATCTCCCGTGCATGGGTGTTCCCTCGAACGAGTTATTGGCCCGGGACACCGGGACCGTTCGACCTAGGAGGGATGTTAAACTTTGATGGGCACATATTTCTAAGACGATTAGCGACCAGTTATTGATGTGCAAGCCGCAATGATTGGTATTCAACGGTATGTCTTTAATTTTTTGGGATAGCAACCCAATACGGTAGGCGTCGGGCTACCCAATTTAAGAAAAGTAAAGAAAAGATAAACAAGTTAGTCCATTATGGAGTGGATACACCAACGACCTTCATATAGTTAAGGAATGGTGGGACGAAAGTGCAGGAACACAGAGATCCTGCGTAGAGCACTTATAACATGACAGGAAAAAAATATGGCATATTCACCTTGCGTCGGTGCAAGGGCGAGTGCGTCGATGTTGGTAAGAAGTCACGAAACAACACGAGATTGCTTTTGCTTGCCTTCTTGCTTATACGAATCAAAATAACATGCTTGTCATGATAACCTGCTTTACTGCTTTCGAATATGCCATGAACTGATCCTAAGGCAAGGATAGAAAGATCACCAACTTGTATGCTGCATGATTCAATATACTACTTAATGTTGATTTAGTAAAGTGAGTCTTTGATCAGTACAGCGAGGACGAAAGTACTAATCTTCCACTAGTTTGCTAGCAAGTTCAGGGAATGGTCTACTCACGGCGGAGCTTCGCTTGAACGTGCTGAGGCATCACTACAAAAAATATCCCTATTTTGCAACAGTTTTAGTGCAACGCTTATATATAATGTTGCTAAAACTATAATTTGCAACAGTTACGTAACGGTTGAAATAACCGTTTCTAAATTAAATTTATTTGCTATGGTTAGAAATTAACCATTACCTAATACACTTTTTACAACGGTTCATAAATGTTTGCTAAATATTTTTCTCTTTTACAACGGTCAAGCAACAATTTTATAAAAGTCATGTTGTCAAAGTGAGTTGAATGGGCAACGGTTATGCAAGGGTTTTAAGTATTTGTTACAAATTTATTAATATTTTGTAACGATTACAAAGCCTTATAAAAAGGCTCATTGTCAGCAACAGTTGTGCAACAATTTTTGCAACCTGTTGTGAGTGGGATTATTATTGTAATGATTGTGCAACGATTTATGCTATTAGTTGCAATCTTTTTTTTGTTAAATAACAACGTTTATAATAACCATTGTCAAAAGAATAAACAACTATTACAAAAATATTGATCTCGCAACTGTTTGTTTATAGGCGTTGCAAATTCAAATGTCCAATTTAAATTTTGTTTATACACAAAGGAATTTAAGCATTAGAATTACTCGCATTAATTGGTTCATTGTTTGCTAAGAAAAAATATTAGATAATTAATATTTAACATCGATCTAAAATCTTCAATTGATGAAAATAATATAAGTACATATATATTATATAAGTATTTACATGCAAGTGAGCCTCTAGTCTTGTGGTAGAGAGGAGGAATGTGATCTAAGAGGTCTGGAGTTCGAGCCCTAGTGGTGATAAAAAAGTATTTGATATTTTGACCGTTGCCTATTATTCGCAACAATTTTTAACCGTTGCATTAAACATTTTAGGCACCAGTTATCAACCATCGTCCATTACTTAATATTTAAAATGGTTTGTTAATCGTTACCAAATATATTATTGACAACGCAATGTAACCGTTACGCATTAACGTAAGATTCGTTGCATAATACGTTATTTGCAACTATTTATAGAAACGTCGCAAAAATCTCCTATTACTGTTGCAAGAGGAATCTACAACGCTCGCTTTTACAATGGTTGCAATAACTGTTGTAGATTGATTTTGCAACGGATTATATAGTTTTTGTAATAGTTTTCGACCGTTGTAAAACATTCTAGTTTCTTGGCATTGACGCTCGGACTTGCAGTATGATTGATGTGGCCGAGATATAAAAGACATGATGTATGGAATGGTGAAATCCTTTGTCGGTAAAAGATAATCTGAGTGTTGTAGTCAATCTGGCAAATTCAGTTGGGCTATTAAAAGCCTTTGTAACCTCAGTTCAATTATAAATAAAGGGAATTGTTTCGTATACTCTGTTTCTTCCGTTGCTAAATAACAATATCAAAGATATCATCTTGCGTTGTACGAGTACAACTCCAGACTCTCGTACGACATCACGCTCCAGCGAGGACGATTATTCGGATAAATTGATGCGAGGACGAGCAATTTTTCGGGTCGGAACGTGACATTATTGGCTGTTCTAGTTTATTTCTATTATCTTATATTGTAAATGATATAGTACACTTTAGACATCTAAACCAGCAACTTTTTTTTTCATGAAACAACACCATATTTCTAATGGTTCAAAAGATCCAATTTTATATTCATCACAATATCAATGTTTTATCAGCTGGTTTACCTCATGGTTACATGCGATGGGTCGAGATTACTTGTTCAGTGCATATTCTAATTTATGATGACATCTAAACAACAATGCTATCAGTAGCTACCATATTCGAGTCTTGAGATATTTGAAATGTCAAAGAATTTTTCTTTCCTCAACTAGTAATCTTTCTCTTCAGGCTTATTGTGTATCTGATTGGGCTAGTTTGCCCACACTACAAGACAAAAGATTCGTCGCTCAATAGTTGACTAAGTCAACAACCAATAAGCGACACTTTTGTCGTCGGTATATCGTTGCTAATTTGTGTGGAAAGAATACAGACACTCTTTTGCCCCATGTCGTCGGCACCACCGAACTTAATAAAGGCTGGCTCTTAAGAGTAAAGGGTACTGAAATTTGGGACAAGCCCTTATTGTGAATGAGAATAATTTTTTGTGCTAAAATAAAGAGGTGCACAGTGGTAACAAGTTGCTAAGTCTTTTAAAGGAATGATGATTGAAGAAGTATTCGTACCGAGATAGCCAACCCTATGTAAAAGGACAAGCTAGGAGGCACGAATGCTCCTTACTGTGTTATGTCGTATCTCTCACGTGCCTTCTCCTTCTTGCTATATGACTCTGCCACCATGCCTTCTGTAGCATTGAGGATCAACGACTTGCATAAGTCATTGTCTTTCTTCCACTTGTTAGGTTCGTCTCCATCTTCTGGAATGACATGTTCATGATCTGTCAGCACATACCCAACATTGACTACCTGAAGTTCAGAGAGATCTTCCTCTTCCAAATGTTGTAGTATTCTCCGTTAAAGTTTATGAAAACTTGTATCGAGAAGACTAGCACCGTTCTCCATCTCCATTGCTCGAAATCTTGCTTTGAGATTGCTTGCGGATACACGAAAATTAATTTCAATGTATAAGTGCGCATAGAACTCGCACGCATGGGAATGTTGCACAGAGAAGCACTTGCACAGAGGATGGTAGCGTAGGAAACTCGTGCGCAGAAGACTGCGCCGCAGAGAACACTAGCACCTAGAGTGGCCGCACAGAGAACTCGCATGCAGGTGAACTGCCTCGCAGAGAACTTAGCACAAAGATTGGCTACGTAGATAACTCACGCGCATAAAGGTTCCGCAGAGATCACTGGTGCATTCAGTGGTTGTGCAAAGAACTTGCGCACATAAACGCCCCATATATCCATTAGCACACACTGTGGCCGCACATAGAACTTGCACGCTTGAAATGCTCCGTAGAGTTCACTTGCGCGTAGATAACAGCTGACAGAGAATCCTCCACACCTCCTCCGAGCAGGTTACAAACTGACATGAATGAAGGAAAACTGTTATACTCTTCGCAATTGCAGCTGCTACAATAAGATAGAACAAACACAAGGAAAAATAAACTCGTTCTTCTTTCGTAATCACAGTTGCTACAATGAGACATAACGATTACAATAACAAAGTTCTAGAACTAGAAACCACACATGATTGACAACTTAATATTTGCTAGCTTCGAGTTTATCTAGCTTAATAATACATTATGGAAGGGTACTACTATGAAACTACAAACAAAAGGACATCAATCAGTACTTATTTCCTTCCAATTTGGTCCATTAAGTATATATATGATAGCTCATATAAAATGTAAATTTGATAGAATGATGTAGCATGCAGTGATATTTTCTAAGAGATTTCTAAGTTTTGATGATGTTTTGCAATAGGATAAATTCTAATCATGATCTACTATGTTTATGTTAATACTTTCAGTTCATTGGAGCTAGAAATGGCCGAGTTTGTTTTGTAAAATGTGATTTGTCGCTTTCAGGCAAGTAGCGATAGACACGAAAGGGAACTAGAATGGTTTATGACTTATCTGTAGGATTCATGAGTTGTTTCTTCTTTTTTTCGTTTTTATAAAAGCTACAATAATCTTTGTTCACATAATCTTTTGTAGTTTTATGATATTTAGGGCTGCAAACGAGCCAAGTCGAGCCAAGCTTTTGTAAGCTTGAGCTTGGCTAGAATTAATCGCGCTCAATCTCGAGCTCGAGCTTGATAAAATTTTTATTTTAGAGCTTGAGCTTGGCTCGAGCTTGTTTATATTAAGCTTGAACTTGGCTTGGTTTGAGCTCAAGCTTGGCCTGATAAGCAAGCTCGATTCAAGCTTGATAAACAAGCTCGATAAGCTCAAAATCAAACTCGTTAAGCTTGATTTCAAGCTCGCTCAACTTTATTTTAAGCTCATTAAGCTTGATTTCAAGCTTAACGAGCTCGATTTCAATTTAGTTAGGTTTGAATTCAAGTACTTGTAATATTAACAATTTATTTATAAAAATTTAATTAAAAATGTTCCTTAATATCAATTATTAAGGACATATTAATATATAATGCAAGAAGAATATATACAAAATTAGAATTCAACAAAGAACAAACGAGCTTCAAAACAAGCTCCAAAAAGAGCCGGCTCGGAAGCTCATAAACGAGCCAACTCATGAGCTCAAATGAGTCGAGTACTTCTAAGCTTGAGCTTGGCTCGTTTATTAAACGGGCTCGAAAATGAAGCTTGAGCTCAGCTTGTTTAGTAAACGAACCGAGCTCAAACGAGCTTTTATCGAACTGAGCTTTGAGCAGCTCGCGAACGGCTTGGCTCATTTGCAACCCTAATGATATTCAATAGTTCCATGTTATTTGTTTCCTTTTTTTTTACAATTTATGAAGGTCTTCATTATAAAATTAAGAAATCTAAAGTATTTAAATTTCTAAACTATATAATTTAATATTTTTATTTTTATTGGATAGTTGATTTCATCGAGGTCTTCGAGCATACACACAAGAGCAAGAACGGGAGATAAGTGGATAAGAAGGCGAGCAAGACATTTGTAAGTATTATAGTTATAGAGTAACATTATTAATCCCACCAAAGTGTCCCTCCAAAACAATCCTCCTTATGTTGCAGCTGACGTGGTATGTTAAATGACATTATTCTAGTATTTCAAAAAAAATACGGTTATATGAAAAGCTTTTATATAACTTAATATACGGTTATAAGAAAAACCTACGACATACATGGAACAAAGAGGATTAATTTTGGTGGAAAGGTTAATTTACTGTAATATTAATTATGTGATCAAGAGACGACCCAAAATAAGTCTGTTATATGTGAACATGAGCATGATTATCCTTGAGTCCAGGTTACAAGAGACCGACATAGATAGGATTGGCCAAATTAAGGATGATTTCTATGATTAGTACTGGTCGTCTTCTAACTGACCGATTCAGCCCTACGTCGACCATTGATTGGTAGCCATGCCATGCCATGCATATTTCTCTATCCTCTTTTAACGTAGGACCCCATGTTCAATTTGGGTACGTACCAATGGCTAGAAAACTACATATATACATACATTAATTGTGATATATAGAGAAAGGTGGTACTAGTTACCGATCGATCAGAAAATAAATATGGGTGCAACTAATTTTCGTGCATGGTTGGTACTAGTGCTAGTAGCGTTCGTGTACTTTGCTGCAGTTGTTGCAGCCGATGCTAAGTTCATCGGCTACGAACCAATTCGTAGGGGAGACCATATTTCTTGCAGTAAGAGGAAGAACGGGGAATACAAATCGAATTGCCGCCCCAACAGGGGCGAGCCGAGTCCTCGGCCTTATCCCGGTAGAGGCTGCTTGAAGGCCGACCACTGCAGGGGCGGCTAGCTAGTGTACTGCGCACTTGTGCAATGCTCATTGCTATTATTTATTTGTATTTTTTGGATTCTTACTGCACATTTAGGGATTGAACCCTCGTTGCTTGTGCAATGCTCTTTTTTATGTCTCTTATTTGGTTTTCATCATTAATTTGAAGCAACAAATTCAAATGTAATCATATACACATGCTGGTCTTCAACAAAATATATTGGTTGTGACAACCAATATATATGTTCAATACAATATCAGTTTATTTTTTCTTTTATAGATGGATCTTCTTTCTCCTGTTGCTACGTACAATATTCCCAAGCTTTTCTGAATGTTTCCACGATTTATTATATGTACCATCTCATGTTTGTATCCACAATGCACGCACCAGACAACCCATTTCATGCATTAAAAGATTATCAAATATATATTTGACCACTGTTAGCTTATACGATTGTTAGACTCATCATACTGGCAAGTAAGAAAGCTTCCATTCACCGTAGACTTTATCAGGTACATCTAAAGAACATAATTCGAAATGATATTATTTTGCTACAACAATTTACCACCACTTCCATATGCAGAGCAATGTATATGAGAGAAATATATTGGTGAATGCCTATATATATATATATATATATATATATATATATATATATATATATATATATATATATATATATTATATATATATATATATATTTTATTGGCAAAATTATATATATATATATATATATATAGTATATATATATATATATATAATATATATATATATATATATATATATATAATTTTGCCTACAACAATTTACTACTGTCCACTCATTGTAATGATTATAATCGTTACACATTGTAATGATTATATATATATATATATATATATATATATATATATATATATATATATATATATATATATATATATATATATATATATATATATATATAATCATTATGGTGTACTCATAATTTACTTATCAATGGAATTACCTCCTTCATATTATATATATATATATATATATATATATATATATATATATAATATATATATATATATATATATATATTATATATATATAATATTAATATTATATATATATTATTTTTTATTATTATATAATTATATATTATATATATTAATTATATTATATATATATATTTATTATTATTTTTATATTATAATATATATATATATTTATATTATATATATATATTATATATATAATATATATATATATTATATAATATATATATTTTATATATATATATATATATATTATATATCTATATATATATATATATATATATATATAATATATAATATAATATATATATCTATATATATAAATATATATATATATAATATATAAAAAATATATAATATATATATATATATATATATATAAAAATATATATTATATATTATAATATATTATATAAAAAAATAATATATATATATAATATATATATATATATATAATATGAAGGAGGTAATTCCATTGATAAGTAAATTATGAGTACACCATCCCAAGAGTTTAGCTCTGTTTCTCGTGTAACAATTTACAGCATTATCAATATTGTGAAGCACTCTAATGTCCGAAGTAGTCAAGTTTTCAATATGCGATTGTTGCGCTCATTCCATAAGTGCCACACAGTCACTGCTAATCGAACCCGTGTTTCTTTAAACCATTGGGTTCCTTTTCTTCGTTGCTGAGTATTGGCTTCAATAGCATCTGCTATATTCCGTCCACCTCCAGTTGTGAGCTTCAACTTTCTTCTTTGTTGCGTCCAAATCTTCCTAGAAACTGGGCATTGCAAGTATAGGTGAGGTATGCTTTCATTGCATTGGTCACATAGAACACACCGATATCCTGTCAGTTAGATACCGAACTGATGAAGCCTGTCCCGTGTGGCCAATCTTCCCATCAGTATTTTATACATACAATATTGCATTTTCACCGCAGCACCTTTAATCCAAATGAACTTTGAATTCTCAATTTTATTGTATACATCTCTAGCAATGTCATAGGCATTATTATGTTCGAACGAACCTATCTTTGATCTCGCCCACTGCCATCTATCCGTCCCCCATTGATGTCGATCGGAGTTCGACGAATAGAGGCACTAAATTGGGGGCAATGCCGTGTATTTCTGGTCGCCACACACCCTCTAGCAAGATACAGCTTACAGACACCCTACACGTGCCCTCGCCAATGCAGCTGCTCCGCCAAGTTCCACAAAGTTTTGTGATCTATCCATGGATCAAACCAAAAGTCGGTATGATTCCCATCTTTCATTATGCGTTCAATATGGGGTTGACCTTCCCTCGATACTGTAGAATTGTTTTGAAGGTGACAGAGACATTTCCTATGAATGGCCCATAAATTCGTCTCTACATATTTTTTCGCCATCACATGGCCCAAAGTGACTCTCCAGATGAATGTCTAAACTAACCTCATCGTCGCCACCTAACTCAATATTGCATCGATCTTAATCCTACTCCTCTCCTCCTTTGGGTCGACACTCAATATAATGCCCATTCCCGCTCAGCTCAATCGGAGAAATCGAAACGCCAACTACGTTAGGACTTAGCCATACAACGGCTGCTCGAACTCCTGTTCGGTCGAGGCAACTCCTTGCTCAGGTGGGTAGCTTCGATGAACTTGCCTCAGCTTGGCCTTCACATTAATAAAATGAAAGTTTTCAATTGCACAAGGAGGCTTGATAATAAAAGAGACGAATCCACATAACTAAGGAAATAATCCCAAATTGGGTCGGTTGTGTTAGAATATGGAAAGGTCCAACAATGGCTTAGAATCACTGCACGGTATGCTTTCAAAATGACACTCGGTCCTTCATCCCGTGGCTTGGGAGAGAAAAATTTGGTCTAAATTATCACAAAGCTATGAAATTAGCCTAAGTCATATGCGTCACACGTATAAATGCTTGATAAAGCATGCACGGTCCCATCATCCAATGCTTGGCATAGCAAAAGTATCCCACGAGTATCAATACACTCTTCTATGGTGCAAGGCTTGGCCTTTGTTCGTCCCACGGGTTAAGTTGTTGCACGATTCAGTTAGGCAAGTATTTTCTGGACTATCAGAGTCATAGCAAGCACTGTCCCATATTTTCTGCGGTTGTCAAAGTCATATAGTTCTACGATCTCAAGGCTCAATATAAAGTATGACTTAGGCGATAGTGTCGCATAAAACACAAGTTGGTTTAAGGAACGAGCTACGGTTGGTTCAGGGATAAGTATGCTACGGTCTATGGAACACGTATGTTTCAAGTTAAGTAGGAAGACTTTGCAATAGTTGTTCCCTGTGTTTCAAAGAATATAAAATTCACACGACCATTTGTCGCCGAGACTGGTCCGTGGCTTTGAGTCTCCAATAAAGAATAGAAAGCATGGACATGGATAAAGAAGTATAAGGAAGAGAAAGCAAGTTATATTTTCCTCGACATGATCGTCGGGTCCTCAGGATCATATCATTCCTGGGGAAGCGAGTTGGCTAAAGCAGGATGCTGGATGCACGTTATAGGAGATTTGGGGCTTCCATGGGCTAGCTACCCATTGGATAATCGTCGTCTATCCTCAAACAAGTCCAAGATAGCTTGACATTGCTAGTGACCTTTCATATAGATGATTCGGTGTGCTGAGCGGCAATCTCCAGTACGGGTCGGTCAAATAAAAAAAGTACAAGTACGATACGAATTGAGTTAAGGAGGTATGCCGGTTACAACACCGTTGTGGAGCCTAAGATTTGGCTATAGCAAGGACACGTGCTTCAGCATGAAATGTGGCATCGTATTTGGGTCATCCACAAAGTTGCACAAGTTGGGTTGTTCATTTTAAGTTAAGTCTAGAAGGGCTGTAAGGGCAAGTTTGGTTAAGTCACGTTGAGTTGTGAGGCACAGCCTCAATGTTTGAACACAACCAAAATTATGGCACGACCACGTTACTACATCTCGAAATATGGCACGAAAGGAAAGCACGAGTCGGTAATTGATGTTGTTAGCACGAGAATGGTCTAGAGGCACAACGATCAGTAAGTTATCAGTGCGAGGCACGGTGAAGGTCTAGAGATACAAAATAGGCCAGGCGTCTATGTCCAAAACTGATCCTAAGACAAGATTAGAAAGACAATCGAAAGGATATGTTACACAAATTAAATGAATGTGTTGGTTTTGTACGAGTGGACGAGGAGCTAAGCTAACCACCAGTACAGTTGAGTACTGACACCCACACAGTTTCATATGCAGGCACAGGTAGAAGATCGGTTGGCACGGAGCTCGCTTGGACGCGCTGAGGCATGTAGTTCCTTGGCGTTTTAATGCGTGTGGTCGAATGGAGTTTAAACTTTTACGGGACAAAATGTATAGACATCGCCTTCCGAAGCATCCGCAAGTTGCAGTCATTGAAGCTTGTATCGAGAGATGAGAGAGACAGAGAGTGTTGTATTGTGAGAAAAATAAGACTGAGTGATTGTAATCATGGCCATGTGCTACATTGTAATCGTCGTTTCAATATAAATAAAGAGTTTATATTTTGTATACTCATGTTGCCTTCATTATTCAATATTTCTGTTTGGGACTTCTGTGCGACGATCTCGTCGCTTAGCCTGTAATCGCCCATTATGGAACCCGTCTTGCGTGAGTGCAACCTAGACTCATGGCATCACGCCTTAGCGAGGACGATTGGTCCCACGGGACCGTGGCGTGACAGACAGAGTGCTTCCCATCGGATGGAATAGATTCCCCATGCTATACGAAGTTCACACAAATTTTCTCTATTTTTTAATAGTCGCTATTGGAAGCATTATTGCTTGTAGCCAGTGTGAGGCGATTGCCATGACCACTAATCGTACCAGTTCTACTCTGTCCATAAAGGATAAATTTTGCTCATGCTTTCCTCCGTGCGTTGCTGAACGTATTATATCGTACTCTGATAGTTGGAATCTCTGGCATAGTTGACGCTGAGCGGCATACCCAAGTACTTGACAGGTAGGTTTCCCTTCTCCACCCCTATTTTTCCACCTCTATCTTCTTATTCAGACATTGTCCATTAAAGTATATTCGACTTTTCTTTATGTTGAGTTGGAGACCGGACATCCCACTAAACCTCTACGTAATCAAGCCCAACTCCTCCAACCCTTTAGTCGATGGCTCTATGAATAATAGAAAGTCATCAATATATATAAGATGTGATATTCTTGGTGTATATGCATTATAGTGTCCTGTCCCTAGATTGTGCCCCATTTTCGTCTATGGTTTGTGCGAGAAAGGAACACTGTCGCTATCGATTCGGTCGAATAAGAACGATTGAATTAAAATCCTTGTCTCGTTGTGGAAAGGCTTTTTTGGAATCAATTCCCACGTTCAGCGGGTTGCGCCTAAAGGATTGGCTCTGCGGCTGAGTCGGAAGAGACCTTCTGTTGCTATGGTTTTTATTGCCGTACTTGATTTGGCTTTGGTTTTCGTGAATGCATTTTTATGAATTTTTTCGATGGATTTTCATGGCTTGCATTTTTGAACTTCGCATTCCTATTGAAACTTCTTGAATAACATAGTGTTCTAATCAGTTGCTTATGCAATTGCAGGTGATCGCGTAGGCGACATTTGCACAGCCAACCAGTCTCTCGCCTGAAGCAAAGTCTAAGGTGAGTGGCTGACCTTTTTTTTGCCTCGACCCTCTGTTTCAAAATCAAACATAAAACACAAACAAAATGCTTGTCAACATAGTGTAGAATCAAAGAAATTATGACACGATTCTTCACGACTCTCTGCTATAAAACTGTTGTACGCAAAAATTGATGCATGCTTTTTTATGTCCCATTTACTTAGCCTATGAAAACAGAAGAATTAATCGATTAACGTTTATCGCAACGGTACGGCTAAAGTGAATAAATTGACTAAGTTCAAAAGAAAGGCTAAGTTTCGCACATAAAGAGAGAAAGGATAGGTTCTAGAAAAGAGAGAGCATTTTTCAAGACTGTCACGACCCGCTCCCGAATAATCGGATACGAGTCGGATACGCCCAGCCTTTGTTGTTAGACACAACAAAGTAAGCTGTACCAATCTAGGGAAACTAACCAGATAAATATGAACATGTATGAAATCACAGCATCTATAAATGTGTCCCCATATCCAGAGTAAAGTACAATATTTGAAATTATTACAATTCAACTATAAAAGAGTCTGCTAGTCTCAATACATGAAAAGATAATAGAAATACTAAGAATCTCTAGGCCTCTGCAGCCTCTAGGTCAGAAGCAGCTCCCGCTGGCTCAGTAGGGAAGGCCAAATCCTGCCCATAGTAGGTGTCACACAAAGCCTCCATCTCACCTGCAATATATCCTATTCAGGAGCGGAGCAAGTACAATTCTAGGTAATGAACAAGACATCATGATATGAAAGTACAAGGGAACATGTAAAGTACAGGAAGAACAGGTGAATAAGTACATGAAGAAAACAGTGTAAAGCAAATAAAAGAACATGAATGTAAGAACATGAAAGAACATGATAAGTAAGCACCTGAAAGAACATGGTATCATGGAACTACAGGAAATAAGTACAAGGTAATCTCCTGAACATGTGTGTACTATATTTGAAATATAACTAAATATGTGACCGGCTAGGGTAAGCACCTGAAAGCACCTGAAAGCACATGAATGGGCGGCTTAGGACCCGCGTGCACGATGCGGGGTCTAAGCTAAACACACCTGAGTTGTTACTTGGGATTGGTCACATAGATAGTATATTTCCCTACCCCAGATACAAGTAATAAGCACAAGAGAACAAGAGCACCAGAAAGAACATGACGTGTTGCAATTGTGTCACTCAAGGAAGCACAGGATATATAATGAAAAGTACAAAATCGTAGAGTGTACTTGCCTGGCTCCAGGAAAGTACAAGTAGGCAATAGAGTCAGATATCCTCCTGTAATTTAATAATGAGTACAAGTTGATAAGTCAACAATCTTAAAATAGCTATTTCCTAATCTAAAAAAGTTACCTTAACAATTAGCCTTAGTGCTAATCCTGATAAAACTATTCATAATCTAATTGACTAACACTTAATTTAAGGATTAATTCTAATCAAGGCTTCCAATTATCATAGTTAAATGCCATTAACCTACCTTAATGAAGTCTTCCAAAGATAAGGGTTGACTTGTTTGGAACCCCAAAGCCTTGATAGGACTCCGGTATAACAGGGAACCCAAGTTCATTGACTTCCCAGAACATTGAATATAAGAATCCAGTCCTTAGCTAAACAACTGACTTGTACTATCAGAGCAAACTGGACTGAACTAAGCACCCAACTAATTCCAAAACACTTCTATTCAAGGTGACAGTCTTATTGAACCAGCAATTTACAGAGACAGAGCATTATCTTCAGGTAAGGATGTACAAGTCAGTCCATAGATGTTTGCACAGAACAGGTACTGGGCATTCAAGTTATTTGAACAATTCAATCACTGCATGTTCAAGTTATGAATTTTTCACAACACTGAACATTCCAGTTATGAACTCTTCACATTACTTGAATATTCCAGTTTCCCTTGAGATTTCTCCCAGGTGCAAAAGGTAAATCTCTGCCTGCAATAATTCACAGGACTTGAACAATACCCTCTTCCTCCATGATTCAGTACTATCATTGTCAGAAAATACTTGTTCAGTTTACAACTGAACTAAGTATTTCTGTCCTGATGCCAAATCAAATACTGTTTCACACAAGACTGAACAATTTTCAGTCCTTCAGTCAAATTCGAACTAATCATAGAAATATCAAGTTAAGCCCAGACTGAGAATGAACCTTGCATAGGACTGATTCGCAGTCCAACAATTTAGGTAACTCGTGATACACTTCTAAATTCAAAATAAAGTTAGGGACTCCTCGACCATTCATCCTGCCCCATTCTTCCCACTTGCCAAAAGTCTAAAGAAGACACAGGTAACATATATGAATGGTAGGGTGATGGGCATAATCCAAAACCAAAGCATTTTGACTTCAGTCATGAATAATCATCTCCAACCACAAATTGGTTTCAAACATTCAATAGAGCATGATAGATAAAACACACTACTTGGCAATGACTGTTAAGTAGAGAAATATTCAAAAACAGACTGACAATGGGAGACTGGTTAACCTTCTGTTCTTAACTGATTTCTCAGTTAAAACTTAAGGTTCAAGTGCAGTTCAAGTCATCACTCAAGAATCAGTGATACATACCATCCCAGATTTGTAGGATAACCATGAAGCATTTAAGCATCAGTCGAAAAATATCCTGATATGCTTCATATACAGTCCTGGTTCACTACTGATACTTGTAGTAGATTCATCAAATAGAATCCATACAATTTCAGGAGGCTTGGGAGAACACAGTTCAAAATTAATTGAAACAGGAAATGGCTTGAACACTGAAATCAGAAAAAATAATGCAACTGGAATGCTGACAATTCACACAGTGCGTCTAACCCTCCCTCTGCACATATCAACTGAACAATTCCAAGTTTAAAACATCCTTCCTATTCCAACTTAACCATCAAAACATCTATCCTATCTCTCAACTTACGAGACTAAACATTTCAGAGCCATCTAAACTACAATATGAATTTAAAATATGCAAGGATGGTGAGTGTTACCTGATGGTGCTACCTCAACACTAGATTGAGTCCAACCTCATGCTAAAAAATCGACTGAACACAATGTATGGATCCAGGAATCCTCTGAAACAAGGATTAAGCAGTTCAAACATGGATTAATGGGTGATTAGATCCATCCTTCCTAATAAAGAAGATCGAGCTAAAAGAACTTACCAAAACTAAGGATCAATTCGACAACAAAACTTAGAATGTATTCGATTGCTCCCAACAATCTGTCAATCAAATAATTCAAAAAAAAATTTAAATAAGGAGAAGGTCTATGTCAATGGGAAAATTCCATTAACTCACCTCTGCTATGCAATCAAGGTTCGAAAGGAGAATAGATCCAGATCTGAAGAATGTAAGAACGATCAATAAATCCAATTGGGTTCATTGGATCGACTGATTCAAAGGGGAAAACAAACAAACATCTAGCGATCAGAATTTCAAATGCTAAACCAAAGATAAATTGTTCAAAGAAGATGATGGTCGAACCACGAACAGAGATCGACCTGTCCTACTCTCGATCGAAATCGATCGACCAGATCCAGAGTTGAACAGAACGTTCTAGTCGTTGATTCGATTTTGATCAATCTCCAAATAAAACAAATTGGTTGAGAAGACAATGAAGATCAAGGAATTCTTACTGAGCTTGCCCCGTCGATTGCAGTGTCGATCGACCCTCAGAGCTCACTCCACCATGGCTGGTTCAGAACGAAGTTTTGAGAAGATGAAGTTTGGAGAATGAAAGAATTATTGCTCCTCTGAAGTGTGGAGAGGAAGGACCTTAAATAGGCCAGGTAGCGTGAGGCTAAGGCTTCTTCCTGGCGGAAAAAATTCCTCGTTCCCCTCTCTGACAGGTTGTTAGAGAGAAGGATAACAGAGCACATGGCCACTGTGCAATGGCCGTTAGATTTGAATTGAAATTGAAGATTCAAAAGAAATGTGCACAGTGAAGAGCTAGTCCCTTCCAGAGGATAAAGGAATAAAAGACTTGGGCTAAAATCTAATGGGCTGGTTTCAAGGAGTGATTTAAAGGCTGGGTTGGGGACAAGGTTAAAAATGAGGAGGAAAACTATTTACATGGAAGCCCAATAAATTGGACTAAAGGAAAAATAATAACAGCAATATTGATTTAGAAGAAAAATATATATATATATATATATTCAGGAAAACTTTTGAAAATTAAAATTTCCTGAAAAAGTGGAGTTACAAATACTCCCCCCTCAGAAAAATTTTGTCCTCAAAATTCAAAGGACCAACACAACTCCCAAAAAGATCCAAACTCCAGTTTTATTATTGAAAACCAAGACGCAAAATACAATCACGAGAACAATCTAGGGTAGCGCTCCCACTCATCTCGTCGCGCTCCCATGTGGACTCTCCCGAGAGTGATGTCTCCACATGACACGAACGAGGGGAATGGTCTGGTTCCGCAGACTTCTCCCTCCGGTCGAGGATCTCTACTGGCTGCTCCTCGTAAGTCAATCTCGGGCCCACCTCCAGCTCGGAATAGTCCACCACATGGCTCGGGTCTGGAATGTATCATCGAAGCTGGGATACATGGAAAACGTCGTGCACTCCCTCCAATCTAACTGGAAGCGCTAGTCGATATGCCACCTCGCCAATCCGTGCCGTCACATCGAAAGGTCCGATGAATCTCGGACTGAGCTTCTCGCCTCTGCCGAACCTGATGACGCCCCTAGTCGGTGAGATCTTCAGGAATACTCTGTCTCTAACCTCGAACTCAAGTGACCGTCTGCTGCTGTCCACCCAGTGCTTCTGCCGATCCTGTGCAACTCTGAGACGCTACCGAAGCCTTGAGACTATATAATAAATTACACACACAAGAAGTTGGAATAACACGATCAATGATCAAAAATCGAATAGATACGAGATAGAATGAAGTTCCAATTACAACTTAGAGGAGCAAAATCATGAAGATACATTTATTAAGTACGACCAAAAACTGATAGTTCAACACAGTTAAACTAGAACAAGATAGAAAATCACGGTCAGAATGACAAGACTTAAGATCGAAGTTTAGACAAGTCACAAATGAAGTACGGAGTCACAATCTGGTAATACACAATTTTGAGGAATTCAATGATCTAACGATAAAAATGCTAGAACAGAAATTTAGCAAGGGTTGATTAAGGAGACGTACGCAATACTCAGAGATACAGTATCAAATCAGGATGAACGTGCAAGGATTTGTGATTCTTGAAAACCAATAATCATATAAAAAAAAAGTTTTCATGGTGTCCGGGAACATATAGCTATTTAAAATCACTTTGCCTAGAATCCCTACCCCGCCAGTATATATTTGACTGCAGTGGACTTCGGCTCCGTGACTCAAATAACAATATGTCACCGAATAATCTGTCAACCTTATCCATTTCCTAACAATCATTGACGAAGCAACCCAAGAGATCAGGGTATGAAGAATATGGCAAGTCTCGACAGTACTCGAAAACCTATGATTGTCTGAAATCACTTCAACTTAAAGTTCCTGCCTCGCCAGTGCGCTACTGGCTGCAGTGAACCCTCAGTCTCCATAATCCAGCTAATGGCTGCAGCGCACAACTGTCATGCCATAGTAGGTCATCGAATAGCTCTCGACTTTATCCCTAGGAATTTCAAAAGAGTTTCAATAATCCAAGTTACGAAAATGGTGAAGTTACCTGACTGTTAGAATACAAGAGTTTATTAGGTATTAAGAGACGACAAGGGATCCAATCAGTGAATACAAAAGGCAACCAGGGAGATTTAAAATTTTCAGACAGGGAGCGAAGTTTCAAATTATGACGGAATTTCAACTGATATCTGGAATGGTAACAGGATTTAGTACATGGACTTAATCCCAGATAGATAGCAAAATCTCAAGATGACATAAAGCAAGATACTAGATAGGAAACAAGTTTCAATTTAAGAAATAAAACCTTGAATAAAAAATTTCAACAAGGAAACAAGGTTTAGAATAGTGACTAGAAAACAGGTTCCAATAGGAGACAAGTGAATCTCAATAGCAAACAAAATTGTAAATAGAGGACAATTTCCGAATAATTCAAAAAATAGGAAATGGAATCTCAAACAAGCATTAATAGAAGCGAAGGTTCAAACAAGGTTTCAAATAATATTTCAAATAGGAATAATTCTGGAATAGTACAAGTTTGATTAGCAAACAGAATATCAATAAACGAGTAGGAACAAGTATCCATGAAACAAGCTAAATCTTTGATAGGAGACAAGATCGAAACAAAATAGTGGACCAACAACTCTCGACTAGAAAATCAAAGTCATGAATGAGGAAACAAATCTCGAATAGAAAATGAAGTCTTCAAAACTCTCAAAGGAATTTGCAACAATGTCTTGAATAGGACGGAGCTTAGACAAATTTTTGATTGAGGAACATGATTTAGAAATGAAGTCTCGAGTAGGAATTAAAATCTCAATTAGTGCAAAGTTTGATAAAGGAACAAAATTTGCAAAATAGGAGCCATTACTAGAAAACAAGGTCAGGAATGATGAATATGCAAACGGTATCGAATAATGAATTTCAAACAATTATTGATTTGTGGATCTGAAACAAGTTTACCGAAACAGGAAACAATATCTAAAAGTAAGTTTCGACATCAATCAAGATTTCAAGGATAGGAAACAAAAAGTTTTGAAGAAGTGATCTAGGTGCTAAGAGGATTTTAAGGAGAGACTGGATTGCTAATCAGAAATCCTCTGTCTTCAATCTGTCTTCAGTATTTCCTCCGGGACTGGAATCACTTCAATCTTCTTCACTGTCCTGACGTAGACTGGTCCGTACGGTAATGCTCCATATAACTGCTGAATCTGGAGAGGCGGGTCCTTCTGCTGCGGTCCTGGTGCTTCTCGTGCTTGTTCTCGGGCAGTGCGATCAACGTTCTCCAGCAGTCTTGACTTGGTGGGCAAGCGATCCGTAGTATAGTATAGCCTCCGTCTTTTGCGGCACTATTCATAGTGGCATCCTGAGAGGTGACAGAAATTGTAAATGATCGTCGCTGGATCTGAATCTGGATCTCCCACTGGGGCTGAAGTGCAGGGCTCTGGCATGAATATATGGCTGCTGGCGTGCTGAGATCTGCTCCTGATGATGTGACTGGTGGTGTGACCGAAGAAACGCTGACTGAGTGTTGTGACGCTTTGCGGGTCCAGGGTAGTTGTTGTCTTTGTCATAAATCTTCATGTCTTTCATGAGCTTCAGCTTCCAGTTTCGTTCCATTGTCTGCGCTACATTCTGAATCTCCAGGCTGGTGGCTCTAATCTTTAGAGAAGTCGGATCCTCACATGCTGAGATGATCTTCAGTGGCGGTTTCAGGTTCTCGATCGGCTCTCTGGTGCAAGATATGCGCTCGGTGTCGGAAAAGTCCAAGTGTCTGAGAGTCTGGAAATCAGAAGTCCTTCCTGGCTCGGAGAGTGTATCCACAAGTCTGACTTGGAAAGGGTGGCCTGCTTCCTCTGGTTGTCAAGGGACTCTTCAGACGTCTCTGTCAATTACGTACTACCCATAGGGATAGTAGAATGATAGAAGGTAGTGGAAGTTCGGAAACGTCAAGTGCAGGTGAATTGACAGTTCTGGTGTTGCATGCTTTTGAACTATCTGCAAAACAAAAACTGTTAAAATAACCTAGACCTACATACAACAGGGTGTGAAGGGTTCCTTGCTTCTGTTTTGACACTCAAATGAAGGGTGTAGATTCGAATCAGACCGAGATTATGGCAGAGTTCCCCGATGTGTTTCCGGACGAGATACCTGGGATACCGCCGGATAGAGAAATTGAATTCACAATTGATACATTTTCGGATACTCGTCCGATATCTAAGGCGCCGTACAGGATGGCTCCGGCAGAATTGAAGGAACTAAAGGTACAGCTACAAGAATTACTAGACCGAGGATACATTCGCCCAAGTGTATCTCCATGGGGAGCTCCAGTACCGTTCGTAAAGAAGAAGGATGGGACGATGCGGCTGTGCATCGATTACAGAGAACTAAACAAGGCAACCATCCGTAACAAGTATCCCTTGCCAAGAATAGATGATCTGTTCGATCAGCTACAAGGGGCGACCGTGTTTTCAAAATCGATCTTCGTTCAGGATACCATCAGTTGAAGATCAGACCCGAAGATGTTCCTAAGTCAGCATTCCGTACGAGATACGGACACTATGAGTTTTTGGTCATGCCATTCGGCTTGACTAATGCTCCAGCAGCCTTCATAGATTTAATGAATAGAGTGTTTCGACCGTTCTTAGACAAGTTTGTTGTTGTGTTCATCGATGACATCTTGATCTACTCAAAGGATAGGGAGACTCATGTCGAGCACTTGAGAGAAGTACTTCAGACGCTGCGGGACAACCAGCTCTATGCAAAACTAAGCAAGTACGAATTTTGGATGAACAGCGTGTCGTTCCTTGGACATGTTGTTTCGGCGGAAGGTTTGCCGTCGACCCAAAGAAGATTGAGGCAGTGGTGGACTGGAAGCAGCCTGCATCAGCTAGTGAAATACGGAGTCTCCTTGGTTTAGCCGGGTACTACCGTAGATTTATGAAGGACTTCTCGAGAATCGCCTCGCCTTTGACTCGCCTGACTCAGAAGGGAGTCGTATTTAAGTGGACGGACGACTGTGAGAATAGTTTCCAAGAACTCAAGCAGCGGCTCGTCACGGCCCCCAATTTTAGCACTTCCGGAAGGCTCTGAGGGATTTCAGATCTACAGTGACGCGTCGGGACTTGGTTTGAGATGTGTTCTCATGCAACGTGGGAAGACAATATCTTATGCTTCGAGACAACTCAAACAACATGAGAAGAATTACCCGACACATGATTTGGAACTGGCGGCGATTGTGTTCGCGTTGAAATTGTGGCGACACTATCTCTATGGTGTGTCCTGCGAGATCTTCACGGATGACAAAAGCCTGAAATACATATTCACGCAAAAGGAATTGAATTTAAGGCAGCGGCGTTGGTTAGAATTGATCAAAGATTATGACTTGACAATCTCTTACACGCCGGGTAAAGGGAACGTAGTAGCTGATGCCTTGAGTCGGAAATTTGTTGGGTCCCTAGCAATAGCAAAAGAGGTACTACGGGATCTTGAAGAGATGGGCATCGAGTTCAGGATCCGTCCGCAGAATGTGCAGTTGGCTCAGTTACAACTTGAGCCGAGTCTCCAGGGAAGGATTAAGATTGCTCAGAAGGATGACCCATTTTTGCAGAAGATACGCGAGTTAATTCTTGCAGGAAAGGTGTCAGACTTTACCGTTGAAGATGACACTATTCGTGTCAAGGGGAGATTGTGCGTCCCTAAGGACGAGAATATCAGGAAGGAAATACTGACCGAGGCTCATTTTGCAAAGTATTCCTTGCATCCGGGAGGCACGAAAATGTATAAGGATCTACGTTCAACTTTTTGGTGGCATGGTATGAAGAAGGATGTGGCGCTATTCGTATCACAATGCATGGATTGTCAGCGTGTGAAGGGCGAACATCAACGGCCAGGCGGAGAACTACAAAATTTGGCTATTCCACTGTGGAAGTGGGATAATATCTGTATGGATTTTATAGTTGGCTTGCCAAGAACTCAGAAGGGAAATAATACGATTTGGGTTATCGTGGATAGATTAACCAAGTCGGCACATTTTATTCCAATAAAAGTTACATGGGGAGTAGAACGGTTGGCTCAGATCTACATAAATGAAATTGTCAGATTGCATGGGGTGCCAGCTTCTATAGTGTCGGATAGAGATGGAAGATTCTTGTCACAATTTTGGATAAGTTTGCACTCGGCAATGGGCACAAAGTTGAACTTCGGTACGGCTTACCATCCGCAGACTGATGGTCAGACAGAGAGAGTAAATCAGATCCTTGAGGATATGTTGAGATTGTGCGTGCTCGACTTGAAGACAAGTTGGGACGCGCATCTCGCACTAGCAGAATTTGCCTATAACAACAGTTATCAGGCAAGTATCCAAATGGCCCCGTACGAAGCCTTATATGGACGAAAATGTCGATCACCGATATACTGGGATGAAGTCGGTGAACGGCAAGTGCTCGGACCAGAACTTGTGGAACAGGCCGTCGAGAGGATTCGCTTAATTCGAGAAAGACTTAGAGTTGCTTAAAGTCGACAAAAGAGTTATGCGGATGTTCATCGACGACCTTTGGAATTCACAGCAGGCGATCATGTCTTCTTGAAGGTCACACCCATGCGAGGTGTGATGCGGTTTGGGATGAAAGGAAAGCTAAGCCCGAATTCGTTGGACCATTCGAGATTTTGGAGAAGGTAGCCTCAGTGGCTTATCGACTTGCACTGCCTCCGGCTCTGGCTGATGTGTACGATATCTTCCATGTATATCAACTTCGAAAGTACGTGCATGATCCAAGTCACGTAGTGAACTTCGACCAGCTGCAGCTGAGCGCTGACCTATCCTACACTGAAGAACCTGTCCAAATTTTGGACAGAAAAGAGAAAGTTTTGCGGAATCGGACAGTATCCCTGGTCAACGTGCTGTGGCGGAACCATGCTGTAGAGGAGTCGACATGGGAATTAGAGGAAGAGATGCGAGTGAAGTACCCCTCGCTGTTTGATAATTTTGAGGTAGGACCTTCGCTTTAAGTTTCGAGGATGAAACTTTTTCTTAGTGGTATATTATGTAGTGTCCCGCTCCTAGCGGTTCACTATGTAAGGCTTGTGGTTTGGCTAACTCGGTCGGAACCGAGTATTGGGGAAACTTACCGTCGGCATCGAATCGATCACGGACAAGTGCATAAGAACCTTTCCAATTAATGGATCGGTTTCTCTTGAAATGCGTCCAAGAGTTTTCTCTGGATGTTTTGCTGCTGGTTTTGCTGCTTGGTTTTGATGGATGCTTTTCTGAATGATTTTCGATGATTTGATTCTTGCCCGTTTTCATCGATTTGCATAGCATTCATTCTTGAGAATTCTGAGAGAAGAGAACACAACAAGACAGATTATTAACCAAACTTTTGGTGCCAATGCAGACCGACGCGTGACTGAAGGCTAAGCGTGCAAGTGTTCCTCTCTCTCTCGACGATTCTCTAACTTGGTGAGTGTGGATCTCTGTGGTGGTGTTGTCCCTCTCGCTATTCCTTCATGCCAACTAAATAATTGTCTTGCAACATCCGTTGATCGATATCAAGATGCTAATGCCACAAGTCAATACCACTAAGATGCTAGAGATAGAACATTGAAATGAATTGATTACACTGCAATGAATTGAATATTGAAATGATTGAATTGATGCCTAGAATGATGGTTATGAAATGCTAAGAATGATCTTGTTGCCTATTACTTCAATTATTCTATGTACACTGTGTATATCGAGTCGGACACATTCGCCTGACCATGGACAACTTGTATACAAGGATTGAGCAATAATTTCCTCGAACGGTACAGGGGCGCCTGTACCGATTCGGCCTAGGAGGAAATAATGAAGTGCTTTGGGGAAACATGAGTAATGTGAGGCATCATAGAGGCTAGCTCCCTACTGTGCTGTCATCTTATTATCTTGAAGTCCCAAATGCAAATGAATGAATGAAAAGAGTCCATATGGTTTAACAACACCAGTGGTCACATCGTGGGAATGTATGCTAATCAATGTCTTATGCAGGGGCGGTAAGTATATTATTATTATCCTGTATCTTGTGCAGGAAAGCTGGATTCGGCCAATGGTAAAGTAAACATGGTGTTATGAACTACCATGTCATTTGAATTGTGATTTACTCTAAATGTTGCATGTCCCTTATAAGTTCATATCTTTAAAATGCTTGTCATTAATAAAATGTTGGTTTAGCTGAGTGGGCCAACGGGGCTCACCAGCGCATTGTTATAATGTGCTGACCCCTCATCCACAGGTACTGGAGAAGGCTCGGGCGCACATCGCAATTAAAGCTTTCTGAACTGCTGTTTTCTTTCAAGTTGTTTTTCCTAAAGACGCACAAAGTATTGCGGAGATTTCAAAGGTAGCTGCTTATATTTCAAAGTACTAAAGGGGCATGATGTATGGAACGGGGAAATTATTTCATGGCAGCCTATCAGTTGTACTTCTTTTCATGAATCAATGTAGCCGGAAAGGCATTTCAAATATTATCGAGAAAAGTTGTATTCTGACTACAATCATCAATAAAATGAATATTTTCTTCCTATTCCGCTTGCTTAATGTTTCCGCAACTGTGGCTTATTTTTCAAATGTGATGAATTGATATAAATGTGCATGTTCTAGCCTTGTACAAGTGCAACTCCAGACTTGTACGGCATCACGCCTTAGCGAGGACGATCGATTCGGCGTGAATCGAAGCAAAGCGAGCGATTTCCCGAATCGGGGCGTGACATGGAACCCCAAAGCCTTGATAGGACTCCGGTATAACAGGAAACCCAAGTTCATTGACTTCCCAGAACATTGAATATAAGAATCCAGTCCTTAGCTAAACAACTGACTTGTACTATCAGAGCAATACTGGACTGAACTAAGCACCCAGCTAATTCCAAAACACTTCTATTCAAGGTGACAGTCTTATTGAACCAGCAATTTACAGAGACAGAGCATTATCTTCAGGTAAGGATGTACAAGTTCAGTCCATAGATGTTTGAACAGAACAGGTACTGGGCATTCAAGTTATTTAAACAATTCAATCACTGCATATTCAAGTTATAAATTTTTCACAACACTGAACATTCCAGTTATGAACTCTTCACATTACTTGAACATTCCAGTTTCCCTTGAGATTTCTCCCAGGTGCAAAAGGTAAATCTCTGCCTGCAATAATTCACAGGACTTGAAACAATACCCTCTTCCTCCAATGATTCAATACTATCCATTGGTCAGAAATACTCTTGTTCAGTTTACAACTGAACTAAGTATTTCTGTCCTGATGCCAAATCAAATATTGTTTCACACAAGACTGAACAATTTTCAGTCCTTCAGTCAAATTCGAACTAATCATAGAAATATCAAGTTAAGCCCAGACTGAGAATGAACCTTGCATAGGACTGATTCGCAGTCCAACAATTTAGGTAACTCGTGATACACTTCTAAATTCAAAATAAAAGTTAGGGACTCCTCGACCATTCATCCTGCCCCATTCTTCCCACTTGCCAAAAGTCTAAAGAAGACACAGGTAACATATATGAATGGTAGGGTGATGGGCATAATCCAAAACCAAAGCATTTTGACTTCAGTCATGAATAATCATCTCCAACCACAAAATTGGTTTCAAACATTCAATAGAGCATGATAGATAAAACACACTACTTGGCAATGACTGTTAAGTAGAGAAATATTCAAAAACAGAACTGACAATGGGAGACTGGTTAACCTTCTGTTCTTAACTGATTTCTCAGTTAAAACTTAAGGTTCAAGTACAGTTCAAGTCATCACTCAAGAATCAGTGATACATACCATCCCAGATTTGTAGGATAACCATGAAGCATTTAAGAGCATCAGGCTCAAGAAAATATCCTGATATGCTTCATATACAGTCCTGGTTCACTACTGATACTTGTAGTAGATTCATCAAATAGAATCCATACAATTTCAGGAGGCTTGGGAGAACACAGTTCAAAATTAATTGAAACAGGAAATGGCTTGAACACTGAAATGAGAAAAAAATAATGCAACTGGAATGCTGACAATTCACACAGTGCGTCTAACCCTCCCTCTGCTACATATCAACTGAACAATTCCAAGTTCAAAACATCCTTCCTATTCCAACTTAACCATCAAAACATCTATCCTATCTCTCAACTTACGAGACTAAACATTTCAGAGCCATCTAAACTACAATATGAATTTAAAATATGCAAGAATGGTGAGTGTTACCTGATGGTGCTACCTCAATACTAGATTGAGTCCAACCTCATGCTAAAAAATCGACTGAACACAATGTATGGATCCAGGAATCCTCTGAAACAAGGATTAAGCAGTTCAAACATGGATTAATGGGTGATTAGATCCATCCTTCCTAATGAAGAAGATCGAGCTAAAAGAACTTACCAAAACTAAGGATCAATTCGACAACAAAACTTAGAATGTATTCTGTAGCGCCCCGCTTTCGATAGGCGACGGAACTTCATAATATGCTAGCGCCGAGTCAGATCGGCCGGGAACTTAGATGGCCATCTGACTCGATCGATAAGCTTGGTAAACGTTAACGCCTTGCGGCATCGATTCAATTCGATTTGGACGGAAGATACGAGAATCGATCCAACTAATGGAACGACTTCTGTTGGAACAAGTCCTAGATGCAGCGGGCTGCGTCTCGGCGTGCGAGCTCTCTATAAGAGTCCCTTCGACGGGACCGGACCGCTGTATGGTTTTCTTGGGGCTTTGCCGCTGGGCTTGATTGAAGTGCTTTCGCATCGTTTTCAAGGATGCAATTTCAAATTTTGATGCAAGGGGAAAAGAAGGAAATCTAACAAAGTGTTGATGCATTGCAGGAGCTCGCGTAACTAAGGATTGACGTTGCGTAGCGCTTCGACGACCTGCACGAAGCCAAGTAATCGATGGGTGATTCGGCCTTCTTTTCTATTCTGTCCCGCAAACTTATTCCTTGCTTCGAATCCATTCAAATCGAACGATGCCAAGTTAATTGCATGCCAATCCACTAAGTCAAGAACTCTGGAAAAACGTATCGATTTACAAATACAAGTTTTTCACATAAACCAAAAAGTTTAAGGTTTACAGAAAAAGATAGACTATTTCAAGTGCTGTAAAATATTATGAAACGTTGAACATGGGTTTTGATGCCTCGAACAATTTGGTGCCTACGGGACGCTAAATCGAGTGTATGGCTTCGGGGAAAATGAATCGATGCATAAGTTGCCATAAATGATAATGTCGTTGAATACTGTCCGTGCTATACAAAAACGGTTTGCATGCATTAAACTGTTCGCACATAGGCATGGTCATGGACAGCTTGTGCACAAGTTCGATTCCTCGAAACGGTATCCAGGGCATCGGAACCGATTCGACCTAGGGGGAATAATTTATCGTGCTTCGGCGCGATGCATGCGGGACCTTCAGTAAGGCTTACAACCTAGGCTGAAAGGGTAGCGTCGCATGCCAACTTCGATTAAATCCCTCGTGGTGCATAGCACCAATGACAGCATATAAGATAGTTTCATGCTCATCTATTGTCTTATACAGGGTAAATATTATCTATGTTTTCATGCAGGGACGAGCACGGCCGTGGTAAGAAATATGAAAACTGCGATGTTATACTGTATGCTTTATTACTCAAAGACGGCTATCGAATATGAACTGAATTCATTTAGTTCTAATAGAAAGACAACTCTAAAGCATGTCTATCCTAACAAATCAGAGTCGGTTTAGACGAGTTGGTTCGTCTCGTCCACTTAGCAAGTGTGCTAATCCCCTCCCCCAATTTCCCCAGGTGCGGCGGGCGCTCCAACCTAAAACGAAGCTGAAGTGCGGAGAGGCGTTTTGAAGCTCTTCCTATACTGAAGTATTTTGAAGCCAATTCAAGTTGACGGCTTATGTATAAAGGGGCGAATGTATGGGACGGCAAGCGTAGTTCAGGCAACTTGTCGAATGTATTTTCTTTCTGTTTTCAATCAATGTAGCCGCAACGGCATCTAATGTAAATTATGACTTGCACTTCGTTGCAAGCTATGAATGAAAAGCATTTCTATCTTCCTATACTGCGTCTTATATTCTGATGTGATTTGTGAAGTTTCGACTTGGCGTATTAATATCAAAATCAAAAGATAACCGTTTGAGAACTTGTCATCTTGCCTTGCACGAGCGCAACTCCAGGCTCGTGCGGCATCACGCCTTAGCGAGGACGATCGAATCGGCAAAATTAACATCGGGGACGAACGTTGCCGACTCGGGGCGTGACATATTCGATTGCTCCCAACAATCTGTCAATCAAAATAATTCAAAAAAAAATTTAAAATAAGGAGAAGGTCTATGTCAATGGAAAAATTTCATTAACTCACCTCTGCTATGCAATCAGGGTTCGAAAGGAGAATAGATCCAGATCTGAGGAATGTAAGAACGATCAATAAATCCAATTAGGTTCGTTGGATCGACTGATTCAAAGGGGAAAACAAACAAACATCTAGCGATCAGAATTTCAAATGCTAAACCAAAGATAAATTGTTCAAAGAAGATGATGGTCGAACCACGAACAGAGATCGACCTGTCCTACTCTCGATCGAAATCGATCGACTAGATCCAGAGTTGAACAGAACGTTCTAGTTGTTGATTCGATTTTGATCAATCTCCAAATAAAACAAATTGGTTGAGAAGACAATGAAGATCAAGGAATTCTTACTGAGCTTGCCCCGTCGATTGCAGTGTCGATCGACCCTCAGAGCTCACTCCACCATGGCTGGTTCAGAACGGAGTTTTGAGAAGATGAAGTTTGGAGAATGAAAGAATTGTTGCTCCTCTGAAGTGTGGAGAGGAAGGACCTTAAATAGGCCAGGTAGCGTAAGGCTAAGGCTTCTTCCTGGCGGGAAAAATTCCTCGTTCCCCTCTCTGACAGGTTGTTAGAGAGAAGGATAACAGAGCACATGGCCACTGTGCAATGGCCGTTAGATTTGAATTGAAATTGAAGATTCAAAAGAAATGTGCACAGTGAAGAGCTAGTCCCTTCCAGAGGATTAAGGAATAAAAGACTTGGGCTAAAATCTAATGGGCTGGTTTCAAGGAGTGATTTAAAGGCTGGGTTGGGGACAAGGTTAAAAATGAGGAGGAAAACTATTTACATGGAAGCCCAATAAATTGGACTAAAGGAAAAATAATAACAGCAATATTGATTTAGAAGAAAAATATATATATATTCAGGAAAACTTTTGAAAATTAAAATTTCCTGAAAAAGTGGAGTTACAAAGACTCTACAAAAACGGTCATTGGACAACTGGTCTACAAGGTGTAGTTTCCTTGAACGGTTGCCTAGGCCAAGGAACCGATTCAGCCTGGGAGGAACGAGTATAGCAAGCGCCAGCCTTACATCGGTGTGGGTTATTCAGGAACTTTTGCACAGCGTCGCTACCCACCGCGAAAGGGTCACCGTCTAACCCAGCTATAGTCCGTAATGGCTTGACATTGCCAGTGACCTTTATACCCTTTCACTGCTTGACTAATGCATGTGACGTGGGTTGAATATGATAGCTACTCAATGTATACAATTTCATATGCTTGCCTCAAACATGTTAACATGTAAATCAAACATGATAGTTAGAAAGATCACAAATATAGATAACATATTTTATAAAATTGCTTGAACCAAATGCAGAGCTTGGGTCTAATTAGCCACTCTCCAGTACATGTGATCGTACTGACCCTTGCTCTTTGTAGGTGCCAGGAATCAGGAAGAACGTGCCAACTAGCTAGGCAACGTTCGTGCTTTTGAAGCTTCGACCACGCATTGAAGACCTCGTCGCTGAATTTTGAAGACTCTCTACCTGTCCAAGAAACATGTCTCGTTATCCCCCCAATCTAGGTGGGTGGAATACTTTTATTGTAAATAAGGGATGTATGTATGGAACAGTTATCTCATCGGCACTCTTTTTGTAATCGAGTCATGTTGTAAAGCCCGTGCGACACGATTGTAATGGAGTCTGTAAATAATTTCTATTATCAATAAAATAAAAATTCTTTCTGTCTCAATGTGATATTCAATTTGTCTGTGCTCACTCTCTTAGATGTTGTGTTTCGGATTACCTTATGGCTATGCCTTGTGCAATCGTAAATTAGGTTTGCACGACATCACGCCCGGGAGATGACTATCGATTCTACGGAATCGGGGCGTAACATAATGGTATCAGAGCACGGCTTTACATCCTTGGCCTCTAGTGTCGAGTTCTAGTCTCAAACTGTTGACCTCGTGTCGATGAGATGAGTTGTTCCATACGCTGAACCCAGAACATTTTCTGAAATTAACGAGAGTTTCCTTTCTTTTCCCTGCAGTTGCGGAACCTCGGGCGGAGGACGAGACGAGCGCTTCCAGCGGCTCGAGTAGTTCCAGACCCGAGCATTCCGTCTACCCAACGGGGATGACGCCTACCGTAGTCGGATCCTCCAGCGACCGATGAAACGGATGATGCATATGCTCAAAATGCAGCAACACCAAAATGAGCTCCATCGTCAGAAGGCAGAGGCTCGTCAGACCCAGTTCGAGAATCAGCAAGCTGCAACTGCAGCAGCTGAATACACTCCAACAAATAGTACAATCGGTCGTAGCCAACAACAATTCAACGATGATGTGTGCCGTGACCGAGCCTGCGGTTCGATCTAATGAAGCTGAACCAAAGGTACCCGTGCTCTCACTTGCGACACCGAGAAGTCGTAACTTTGACGTGTCAAAATTCACAAAAAGTTGTCGTACTTCCTTCAACGGTACAGAAAATCCCTCCGTGGCGATCGACTGGTTGGAGGAGCTGGAAGACAAATTCGAACTTCTGGGTCTCGAAGACTCAATGAAAGTCGCATGTGCTTAACTCCTACTTCGAATGAACGTGCACAATTGGTGGGATGTGCAGAAATGGGCAATTCGACGTGAAGACGAGACGGCGGCATCCCGTGGGCCACATTCAGAAAAGCGTTCGAGACTGAATATCTTTTTGCAGCCGTGCGACAGGAAAAGAAAATAAATTTATGTACTTGAGGCAAGGGAATATAACAGCACTACAATACGCAGACGAATTCAACAAACTGGGCAAATTTACTAGAGCATATCTACCTACAACTGCAAGTCGAGCTCGAAGATTCGAAGTGGGCCCGCGTTCCTCTATTCGTGCCCATGTTTCGGTGCCTGAATATAAAACCATGGACGAAACACCCAACCATGCCCTCCGTTTGGAGTCCGAGTATCCTTCTGCTACTACTGGCGCTGTTCACTTTAATAACAAACGCCATAGTAATGCGGGAGGCAAAAATGCACAAAAGCATCAAAGTCGCAGCAACGGAGGTGGCAACCGGGCAAAGGATCGAATAGTCTATATTTTCTGCCATAAGGAGGGACACCTGGCCAACGAGTGTCGATTGAAGAGTGGAGCATGCTTCGGGTGCGGCCGAACGGACCATATTACATACAACTATCCGGAGAAGCCGAACCAACGCCCCCAATAATATCAACAAAACTGAGACCAAGCACCTCGAGCTCCATAGACCGCATAACAGAATGGCCAAGACCGTCGTTTCAATGCCCAGGGCCGCATCTATGCCATGACTCGAGACGAAGTATTATCATCTGACACAGTCGTGACAGGTATTCTGCATTTCAATAATAAACCTGCTCGTGTATTATTTGATTCAGGTGCCACGCATAATTTTATATCGGCGGACTTCACCGCCGAGCACAAATTCCTTCTGACACCGCTAGATCTCGATCTTACTGTTAATGTACCGTCGGGCATGCCACTACTTGAAATTTTAGTCTATAGAGACGGAATCATCTGTATATGTGGTCAAAAGGTCAATCTTGATGCGATAGTTCTAGATATTAAGGACTACGACATCATTCTGGGGATGGATTAGCTCGATCCGTACAATATAACCATCGACTGTGCTAAAAAGAGGGTCATATTCCATATACCTGGAGTGCCTGAATTCTGTTATTCATGTGGTGAGGCGTCGCTGACCTGTATGGTGATCTCCGCAATATCTTCTCGACGGATGCTGTATTTCGGGTGTGAAGGCTATCTAGCGTCCGTTCGAGACATGCGACAGGATGGTACAAATGCAGGTCAGACCGACGTTGTGGCAGAATTCCCAGATGTATTCCCGTACGAACTGCCCGACATGCCACCTGATCAAGAGATTGAGTTCACTACTAATACATTCTCCAATACCCGACCGATCTCTAAAGCTCCATACAGAATGGCCCCTACAGAGCTTAAAAAACTCATTACAGTTGCAAGAGTTGCTCGACAAGGGATTCAAATGGCCCAGCGTCTCGCCATAGGGAGCGCCCGTGTTATTCGTCAAGAAAAATTATGGCTCAATACGTCTTTGTATCGATTATCACGAGCTGAATAAAGCCACCGTCCGGAACAAATACCCCTGTCCCGCATAGACGATCTGTTTGATCAGCGCTGCAAGGAGCTACGGTGTTCTAAAAAATTGATCTGTGCTCGGGTTACCATCAACTCAAGATCAAGCAGGACAGTGTGCCGAAGTTCGTATTTTACACTCGATATAGCCATTACGAATTTTTGGTAATGATGTTCAGCCTAACGAACGCCCCAACCGCCTTTATGGATTTAACGAATCCGACCATTCCTCGACAAGTTCGTAGTAGTCTTTATCGACGATATACTTGTCTACTCGAAGAATAGGCAGCAACACACTAAGCATCTACGGACAGTGCTTCAGACCCTTCGAGAAAATTAGTTGTATACGAAGTGAAGCAAATATAAATTTTGGCTGAGCAACGTCGCATTCCTCGGACACATCATTTCAGCTGAAGGCATTACAGTCGACCCAAAGAAAGTTGAAGCCGTTGTCGATTGAAAACGACCAGCGTCCGTCGGCGAGATTCGAAGTTTTTTTAGCTTAACAAGATGCTACCGACGCTTCGTGAAAGACTTCGCGAAGATCGCATCGCCTCTGACTCGCCTCACCCAGAAAGGAGTCACATATGAATGATCAGACGGCTGTGAAGCTTTCTTCTAGAAATTAAAGCAACGACTCGTCTTGGCCCCGATACTCACACTTCTAGAAGGGACTGAGGGTTTCCAGATATTCATCGATGCATCCGGTCTGGGCGTAGGGTGTGTGTGCTGATGCAGCGGAACAATGTGATATCTTTTGCTTCCCGATAGCTAAAGCCGCACGAGAAGAACTACCCTACTCATGACCTGGAGTTAGCGACGATTGTGTTGGCGTTGAAATTGTGGCGTCACTATCTTTATGGCGTGGCGTACAAGATCTATATCGATCATAAGATCCTCAAGTATCTATTCACGCAGAAGGAACTGAACTTACGGCAAAGGCGTTGGCTTGAACTGATCAAAGATTACGACTTAACTATTGGCTATACGCCAGAAAAGGGAAATGTTGTGGCATACGCTCTGAGACAGAAGTATATCGCCTCGCTATCCGTTGACCGCAGATTGCTACGTGACTTAGAAGAGATGGGCATCGAACTTCGAGTCAGATTCAGGAATGTACAGTTGGCAAAGTTGCAGTTAGAGTCGAGCTTGTAAGAAAAGATCAAGACCGCACAGAAGCACTATCCATACCTGAAGAAAATACGAGAGCCAATCTCGACGGGTAGGACGAACGAATTTATGAAAGATGAAACCGACATGCTTCGATTGAAGGGTAGGCTGTACGTTCCGGATAATTTAGAACTTAGAAAGGAGATTAACCATGACTATGGGGACCTAACCATGTGATTAGGATGACTAATTGTATCTTTTTAGCCTAAGGGTATTTTGGTCATTTTGACTTATTAATGAAAATAAATTTTGATTAATTAATATTGTGCTAATTGAATTGTTAGAGACTAACCTAGTTTTGACTAAACCTAGATGTTAATGATGCTCATGGAGGTTTAGTTAGAAGGTTAGAGACTTAACGGTTAAGTTAGATTAACAATATCTAGATATTTCATAGTAGGATATTTACCTATTGGGATATTTGTGAAAAAGAAAGCCTTATGACTAATTGAACCAATAGTAAGGCTTAAAATTGGGTGGACAAGCCCTAGCCACTCATCTACATGTAAAACTAACCCTAATTCATCTAATGACCAGCCATCAAGTGTCCCCCCTTCCTATAAAGAATCCTTAAGAAAACCCTTGCCTCTTTTTACCTCTACATAGAACCCTAATTTGTTCTTCCCCAAACTTGAGAGCTTTCCTCTTGATTTTGATCTCCAAATTCCTCCATTCTTTTTCCAATCTTCCATCATTTCTTCTCATTCAACCAAGGAGGAGGTACTAGCAAGGATTGGGAGCAAGGAGCAAGGAAGGGTGTCCATTTTGGAGGAGCTTTCGTGTCGAAACCGTGTCCTTTGAGTGTATCATTGGGATCCCACTTCCAATAGGTATAATCATATCTCTATTTCAATTTCCTTTATATTTAGTTAGATTTGAATCCATAGGATCTACTCCCATGCATGTACAACCATTAGATTTTAATTTGAGGCCATTTGGAGCTCTCTTGAAGATTTTAGATATGTGTCTTGTGTTTTACTTGATAGATCCCAAATTAGGACACCCCATGTGTATGTATGTATGATAATAGTTTAAATAGATATTTAAATTTAGTTTTAGAATAGTTAGAGAGTGGATTGATCTTAGTTAGGATGGTTAGAATGAGTTTCATTTGGATACCTATGTTGGTATCCAAGTATCTTGGCCTACATGTGTTTCTTTTGTCCAAAACAACTCAAATTTGTCATAATATTCATCCACGTTTTTATTAACCAAAGTAACTTAGAAATGTCATAACTTTTAGCTTATAACTCCGATTTATCTGCCGTTATTTTTATAAGAACCGTATCAAAGTTAGCTTTCCAAATATATATTTTAATAAGCTAAATTCGTTCTGAAACTTTTTGTAAAATTATTTGAGTGTCAGTTGTACGAAAGACGAACGCGTTTTGGTAATTTTGCGATTTCGGGAGCTTCCGGACACGAAAATGCGATCCGTTTAAAGTTTCGGAAAGCTAACACAATAGGCTACGACATACTTAATCCTAGAATTTAGTGAAGCCTCAATTGGTATAGTATTGGTTTTAAGTAGAAGAGTGACTATACGACATAGGCATTTTGTGTAACCTATGAGCCTATGTAGTATGGATATTAAATGAATGTAGAGTATGTAATGCATGATATGTTAGATGAATGAAATGATATATATATATGATATGTATCCTCTTTACATTAAATGCAAGCATGTAGGAATGCAATCAATGTAATGTATGTCAGCAATGCGTAAATGCATGAATGAAAGAATGATATACAATGTATGCATGAAAGTATATAATGAATGCTAGATATGAATGGAAGGTATACATGTAATGATAGATATGAATGCATAATGTATACATAATGTAATACAATATATAATGATAGCATGTATGGTAATATAGAATATATGATGCAAGCATGTATATGTCCACTGTTTTTCATTTTTTTTACATTTTTCCTTTCCTTCCCTTTCCGTTTCAGTTTTCCTCCGTTTTTCCTCTTCTATTTTTCCATGTTGTATACAATGTATATAATGTATAGATGCATGTATTTATGTAATATGCATGAATGACATGTATGTAATAAAAAAAAGTATATGTATGCAAGTTAATGATATGTGAATGTAATATAATGTAGAATATGCATATATGAAATATAATGTATGCTAGTATATAATGTATTCAAATATGTATGTATTCATCTATGTATGTATGTATAGGTGCATGAATGAATGCAAGTATGCATATGTGATATGTATGTAGGCATGTATGCAATGTATGTATGTATATATGATATATATGTATGCATGTATGTAATATAAGTATGTATGTATGTATTTCTATAAACTGAGTTAACCTATAACCTTTTACACACATGCATTCATACATCCTTTGACACCATGTATTCCATGTCACATACACCTACCTATCACTAAATCTGAGAACATTAACACGTATCCTTCCGCACACATGTCACACACACACACACACTTACTCTTTTACCTCTCCTTTGCTCTCTCTATGTATATATATGTATGTACCTATATATATAGCTTTTCTATATATATATCTATGTATATGAATATGTGAATGTGAATAATATATATATACATTATACGACTAAGTTTGTGTACCTTGTTAGCTTATGGCTTAGTTTTGTGCTTGGTTTAGCAAGTGACTTAGGCTATGAGTTAGTAGCTATCTTGGATACTTGATTTGCATATACTTAGTTTGTTTAGACCTAGAATTGACTAACCTAGACTAGTTGACCATTGTTGACCATTGTTGACCCAACCCTAGCTAGTTTGACCACAATTGGCTAGAGTTGACCTAGTTTGACTTTATAGTTGACCAGAGTTGACCAAGAGCTGACTTTGACCTAGATTGACTTAGACTCGTGTAGATTGCATTATAATTTCAATTACCATATAAATTAAACTCTTTATAACCTGTGTTGCTCTAACTAGGACTATGTGACTCCAGTTGGCCATCTTTTTATATCAGTTGTTCAGGGTATCAGGCGAGTACATTCTCTGATCGTTTTATATTTGTCAGGACTTATATTTTTGCTCTAGATTACTTTACTTGATACTGGCACGATTGTTATCATGGATTGGTACTATATTGATCTTCTTTTGCGATGTTATCCTATTGTGTTGAACAGATACATATTGTGATGTACATTTCATGAACATATTATATTTATTGTACACCCCTATTCATGTATACTCATTATGCATCTTGTACTCTCATGATTACATGAGCTTCATGGAGAAACTATTATACAAGGTAACGTAACCGGATTGGATCCTTGTGTATTGATTGGGGAGGGTGAGTAGGAAATGGTTATGTAATCAAATCCCATCTTGTACAACTATTATATATGTCCATTATAGATTCTACAATATACCCCTGGGGTGATTTCAGGCGTGGAGAGCAGCAGGCTTGGGCGATTTTGGGGTGATTTCAGGCGTGCGGTCTCCCAGGCCTTCGGCGGGGCTCTGCCGGCCGCTAGGGCAGCGCCCATCTCCGGCGAAGGCTCAGGCGAAGGCTCAGGTAAGGTCCAGGTTGTCTCCAGATTCCTCTTTGTCTTTATTTTGGTTTGTCTCATTCTTTTTGCAGGTTTTAGTATCTTCTCCGGTGAGGTTACTGTGCCTCCGGCGACCCTCTGGATCTTCCCGCATTCCTAACTTGTCCGGTTGTGATGGACGGGGACCATCCCCCCTTGGGAGGGGTTGATGTTCCATCTCCGACGAAGGCTCCTCAGTCGTCGTCCCCGGGGGTCGGGCTGGGTCCGGTGACATTGCTGCGGCAAACTAAGACGTTCTGGACTGCCGACCAACTTTCCCTCATCGGTCTGGTTCCCCCTCCTCCTCAGACGGCCCAGCAGTTGGCCGGATCCCTTCCTCATTCGTCTGGTGAATCTTCTTCCGACGGCTATCCGTCGTCCCTAGCTTTGGCTCCCCCCACGACCTCTCCATTGGCCCTGTTGAAGGACCACTCGACTACTCAGGTGGTTTCTCGTCGGGTGCGGTCGTGGCCGGAAATCCACTCTGCTCCGGCATTCTCGGCGTCTAGTTCTGGTTGGCTGGAGTCCCACTCTGCGCCGGTGACCTTGGCGACAGGCTCTGGTTCTCCGGCGGTTGTGTCGGACACGGTATACCAACCGGAGGAGGCGTGTCTGGGGACGCGTGCTATTCTGCCGACCGTTACCACTCCAGGCGTTAGCCACGTGTGGGTGGGCCCCACCATATTTAATGTGGCCGAACTTTCTGTCCGAAGGGAGACTAATGCTGACTCTCGGTCAAAGGGCCCCAACTCATCCCAGCGGTCGGATCAGCCAGCAGGATTAATCCATGGGTTAGGCACTTCTTTGGGGCCAGTGACTTCTGAGGTAAGACTTTCCTAGCCTGCCAACTAAGCACACGTCGGAGCTGAACATTCCAGCTGGGACCATGGGTAAATTCAATCCTCCTTCTTCTGAAATATTTTCCCCTACATACATGCATGCACACATGGGCCCCCCTGATGATCACATGAATATCAATAGCACACAGCACTCACTCACGTTATACCCAAAGACAGTGGACCCTAAAGTATTGACTCAAGTGCAACCAGGGGCTAACCTGAACCGATCCTTTGCGGATATGGTGCGTCCCGATAGGGTGAGAGATACTTGCGACATTGTGCATGATGTCCATCTTGCCAATACTCCTGACACTATCTGGGAGGAAGGCCAGGACATCAATATTCAATTCTCCTCCCAGGAAGGGGTGTCACTTGTGACACCATTCCAATATACTTTAATATTCAAATTCTCGTCGGGATGTCCAAAAGTTTCTCGTGTTCAAGAATGCGTGGCTAGATGGGGCCTATCCGACGGCTACACTGTGGCTCCGATGGATGCCAGACATATCGTTCTTCATCTATCTAGTGGCGAGGACCATAAGATTGTGTAGACCAAAAACCTGATACAAATTGAGTCATACCCCGTTAAAATTCTGAAATGGGCCCCTGATTTTAATATTAAGGAGGAATCTTCGATCGCCTCGGTGTGGGTAACTTTCCCTAACCCCCCGCTTGAGCTCTTCATCCCCTCGGCTATCAAAAGGATAGCCAATTCCTTTGGTAAATTCCTTACTTTGTCTGATGAAACGAGAAATTTTTCTAAGGCCAATTATGTAAAAATTTGCATGGAATTGGATATTTCAAAAGAGCTCCCTCACAGTATTAACGTCACGATTGGAAACAAGGTCCATATTCAACCTGTGGTCTATGATAACAACGTGCTTTATTGCAAACACTGTCTTTTGCGGGGACACAACATTAAATATTGTTTCAAAGCTAATCCGGAGTTGCGAAGGAAGCCTCGGAACAACCGGGTTACGGCCGGTGTCAAGCATATCAACGAGAAGCCCCGGGCTACACCTGAAGTCCAGACTACCGGCTCCATCTTGGGAATGCCGAATCAGCACACTCACTTTCAAACGCCCGGGGAATCGAGCAAAGGGAAAAGTCAACCCGACAAGGGAGTTCACTCAGGTACGGTTTCTAATCAGTTTGAAGCTCTTCTAGTACAGGAAGTTGATGCTGTGACATCTAGTGATGATGAGCGGGACCATGAAGAGGCTAGCGCGTCTTCACAGGAAGGTTTGAACATCCACACCAGCAATGTCCCGGAGCGCAGCATTGAGCAGTCCCCTACGAGCAGTGAGAAAGGAGCTGGGCCGTCAGAGACTCGACCCACCAACACTATTGATCCAGAGCCTACCACGTCGAGCCCGATGTTGACTCAGGATCCAGTGGGTGCGGCAGTGGGTCATTCATCCACTCCAATCCTAGTCTTCTCATCGGATGAAGGAAGTAAGATGGACCCTACTTATGTGGAGGTGCAGGAACAAGATTTGGCTAGTGGGGAACTGGATCAATCGTTGGCCAGCGAAGATCACAGCCAGGCTGATTCTGTTCTTAAAGACAAGACCGTTCACGAGATGTCAAGCGAGTCATCTTTCATGCAAGAACTAAACTCAAGAAGTATCAACCAATCTGTGGGGATGACGCGTGATTACCTGATTGGCTCGCAATCTCCAGGCCCGGACGAACCGCTGGAAGAGGAAATAGAGTTAATCAAAGCGTTTAAAGCTAAAAGCAACAAACGCATAGCGGCGGAAACGGCGGCAGCACATGCTAAAGGCTCAGGTAGCAAGAGTAGAAAGTCCGAGCCGGAGAGCAATTCGAAGCTGGAAGCGACCAACTCTCACCGGAAGGCGTCTAGCACTCTAGAAGATATCGTCGACGAGATTAACGACATGAAGCAAAAGGACAAGGAGGCTCTACAGTCTAATAGGGTATCCCAGCCACTGGCCGTTGAGGCAGGGGGGACGCAACACACCCGGCAAGAGGGTCAGGCTTCTAAGATCCAGAATGTAGCTCTCTCCAAAGGAAAAAAGGTGGAAAAATCAAACAAAGCCACTCCTTCAACCTCATTTATACTAAGACAGACCAGGCGTACGTCAGAGGCCAAAATCCAATCCCGAGATTCTCTTAATGTTTAAATCCATAGTCTGGAACATAAGGGGAGTTAGGAACAAACCAACCATGAACTATCTCAGCTCTCTTAATCGCAAGCATTCTCCCAACTTCATTGCCATTTTGGAACCGAAAATTGATGGGGATAACCTTCCTAGCCTTGCTACCGAGCTTTACATGCCGCACTTCTACCACGGTGGTGACGCGAACAAGTTTATTTGGATCATATGGAACGACAATATTAAGCTTTCAGTGTTGGAGACGAACTCTCAGTATATTTCCTGTAAAATCAGGGACCTTACATTGGCACAAGAGCTGGTTTTTACTGTGGTATACGCGATTGTTTGGCTCGGACGCTCAGGGAGCTTTGGCAGGCGCTGTCATCATTTTATGGCAACTGCCACTCGCCGTGGCTGCTCACCGGCGACTTCAATATCGTCACTACGGCGACAGAGAAGTCTGGCCCTGGCACGATAAATTTTGGGGCTTCCAAGGAGTTTAATAGCTTCATTTCTGACAACGGACTGGTGGACGCAGGCTTCCAGGGATCGATGTATACCTGGTGCAACGGCCTTATCAACAATCCGAACACGTAGGAAAGGCTCGACCGGGTTCTTTATGATTCTAATTTCCTTCTCGACAACATCCTGGTATCAGTTAATCACCTCTCTCATTTGCATTCTGACCACTCTCCTCTTCTTATTGCTCCTTCAGATTCGATCAAGTCCTCGGCCCCTTTTCGATTTCTGCGGATGTGGACCACACATCCTACATTTTCTGATCTGGTTACTACTAGCTGGAATGCCCCGTGCCTTGGGCCTCCCCTAGTTGTGCTGCACAACAAGTTAAAAAGACTTAGAACTTCGCTTCGTGATTGGAATTGGAATGTCTTCGGTGATTTGCTTAAACAAAAGCGGGATCTTCAGCACGACGTCGACAATATCGAAGAGGCTCTCCAACTTCGGTGGTGCGAGTCTCAAGGGTTGGCTCTTCACAACACGTGTATGAGACTCAAAGCGGTTCTGGACATGGAGGAACAATTGCTTATGGACCAAGCCCGGATCAATTGGATCATGGAAGGGGACCGGAACTCCTCGTTCTATCTCACAATTATCAAAGCAAGAGTGTCTGCCAACAAAATTCGTATGTTCGACCTGATGGCTCGGCTGTGGAGGACCATGTTATCCTAGACCGGGCGATCACTCACTTTTCGGATTTCTTTGGTTATGTTCCGGTGACTTCTGCGAATCCTTTCATTTCGTGCATCTCTACTATTATTTTCGAGACGCAGAAGGCTGAGCTTTGGGCCATTCCATCGGAGGGGAAAGTTGAACAAGCGATCAAGTCTCTTAACCCGCATAGCGCATCGGGTTCGGATGGGTTCACGGGGTATTTCTACACCAAATGCTGGAGCACTATCAAGTACGACGTCATGGCCGCTATCACGGATTTCTTTCTCGGCATTCATATTCCCAAAGGTATAAGCTCCGCTAACCTTGTCCTTCTTCCTAAAACTAATAAACCTTTGAGTTGTCAGGATTTTAGGTCGATCAGCTTGAGTAATTTTTCCCATAAGATTATTTCCAAAATCTTGGCGGAGCGATTTTCATCGGTCCTCCCTCTTATCATCTCAAGAGAACAATCGGGCTTCGTCAAAGGGAGGAGCATTCACGAGAACATTAGCTTGGCGCATGAGATTATTCAGACCATCGACAACAAGGTTTCCGGGGGCAATATGGCTATCAAACTCGACATGTCCAAAGCATACGACAGGGTCAATTGGTCTTTTCTCATCCAGGTGCTTCGCCGCTTCGGGTTCAGTCACACATGGACCGACCTCATCTATAGACTCATTTCCAACTGCTGGTATTCTATCTCTGTCAACCGCGACACCGGGGTTACTTTCGTTCGTTTAGAGGGCTTCGTCAGGGGGACCCGATCTCGCCAGCTCTGTTTATCATCGTCCACGACGTGTTCAGTCGTAAGATCTCCAATCTCTGCCTGCACGGTCGTTTGAAGCTATGTACCGGTAGAATCAACAACCTTCCTATCTCCCTCCTTTTTTACGCGGATGACAGTCTCATCTGCCTCAATGGTGGCTCTAGCAATGTCGATTTCTTTCTGGCTACCCTTCAGGAGTACACTTCTTCTTTCGGGCAGGTTATTAACTTATCCAAATCATCCCTTATTGTTTCTAACAAACCTCATATGTCTAGCCATGCGAATACTATTGCTAACAACTCGGGTCTTAAGCTTACTTATTTGCCGATCTCGTATTTGGGGGTCCCTCTTTATAAAGGTAGATCTAAAATGGATTACTTTTTCGATTTGATTTCCAAATTTGAAAAATGTATATCCGGTTGGAGAGGCCACTTGATTTTTTTGGCGGCAAAATTACTCTATTGTAAAGTGTGCTCAATGCTCTCCCTATTCATTCCCTTTCGGTTGTCAAGGCTCCCATAAAACTTTTGCATAATTTGGAGAAAAGTATGGCGGCGTTCCTTTGGAACTCCAACGAGCGGCACCGGAAGAGGTGGATTGCTTGGGATCGGGTTTGTAGACCGATGGACGAAGGGGGCTTGGGCATTCGCTCTCTCAAGCAAGTCATGACCGCTCTCCACGCTAAACGGTGTTGGTCGATTATCAAGGGTGATTCGGTTTGGGCTCATTATATGGTTCGCAAATACGGGGACCCGACTTCGGAAAATTATGCTATGCCGTATCAGCCATCCCCTCTTTGGCGCTCCATAATGGCGGTGTTTCCGCAAGTTTATCGTCATTGCACTTGGGTGGCCGGTCGTAGGAATATTCCGATTTGGGGCGTCAGCTGGTGTGGTATCATTATCTCTAAACCTTATTTGTTTAGTTATATTCCTAATATTAGGCAAGTAGTTTACTCTCCATTTGTTCGTGTGAATACTGGTGCTACAGTGGACATAAGGAATTTTCTTTGTAATGTTGCTAAAAGGGTGCTCAGGTCCATTGTTCTTAATGAGGAAAAGGACAAGTTATGTTGGGTATTGAATCAAAATGGAGATTTTTCTACTAAGTCCTTTTGGGACTATTGCAGGCTTAGATTCCCTAATGATACTTGGAGCCAATTCTATTGGAATAGATTTATTCAACCCCGTGTCGGCGCGTTCCTTTGGCGGCTTAGATGGAACGCGATCCCGGTGGATGCAAGACTTATTTCCATGGGTTTCAAATTGGCCTCGCGGTGTTCTTGTTGTGCGAATCCGGACACGGAAACCATCGACCACTTATTTGTACTGAGCGAGACGGCTTCCCGGATTTGGCACCATTTTGCGGAAATGATGCAGCTCTCTACTTCCCCTTCGAGTATTGAGCAGCTCGCTCAGGTATGGCTTAACAATATTTCCTTGTCTTCTCCTTCGGGTATTCGCAGGAATATTATTTTCAGAAACACTCTTTGGAAAATTTGGAAGCAACGGAATGAGATCATCTTCAGCAATGGGAAGCACAATTGTAATCTCATCATTAGCCGGGTCTTGTCCTATCTTTAGCACGCCCACGAAGCCTTCAAAATATCGACGGATGGACATGCTTCGGGCCATAGCCAACATCCTCTCGGGGGAGCTACTTCCCGCTACAGTAGCTTACGGCCGGACAATGCCCACTGCTGTGTTTGGTGGGACAGCAGCTCTCGGGTGGCCCAGGACCTATGTCCCACTGCCGGCCAGCCTATTGGGGGTGCCACGGTTCACAGATCTCGGCCGGACAGCACCATCAGCGCTGCTCGGGTGGACGGTGTATCTCAGGCGGACCGCTGCTGCCTGCCCTCGGCTCGGGCGGCCCAATCCAGCACTTCCTCGGTCCGGATCAGCGTTGGCGCCCCCTGGAAGCCTTCTGTGTCCGATCTCAAACTGAATGTTGCGGGAAGTATCGGTGACCCCCCATGTACGGCCAGTGGTGGGATCATTCGCGACGTCCACGGCAACTTCGTCGGTGCGTTCTCCTTCTTCATGGTTGACATTGCTATTTGCATTCCTGATTTGGAAGATCTTCTCTACGCGGCGGCTTGTTGCAAAGCGAAGAATTGGGTGATCGACGAGGTGGAAACGACTTTCTAACGCCTAATTAACATCATGTTGGTCATAGAAGATCCTGCTTGGGCTTTTGTCTACAAATTTTGAAAAATATGGGCTCGTCTAACCCCCCTCCCGGTGTTTCATTCGGCTTCTTCCCGAGCCAATGGGGTGGCAAAAGCTCTGGCTTTCTTGGCCCTCGCTACGAAGGAAGGACAGATCTTCTCCCACACCACGGAACTCCCGGCGCCAATCCGGTCCGCTCTCTTGGTGGACGCTCAAGCTTCTTCAGCCTCCTTCTTCTGCACATAGCTGGGGGCTATTGGCCCCATATTTTGGACGCTCAGTTTGTACATTTTTGTGGGTGTTGTTTTTCCCACATTGGCGTCTGGTCTTAATTTTGCACGTTTGGGATGGTCCCAACGTAAGAGTGGTGCTGCTGTGTTCTTTTGTGTGTGGGCATGTGTAGCACCACTCTTCATTTTGCATGGTCACGTGGGTTAGCTCCCATGTGAGTCCTTTTGTGCTTATTTGGAGCTTCTGTAGCTTTTTAGCTTGGGTGGGTATTGTGGACCCACACGTTGTTGGTGGCTTGGGTTGTTCCAGCACCATTTGGAGCATTTTGCTCCCTTTTGTCTTGAATAAAATTTCTCTTTGTCCTTAAAAAAAAGTATATGTCTATTGTACACTCACGTATGATGGAGTTACCATTGTTATTGTATAATCTAACCCGTTTACATAACCATATTGTGCTTTAAATCACTAGTACTTGCAGTTTTACTTATCCTATATATATTTTCAGTTATAAATTCTCTCTCGTTTTCATGTACATCTTCTTACAGTCCATGTATTTTACTCTTTTGCATGCTTTATATTTTCCAACATGATATAAACTGTGTGAGATGTATTGTGCTCACTCCTGTCCTAACTGGACCTGTTGAAAATATTACAGGTAACCTGGAGATTCACAGCTAGCCTAGAGGACCACTAGAGCTTGGAGTAGATTACTAGTTTATGGTTTAGTTTCACTTTTAGAATTTGTTTGTAATAAGTGGAAATTGAGTTATATTTGAGATTGTTTGAGATGTTGTTTAGAAGTTTATTTAAGTTGCTTGAGTTTCATATAGTTGTTAGACTCATGTGTTATCTTATCGTGCTTAGATTATGATTGAGTATTATCGTATCTTATACTTGTCCTCCATTCGGAGTTAAGATAGTGACAGGTATATTATATAATTGCGTGAGTTGTTGATTAGATAGTGACCTAGAACATCGTTCTACCGCCGACACTGTGGCGTAGGCTGGACGTACCCACTTCTTGTGCCACTACACTGGGTGCGGGTCGTGACACATTTTTGTGGTGGCCTATACAGGTCAGAGTCGCAACTAGTACGATTTCGTAGTGGTGCTCGACTTAGAGTGCTGCTACGAGCCTGCTGTTAGGATATAGGATTAGGCAGTATAAATAGTTACTCAATCACAGTTAGGACTACTTGAGAAGATTCCTGGATGACCCTTGAGAATCTCATTATAAACTATCTCGGAATTCAATTCCGACAGTTTCTGTCTACTTCCTTGTTCATCGTTGAATTTGATTCTTGGTATTCATTATTGACTTGATTTTCTACCAAGATAACATTATGGGCTAGGTTGCCTCAGTCATGGAATCTAGAGTTATCTACAGCCATATTAGTTGGTTTGGCAATGAGATAGAGTCTAATTTTGGATGTATTTCTTGGATGTAGAATTTAAAGTTTTCGCTGCCAAGCTAGCGGCAATGCAAAAATTTTAAATACCATGATTCGAGAGGTATGTACATTAGTTACAGACTCTATAGATTATCGCAGCCATACTTGTTGGTGTGACGAGAATTCTGGTAACATGGTTCTGGATAGACGGGTATGATTATCAGATTGTAGAATAGATACCATATAGATGGTGCCCTAGTATAATGGAGTGGGATATCAGTATGGATATTACTTGAGTATCATAGATTAGATAGAGGGATGTAGGCTACCTGTAGTACAGCACCGTGCCCCGCACCATCAGAGGGATATACCCCAGAGGGGCAGGGCTTTTGTGCTGACAGTCGCGTAGACCGACGCTACGGGTGACGGGTTAGCAGGTCTTTCTTTCATGTTCTTCTTACCATCTTGTTGTGTGATTCCATTAGTACATGTCAGGATGTTTTGTGCTATGATAGATAGTATAGAGACCCTAATCAAGACCGTGATATCACGACCAGTAGGACCACAATTTGCATGTTTTAGATATAGTTTTCTTGAGCTTGATTGTTGGGGGTTTAACCTAGAAGGAGTATGGCCATCTTAATTTCGAGGACGAAATTTTTCTAAAAAGGGTAGATTTGTAACCACCACTTTTCTAAAATGAGGATAATTTTGAACTTTTGTAATTATAACCATTTAATAATGATATTTAAACAATGTTATGATTTTTGGTGATTTTTAATTATTTTAAAACTATTTAAAATATTGAATTATAATTTTGATGGTTAACTAGTGTAACCCTAGAGATTGGATGACCTAGAGACTAACCATGACCATGGGGACCTAACCATGTGATTAGGATGACTAATTGTGACTTTTTAGCCTAAGGGTATTTTGGTCATTTTTGACTTATTAATGAAAATGAATTTTAATTAATTAATATTGTGCTAATTGAATTGTTAGAGACTAACCTAGTTTTGACTAAACCTAGATGTTAATAATGCTCATGGAGGTTTAGTTAGAAGGTTAGAGACTTAATGGTTAAGTTAGATTAACAATATCTAGATATTTCATAGTAGGATATTTACCTATTGGGATATTTGTGAAAAAGAAAGCCTTATGACTAATTGAACCAATAGAAAGGCTTGGAATTGGGTGGACAAGTCCAAGCCACTCATCTACATGTAAAACTAACCCTAATTCATCTAATGACCAGCCATCAAGTGTCCCCCCTCTTCCTATAAAGAATTCTTAAGAAAACCCTTGCCTCTTTTTATCTCTACATAGAACCCTAATTTGTTCTTCCCTAAACTTGAGAGCTTTCCTCTTGATTTTGATCTCCAAATACCTCTATTCTTCTTCCAATCTTCCATCATTTCTTCTCATTTAACCATGGAGGAGGTACTAGCAAGGATTGGAAGCAAGGAGCAAGGAAGGGTGTCCATTTTGGAGGAGCTTTCATGTCGGAACCGTGTCCTTTGAGTGTATCATTGGGATCCCACTTTCAATAGGTATAACCATCTCTCTATTTCAATTTTCCTTGTATTTTAGTTAGATTTGAATCCATAGGATCCACCCCCATGCATGTACAACCATTAAATTTTAATTTGAGGCCATTTGGAGCTCTCTTGAGGATTTTAGATATGTATCTTGTGTCCTACTTGATAGATCCCAAATTAGGACACCCCATGTATATGTATGTATGATAATAGTTTAAATAGATATTTAAATTTAGTTTTAGAATGGTTAGAGAGTGGATTGATCTTAGTTAGGATGGTTAGAATGAGTTTTATTTGGATACCTATGTTGGTATCCAAGTATCTTGGCCTACATGTGTTTCTTTTGTCCAAAATAACTCAAATCGTCATAATATTCATCCACATTTTTATTAACCAAAGCAACTTAGAAATGTCATAACTTTTAGCTTAGAACTCTGTTTTATCTCCTATTTTTTTAAAAAAGAACCGTATCGAAGTTAGCTTTCCAAATATATATTTTAATAAGCCAAATTCGTTCTGAAACTTTCTGTAAAATTATTTGAGTGTCAGCTGTACGAAAGACGAACGCGTTTCGGTGTTTTTGCGATTCCGGGAGCTTTCGGACACGAAAATATGATCCGTTTAAAGTTTCAGAAAGCTAACACAAAGGGCTACGACATACTTTAATCCTAGAATTTAGTGAAGGACCAATTGGTACAGTATTGATTTTTAGTAGAAGAGTGACTATACGACATAGGCATTTTGTGTAACCTATGAGCCTATGTAGTATGGATATTAAATGAATGTAGAGTATGTAATCGTTGAATGCAAGCATGTAGGAATGCAATCAATGTAATGTATGTAAGCAATGCATAAATGCATGAATGAAAGAATGATATACAATGTATGCATGAAAGTATATAATGAATGCTAGATATGAATGCAAGGTATACATGTAATGATAGATATGAATGCATAATGTATACATAATGTAATACAATATATAATGATAGAATGTATGGTAATGTAGAATATATTATGCAAGCATGTATATGTCCACGGTTTTCCCTTTTTTTTACATTTTTCCTTCCCTTCCTTTTCCATTTCAGTTTTTCCCCTTTTTCCCTCTTTTATTTTTCCATGTTGTCTACAATGTATATAATGTATAGATGCATGTATTTATGTAATATGCTTGAATGACATGTATATAATAAAAATAAGTATATGTATGCAACTTAATGACATGCGAATGTAATATAATATAGAGTATGCATATATGAAATATAATGTATGCAAGTATATAATGTATTCAAATATGTATGTATGCATCTATATATGTACGTATAGGTGCATGAATGAATACAAGTATGCATATGTGATATGTATGTAGGCATGTATGCAATGTATGTATGTATATATGATATGTATGTATGCATGTATGTAATATAAGTATGTATGTATGTATTTCTATAAACTGAGTTAACCTATAACCTTTTACACACATACATTCATACATCCTTTGACACCATGTATCCCATGTCACATACACCTACCTATCACTAAATCTGAGAACATTAACACATATCCTTTCACACACTTGTCACACACACACTCACTTACTCTTTTACCTCTCCTTCGCTCTCTCTATGTATATATATGTATGTGCCTATATATATAGCTTTCCTATATATATCTATGTATATGAATATGTGAATGTGAGTAATATATATACATTATATGACTAAGTTTGTGTGCCTTGTTAGCTTATGGCTTAGTTTTATGCTTGGTTTAGCAAGTGACTTAGGCTATGAGTTAGTAGCTAACTTGGATACTTGATTTGCATATACTTAGTTTGTTTAGACCTAGAATTGACTAACCTAGACTAGTTGATCATTGTTGACCCAACCCTAGCTAGCTTGACCACATGAGTTGACTAGAGTTGACCTAGTTTGACTTTATAGTTGACCAGAGTTGACCAAGAGTTGACTTTGACCTAGATTGACTTAGACTCATGTAGATTGCATTATAATTTTAATTACCATATAAATTAAACTCTTTATAACCCGTGTTGCTCTAACTAGGACTATGTGACTCCAGTTGGCCATCTTTTTATATCAGTTGTTCAGGGTATCAGGCGAGTACATTCTCTGATCGTTTCATATTTATCAGGACTTATATTTTTGCTCTAGATTATTTTACTTGATACTGGCACTATTATTATCATGGATTGGTACTATATGGATCTTTTCTTGCGATGTTATCCCCATTGTGTTCAACAGATACATATTGTGATGTGGGTTTCACGAACATATTATATTTATTATACACTCCTATTCATGTATACTCATTGTGCATCTTGTACTCTCACGATCACATAAGCTTCATGGAAAAACTATTGTATAAGGTAACGTAACTGGATTGGATCCTTGTGTATTGATTGGGGAGGGTGAGTAGGAAATAGTTATGTAATCAAATCCCATCTTGTACAACTATTGTATATGTCCATTGTACACTCATGTATGATGGAGTTACCATTGTTATTGTACAAGCTAACCCGTTTACATAACCATATTGTGCTCTAAATTACTAGTACTTGCAGTTTTACTTATCCTATATATATTTTCAGTTATAAATTCTCTCTCGTTTTCATGTACATCTTTTTACAGTCCATGTATTTTACTCTTTTGCATGCTTTATATTTTCCAACATGAAATGAACTGCGTGAGATGTATTGTGCTCGCTCCTGTCCTGACTGGACCTGTTGAAAATATTGCAGGTAACCTGAAGATTCACAGCTAGCCTAGAGGACCACTAGAGCTTGGAGTAGATTACTAGTTTATGGTTGAGTTTTACTTCTAGAACTTGTTTGTAATAAGTGAAAATTGAGTTGTATTTGAGATTGTTTGAGATGTTGTTTAGAAGTATATTTAAGTTGCTTGAGTTTCATATAGTTGTTAGACTCATGTGTTATCTTATCGTGCTTAGATTGTGATTGAGTATTATCGTATCTTATACTTGTCCTCCATTCGGAGTTGAGATTGTGACATGTATATTATATAATTGTGTGAGTTGTTGATTAGATAGTGACCTAGAACATCATTCTACATGTCACACCCCGATTCATAGAGTCATTTATTCACATATTTTATCTCTTACAATCGATCGTCCTCGCTTGGGCGTGATGCCGTACAAGTCTGGTATTGCACTTGTACAAGGCAAAGATGGTACATAATCGATTATCTTCAATAGGGACACATCGCAGCGGTAGAAGCAGACAAATTAAAGTTAATAAGGACAATCTCTCTCATTGAATAGAAATACATCACTCCTTTATAGCAGCGGAGACAAAAGAATAACTTGAAGTCATACAGAGATATATAGAACTAAGAGAATAAGACTTGTATTGAAGTACAATATTTACAGCACATCTCACTTTACATTGAAAGCCAACTGAACAATGCTATACAGCTTACATTTGATATTTGGATACATTGGATTACAACTCGATATACCGACTTGGCTTACAATTTCACTGGTACAACTGATTACAATGTTACATACATTATGTCCTTTATAAACAGAAGACATCATCTTGTGCAAGGAGAGCTTCTATATGCCCAATAAATCTTCGATGCAGCGGGACCAATCAAGCCAATCTTCGTGTGTAGAATATCCCAAGCACGAGCACCTGCCCACAAAATGTGGGTCAGCACATCATCTATGTACTGGCGAGCAGAATCCAACCCACTCGTATAAACCAACATTAAAGTGATCATTTAAGCAAGCATTTATTAGAGTGATCTTTCTACTTGGCGCCTAACATCAGTTTACAGTTCATGGACAATAATCAGAGTGAAGCATGTAAACATATTCTTAGTAGCATTCATGTGGACATATCATTTTAGCATTCTTGGTGTTATCATGCAAAGGCGTCATTGAGGCATCGTTAACATTAACATCTTAAACATGTTATGACAATTCTCACTTCAAGCATCACTTAGCATGGATGTTATGTTTGAGCACTATTTATAGCAAGGCACCTTTCTAGCATACTGAATTAAACATGTCAAGCAGGAAAGTTAAACCAACTTATACAATATCACAATTATGTGATTTCTTACCGATAGCCGACTTCTCGTACCTGCATCAAATACAGGTTATCCGATATACTTACTCTGCCTGCACAAAACATTCATTAGCATGCATCCTGACTACATGGTCACTGGTGTTGTTAAACCATATGGACTCTCTTCATTTCAAGATAATGCGGTCAGCATAGTAGGTGGCGAGCCTCTATGCCACCCCGCCTTATCCGTGCTCCCATAGCACTCATCATTATTTCCTCCTAGGTCGAATCGGTCCCCAGGGCCCTAGGAACCGTTCGAGGAAATTATTACTCAAACCCTGTATACAAGTTGTCCATGACCATCGAATGCGTGTCCGACTCTATTGTGAACAAAATCGCATGGTAAAATATATTAAGGAAAAGTAAAGGCAACAGTGCATCATTAATCATATTCAATGACTTATTCATTTCATCATTACCATCATTTCATTTGGTGATCTCAACGATCCCAGCTTTATTCATTTCTCATTCATTACAACGTATCTTATATCATTCCTTTCTTAAGAGGAACGTAACATTCATTTATTTCATAGGGACATTTATTCATTCATTCATTTCTTATAAGGGACAGGCATTATTTCATATTCTTGCAACAGATATACAGAGAGTACATGATTCTAGTGTTTCATTCAGTTCATTGGGTCGATAGCACAGCCAGATCATTTCTTATTCTATCATTCACAAGGCATCTCGTTATTCAAGTGTCTACTTGTTCCAGCAGCGTTAAACATAAGAGGCAATGTTATCAATTCATTCTCAGGCATCGAATCACATTAGCAGTTCAATGTGTTGTACATTTCAATAATTCTCAACATAGGCATCTCTATTATTCAGCAACTAATATATAGGACATATAGGGACAATTCATAGCATTTCAATACTTCATTTATTAAGCATGAAGGAGTAAGGAGGAGGAAGGACAGTTCCACTCACTTTCATAAAAGGGTCTTTCTGTTCCGATCACACACAATTCCATTATGCGTAGCTCCACCAGCGAGCCACGTTCCAATACCCATTCCGTCTAGCCAACTGAGTGAGACTTCATCAGTCTCAATTCTCCTGATTTCCAACTTAAGTCACCGTCCAACATCCTGATAGCAACCCAACAAGCCAACCAAATGCCTCGTGCGGAGCGGGGCATTACATAATATACCACTCAGAAAAAGTTTCGTCCTCGAAACTTAAGGAAACAACTCTTCTACTAGATTAACTCAGTCACAACAAGTTACTCATTCAGCTTCAACTCAATATTCATTTCAGCACACTCGGTCATCTCTAAAATAGCTATCCAACTGTACCATTTAAATTCATCAACGATTCGATCTGTCTATCTCTTTTTCAATTACTTGTAACTTCTTATTGATTTGCCAACATTTTCCTTGCATTTATATCTTGGTCGCAATATATCACTTCGTTTGGATCCATACACATATTTTAGGCGTCCCCAAAACATATGCATTTCAGCCAAAGTCCGCGCTAGTGCGATAATTTCTTCCCATAATGTTATCTCAGTTGCAACCTATCACTTCGGCTGGATCAACACACATATTTTAGGCGTCCCCAAAACATATGTACTTCAGCCAACTTCTATGTTAGTGCGATTCGATCAGCCATGATATAACTTTTTTTTCTAAATCCGACTTAGCATCCTTTCAATTGACTTATCACTTTATTCACTTTGCCACAATCAGTATCTTCCAGGCCACAATACTTAATATCAGGGACAACTTGATTAAGCTCTATACCCAAGCATAACATTTTTAACATTCGATCAAGGGTCTAACTTAGAGCCAATCATATCAAGAGTTCACAACATGCAATCATATTCCTTCCCAAATCCAACAATATTTCTCAACGAGGCAATTCATCTTTTTCAAAAAGATACAATCCGACGCCACCCACGATTGATTACCCGAGTCAGGGTATAATTCTATGCAACAGTCAAGGTTAACTTAGCTACCCGACTATAGGTAAACTCAAGTCTTACCTTACGATTGTAATTCCCACTTATGGCCGACATATAATCCTCAAGGGTCAAACATCTCTTAAGGCACAAGTTGAAGCATACATTCCCTTAGGTCAATACTCATTATCACTGTCTCTCATTCAATGCCACAAGGTCATCCTATGGGTCTCCAATGGTCACCTATTATTCAGTCAGTCTCTAAGGTTAGCTACACTGATAGCTAACTTAATCGTTCAGGTGACTTCCCTAGAGTGGACGGCTACTAGGGTTATACTAGTTTCTTATTCTTAAGGCCAACAAGCAACCAACAGTTCTAAGGAACTCTACCCAAACCTATGGGTTTTAACTCAGTCTGAATAACTAATCGCCATTGTTGGCTATGCCAACAATTGGTACGTCATCAACTGGTCGCTAGGGTCAAGTCTATCTATCCAGGATCTTCCTCAAGGAATAATTCCCACAGAGGCTCATTCTAGACTTAACCAACGATCGACTAAGATCGATCTATCAACATTACGGTCAATTTCTAACCCGACATATGATTCACATCATTCTAATAATCCATCAAGTAAATTTTTAACGATCCAATTTCTATTCCAATTCCTTTGTACTCACACGAACCCATAAGCCAAGGCCAACTATTCAAGAGTCATCGATTCCGATAGTCTTAATATAACTATAGAATCATACTATTCGATCTGTATGACAGAGTCACACCACTAAGTCATAAGCCAACAATCTATCTCCCAACCGACAGCCATCTATACCGACATTATCCAACACATTTACAATTTCTCAATCCCATTCATTTTTCAATCATCAAACTATCTTACGGGCTTTCTTAAATCTCATGCAGCAATGGTTAAGTAGTTCATCCCATTAAATTCGATAATTTATGTATCACTTAACCATCCTCTAGGCAACACAAATAGTCAAGGTGGCTACTTGTTACTTTTCTAATTCCATTAAATTCCTCAGCATACATGCACATAGGCAACGACTATCCTTTGGTGATCAAGATGGATTAACATCTATTACACCTTAGGGCCAAAGCACAAATCTCTAATATTCCTTTGATTTACCGACGATATTTCTAAAATTTTCAGCTACGCAACCAACTTTGTATTAGCCACATTTGATTCACATCCAACCAATCGAAGTCAACATTCAGATGTTCTAAGCCACAACATTCTCTAGCCAAATCCATTTACTCATAGCATACTAACTGTCTTACTAGTCTGAGTCATCATTCGACTAACAATTTCTAACCAAGCCAACCGTTACCATTTCTAGAATCTCGCTACCCAACATAGCATCACCGTCAGGGAACACTCGAGTCATCTAGCAACAATACATGATTCCCAGCTAAGTCTCGGCACTATCCAATACCCATAGATAGTCTCCTTGCTATCCTATGGAAAGGGTCAACATAGATCTCGTTCTGAGGTGGTAGAGGCAATATACTACTCAGAAACGAAGCCATCCTTAAATAATACCAACTCAATCTATTCCGGACATTCGTGATCTATAATAATCATAATGATCATAATACTTAACCAACATCTCGGGGTCTCAATATCCCAAGCCAACATTCTTAGGGTCTCAAAACTACTAGCCATCACCTCTGAGTCGACTCACCAGTTATGTCGAACTCATCCATCAATTACCCCATTCATAATTCATTTCTCATATTATATGCAATCTCAACTTGTTACAGCATACATAGCCACTTTTTTTTTATTCCCACATTCCAAACATCATTCACAATATAGCATACTATGGCATCGAGTCATTATTGGGTTATTTGTGTCCAAACCAACAACAATCATTCATTCAGGGGCATCACAATGTATATAGACTTATTGTATGGAACATCCAGTGAGCAGCCAAGAGGGTCGACGACTTTCAAACACGAACCACATAAGGAGGATTACAGAACAACAACAGCATAATCGCGGAAGCAACGTTGAGTGATCGCGGAAGCAACTTTGGTTAATCGTCGATGCAACTTTGATTTAAAACGAATCAAAGAAGAGACCAAGGATGTAAAGCCGTGCTTTGATACCAATTTATCACGCCCCGATTCATAGAGTCATTTATTCACATATTTTATCTCTTATAATCGATCGTCCTCGCTTGGGCGTGATGCCGTACAAGTCTGGTATTGTACTTGTACAAGGCAAAGATGGTACATAATCGATTATCTTCAAATAGGGACACATCGCAGCGACAGAAGCATACAAATTGAAGTTAATAAGGACAATCTCTCTCATTGAATAGAAATACATTACTCCTTTATAGCAGCGGAGACAAAAGAATAACTTGAAGTCATACAGAGATATATAGAACTATATTCTCTTTATTGATAATTGAAGAAGAGTACAAGACTTGTATTGAAGTACAATAGTTACAGCACATCTCACTTTACATTGAAAGCCAACTGAACAATGCTATACAGCTTACATTTGATATTTGGATACATTGGATTACAACTCGATATACCGACTTGGCTTACAATCTCACTGGTACAACTGATTATAATGTTCCATACATTATGCCCTTTATAAACAGAAGACATCATCTTGTGCAAGGAGAGCTTCTGTATGCCCAACAAATCTTTAATGCCGTGGGACCAATCAAGCCAATCTTCGTGTGTAGAATATCCCAAGCACGAACACCTGCCCACAAAACGTGGGTCAGCACATCATCTATGTACTGGCGAGCAGAATCCAACCCACTCGCATAAACCAACATTAAAGTGATCATTTAAGCAATCATTTTTAGAGTGATCTTTCTACTTGGGGCCTAACATCAGTTTACAGTTCATGGGCAATAATCAGAGTGAAGCATGTAAACATATTCTTACTAGCATTCATGCGGACATATCATTTTAGCATTCTTAGTGTTATCATACAAAGGCATCATTGAGGCATCGTTAACATTAACATCTTAAACATGTTATGACAATTCTCACTTCAAGCATCACTTAGCATGGATGTTATGTTTGAGCACTATTTATAGCAAGGCACCTTTCTAGCATACTGAATTGAACATGTCAAGCAGGAAAGTTAAACCAACTTATACAATATCATAATTATGTGATTTCTTACCGATAGCCGACTTCTCGTACCTGCATCAAATACAGGTTATCCGATATACTTACTCTGCCTGCACAAAATATTCATTAACATGCATCCTGACTACATGGTCACTGGTGTTGTTAAACCATATGGACTCTCTTCATTTTATTTCATTTCAAAATAATGCGGTCAGCATAGTAGGTGGCGAGCCTCTATGCCACCCCACCTTATTCGTGCTCCCATAGCACTCATCATTATTTCCTTCTAGGCCGAATCGGTCCCCAGGGCCCTAGGAACCGTTCGAGGAAATTATTACTCAAACCTTGTATACAAGTTGTCCATGACCATGAGAATGCGTGTCCGACTCTATTGTGAACAAAATCGCATGGTAAAATATATTAAGGAAAAGTAAAGGCAACAGTGCATCATTAATCATATTCAATGACTTATTCATTTCATCATTACCATCATTTCATTTGGTGATCTCAACGATCCCAGCTTTATTCATTTCTCATTCATTGCAACGTATCTTATATCATACCTTTCTTAAGAGGAACGTAATATTCATTCATTTCATAGGGACATTTATTCATTCATTCATTTCTTATAAGGGACAGGCAGCATTTCATATTCTTGTAACAGATATACAGAGAGTACATAATTCTAGTGTTTCATTCAGTTCATTGGGTCGATAGCACAGCCCGATCATTTCTTATTCTATCATTCACAAGGCATCTCGTTATTCAAGTGTCTACTTGTTCCAGCAGCGTTAAACATAAGTGGCAATGTTATCAATTCATTCTCAGGCATCGAATCACATTAGCAGTTCAATGTGTTGTACATTTCAATAATTCTCAACATAGGCGTCTCTATTATTCAGCAACTAACATATAGGACATATAGGGACAATTCATAGCATTTCAATACTTCATTTATTAAGCATGAAGGAGTAAGGAAGAGGAAGGACAGTTCTACTCACTTTCATAAAAGGGTCTTCCTGTTTCGATCACACACAATTCAACTATGCGTAGCTCCACCAGCGAGCCACGTTCCAATACCCATTCCGTCTAGCCAACTGAGTGGGACTTCATCAGTCTCAATTCTCCTGATTCCCAACTTAAGTTACCGTCCAACATCCTGATAGCAATCCAACAAGCCAACCAAATGCCTCGTACGGAGCGGAGCATTACACTACCGCCGACACTGTGGCATAGGCTGGACGTACCCACTTCTTGTGCCCCTACACTGGGTGCAGGTTGTGACATACATAGACCTCCATACAAACTTCTGGTGGCACAGAATGAAAAGAAATGTGGCACTTTTCGTGTCGTAATACATGGCTTTTCAGCAAGTGAAAGTTGAGCACCAAAGACCGGACGGAGAGATGCAGAATCTGGCAATTCTGGAATGGAAGTGGTAGCACATATGCATGGTTTTCATTGTTGGTCTGCCAAAGACGCCATGGGGAAATGATACCATCTGGGTCATCGTCGATCGACTAACCAAGTCAGCGCACTTCATTGCCCTTAAATTTACTTGGAGCGTTGATCACCTGGCTCAGATTTATCTTGATGAGATAGTACAGTTGCACGGAGTCCCGGTATCCATCATCTCTGATCGAGATGTACAATTTCTATTACACTTCTGGTGTAGCCTTCAGTCGGCTCTAGTTAACAAGTTACAGTTTAGCTCATTTTACCATCCCCAGACCGACAGCCAAACGGAGCATGTAAATCAGATTCTTGAAGACATGTTATGGCTCTACGCAATTGACTTCAAGTCGAGTTGGGATGTTCATCTACCTATGGCCGAATTTGCATACAATGATAGCTATCAATCTAGCATCCAAATGGCGCCGTATGAAGCGTTGTACGGACGAAAGTGCTGGTCACACATTTTCTGGGACGAATTCGGAGAGTGGCAGATTCTAGGCCCAGAACTGGTGGAACAGACTGTGCAAAAAGTTTGGCTCATTCGAAAAAGATTAAAGACCGCACAGAGTCATCAGAAAAGTTATGCGAATGTTCATCGTCGACCCCTCGAGTTTCAAGAAGGCGATCACGTATTTCTTAAAGTGTCGCCTATGCGGAGAGTTACCCGGTTTGGTACAAAAGGAAAAATGGGTCCAAGATTCGTTGGGCCGTTCGAAATACTCAAGCGGGTTGCCCCAGTGGCCTATCAAATTGTACTGTTGCAGGCGCTAGAAGGTGTACACAATGTCTTCCATATCTCTCAGTTGCAGAAGTACATGTACGACCCTACCCACGTGGTAGATTTTGGTCAGCTGAAGCTGAAGTCTGATTTATTTTACGTTGAAGAGCCAGTTCAAATATTAGAACGCAAGGATAAGCTGCTGCGAAATTGAACGATCCCTCTCGTCCGCGTACTCTGGAGAAACCATTCAATCGAAGAGTCAACGTGGGAACTTGAATTGGAGATGAAGGAGAAATTTCCTTCATTGTTCTCGTAGAGGTAGATTCTATTCTTAAGTTTCGAGGATGAAACTTTTTCTTAGTTGATTATGGTGTAGTGCCCCGTCCCTACATCATACCTTATTTTCGTCTATAGGGTACGCGAGAAAGGAACATTTTCACTATCGATTCGGTCGGGACCGATAGGTCGGAATCGGCCGAATCGATCGAACGAAAATAATTAAATTAAGATTATTTTCTCGTTATGGAAAAGCTTCTTCGGAATCAATTCCCACATTCAGCGGGTTGCGCCTCAAGGATTGGCTCTGCGGTTGAGTCGGAAGAGACCTCCCGTTGCTCTAGTTTTCATGCCGCACTTGATTTGGCTTAGGCTTTGGTTTTTGTGAATGCGTTTTCGTGAATGTTTTAGATGAGTTTTTATGGCTTGCGTTTTCAAACTTCGTATTCGTATCGAAACTTTTAAATAACACAGTGTTCTAATTAGTTGCTTATGCGATTGCAGGTGATCGCGTAGGCGACATTTGTGCAGCCAACCAGTCCCTCGCCTGAAGCAAAGTCTAAGGTAAGTAGCTGACCTTCTTCGCCTCGACCCTCTGTTTCAAAATCAAACATAAAACACAAACGAAATGCTTGTCAACATAGTGTAGAATCAAAGAAATCATGGCATGATTCTTCATGACACTCTTGCTATAAAACTGTTGTACGCAAAAACTGATACATGCTTTTTTTTATGTCCCATTTACTTAACCTATGCAAACAGAAGAATGAATCGATTAACGTTTATCGCAACGGTACGACTAAAGTGAATAAATTGACTAAGTTCAAAAAAGGCTAAGTTTCGCACATAAAAGAGAAAGGATAAGGTTCTAGAAAAGAGATAGTATTTTTCAAGACTACAAAAATGGTCATTGGACAACTTGTCGACAAGGTGTAGTTTCCTCGAACGGTTGCCTAGGCCAAGGAACCGATTTGGCCTGGAAGGAACGAGTATTGCAAGCTCCAGCCATACATTGGCGTGGGTTATTCGGAAACTTTCGCACAGGGCTCGCTACCTGCCGCGAAAGGGTCACCGTCTAACCCAGCTATAGTCCGTGATGGCTTGACATTGCCAGTGACCTTCATACCCTTTCATTGCTTGACTAATGCACATGACACGGGTTGAATATGATAGCTGCTCAATGCATACAATTTTATATGCTTGCTTCAAACATGTTAACATACAAATCAAACAGGATGGTTAGAAAGATCACAAATGTAGATAACATGTTTTATAAAATTACTTGAACCAAATACAGAGGTTGGGTTTAATTAGCCACTCGCTAGTACATGTGATCGTACTGACCCTCGCTCTTTGCAGGTGCCAGGAATCAGGAAGAATGCGCCAACTAGCTAGGCGACGTTCGTGCTTTTGAAGCTTCGACCACGCGTCAAAGACCTCACCGCTAAATTTTGAAGACTCTCTACTAGTCCAAGAAACATGTCTCGGCATCCCCCAATCCAGGTGGCTAGAATACTTTTGTTGTAAATGAGGGATGTATGTATGGAACAGTTATCTCATCGGCACTCCTTTTGTAATCGAGTCATGTTGTAAAGCCCGCGCGGCACGATTGTAATGGAGTCTGTAAATGATGTCTATTATCAATAAAATAAAAAGTCTTTCTGTCTCAATGTGTTATTCAATTTGTCTGTGCTCACTCTCTTAGATGCTGTGTTTCGGATTACCTTATGACTATGCCTTGTGCGATTGCAAATTAGGTTAACACGGCATCACGCCCGGGGGACGACTATTGATTTTACGGAATCGGGGCGTGATATGCACTTCTGCAACGAAAAAAATCTTTCCCTGCACCTCGGCCACCTCCATGAGACAAGAGAAGTATTCTATTATATAGTAAATAGGTACGATGATAGTGTGTCTCCCTGTCGAATTCCTCGGGTACTCGCAAAAAGTCTATACGGCATATCCTTTATAAGAATCGAAAAGGTAGGAGATGAGATGCATTCTCGGACCATGTCCACCCATTCCTTATTAAAACCCATCGATCGCATTAGGTGACACACGAACTCACTGTTGATAGTGTCATACGCCTTTCATAGATCTAATTTAATACATGATCTATTGCTCCCTGGCTTGTTGAAGTCTCTGACAAGTTCATGCGCTAACAGATTATGATCAACAATGGATCGACCTTTTATAAAGGCTGCCTGATTCATAGATATGAGTCCCTGCATTACCTTCTCCATTCGTCGACTCATAAGATATGTAATTAGCTTGTAGAGGAAGTTACAATAGGCAATCGGTCGATGGTCAACCATCGATTTTGCTCCCTCCTTCTTTGGTATGAGAGTCAAGAAGGTATGATTAAATTCCTTCAGAAGCTTTTGGTTGGTAAAAAAGTCTCTCATCATCCCCAACATCTGGTGTTTAATGTCCTCCCAATGAACATTTTAAAGAATAGACTGTCGAATCCGTCAGATCCCGATGCTTTGTCCGGGTCAGCCCTCTTCACTATATCATCCAGTTCCTCCATTTCTACTTTTGCTCGCATTAATATATTACCCTTCGATGTGACAACTTTTTTGTAAATAATTTTAGGAAAAACCATTAGGTAATCATCTTGTGTATAGTTTGAAATAGTACCTGATAGGTTCGTTTTGAATTTCTACACTTGAAGTCACCTTCCGTCCATTTGTTCCTATGAGTCTGGGTATGTGATTTCTATGGTGCCTCATCCGAATAATGTGATAGAAGAATCTTATACATTGGTCACCATTTGTAATAATTGACATTTAGCAAGTTGAGCCATTTCGACTTCCTCGAGCATCCTAAGGCGTCCAACCTTAGGATGTCCTCTTCATGCTCAGTTTCCATAAATCAATTGGAAACATTAGGTCATGCAACTAGAATCATTTGATAAAGAAAATATCCTAGTTTACACGTACTACATCAAATTGCACAAGCAAATATGGAATAGACCGAAAGTTATAGGATCTCAAAGTTGGCTAAAAACAATTTTCTGATTTACTGCAGTGTGGAGTTTTATCAATAATAGGATACCAAGTTGGCAGTACGATTTAGATAGACAAAACTCAATGGTAACCAGTGAAACCTATACCAATTAGTAGACAACAGTTTATACTTCACAACCTAGGTTTTGGTTTTCCAGATTATAAATCAGGTTAATGGTGACAACAGTCGAACTTCGAAAGAAAATCATCCAGAGATGGAAAGAATTTCCAGATGCAAAAATAATTACAACTAGCCAACTTTTGCGCGATAGTTTTGTTCTTGTATACAAACTTAACTTCCTATGAAACTTGACAGAAGTAAAGAGAAACATACCTAGTTTCAACTCAACAAATTAGATTCGAGAAATAGTGCTCGAGCACGATGACACTAGCATCGAAAATAGGATTTCCGAACACAAATTGTGGACAGATGAAAAAGATGTTTGACTAGCAAACTTTAGATGATGATTTGATCTATCAATTAAACGAACTTCGTTTCAAACGAAACTTGACATGGTGAATGATAAAATTACCGAGATGACGTTGGAAGTGGTGGATCACCAAACACACAACCGTGTGTCCAGTTTGCTCTGAATGTCTCCTTATATTAGATTTCTTCCTTTGATATGTCCAAAATATACAATGTGCCTGCTACCCAGACACTTGGTTCAATTATTCAGAAATAATATTATGGATCCTACATTAACTTCTCCCAGGTGACATCAGAAAAGAGGTATATGTCGCTGGACTGGATAAGGGTATTTTTAATATATCGGCATGCCTTGTTCCTTATCTGTTATTGTTCACTGAATTTGGATTTACAGAAGACCAACTGGTTGCATACATATCAAGAGGATGAGATCAATAAGTCGTCTTACAAGGATGCTTGTAAGTTAATATTATTGTTAGTTTTAATGTTAATGTTAATTTTATCTTTAATGTTAATGTTAATTTTAAAATCTGCCATGTAAGTTGCCATATCAGATGTCACATCAGCAGCCACATAATGAGGGTTAGTTCGGAGGAACACTTTGGAGGGATTCACAGTGTATATTCACTACAAGAAAAATAAATTTTTTATGATGGCTAAAAACCATCATAAATGACATTTTATGACGCTTTTTGTAACCCCTCAGCCGTCATGAAAACCAGTGTTGTAAATGTTTACTAAAACTGTTATAAATGGTCTCTCCTTATATAACATTTTTTTTTCCAGAAAATGTTATTAATAATACAATTATATATGACAGAAAATTTGTAAAACGTAATAGATATTTTCCATATATATGACACATTTATTTCGGAGCGTTATAAATAGGAATTATATATATAACATTTTTCAAACTGTTCTGGAAATCACACACATATATGTATCATATGTCAAAGCGTTATAACAAGCACACACATATATATCACCTGTCAAAATGTTATAACAAGCAATGGTCAATACTGACCATTTCCAAAACATTCATTTCGAATCAGACAACATAAATTATGAAATTTAACAAACATTTGAAGCATTCATTTTGAATTAAAAATATCATATTCCAAATGTACATAATATCACCATCTTAATTATATTTTTTTCAAAACATATCCAAATACATGTATATATACATCTTAATGTTTCCTTTTTCAGGGCACCCTCAAAACTATTAGATGTAGCTTCCTTTGGCTTCATCAACACTACCAAAATTGTCGACATTCCTTCAAAACTGTCAACACTAAAAAACACCCTCAAAACGGTCAAAAGGAGAAACTTGAAAATCATTACATCAAGTATATATCAAGAATTTGGAGATGAATGAATGGCACCAGATTATTTACTCTGCAGGAAAATGTGTACTAGAAATAATAAACAAGAAGGAAATACATTAGAGCACCTTCAATATTTTGTAGGAGCTTCTTGACTTTGAACTTGCATCTATCACTATGTATGCTCACTTTGAGTGTAAATGTCTCCACATAGGAAGCAAAAATTTCTTGTCAATTACATATTTACATGAGAGAACAGATGAAGAAAAAAGTGAGAGAAGGGGAAGATCCTCAATCACTATGTATGCTCACTTTGAGGACCAGAATTGGAAGAGTTATCCACTATAAACTAAGAAATAAACAACATAACAATCCAATCTAGTGATGAGTAGAAAATCTCTTCAATTTTTTAGATACACTACAATGTTGAGCAGTAAGTCAAGAAGATCCTCAACAACTCTTCAATTGTTTATATCAACAAATCTATACACTCAACATGTGGATCCCTATCTATGAACACATATGCATATCACCATGGTACATTCATTGCCTGCACTAGCTGACTATAAGCCTACATGCTGTAGGTTAACTGCAAATTTTCTACACTCAAACCCATGCACCTACTGTTGTCTGCAGTGACTCTACCTAACCTGTAGATTACTAAATTGCATCTATATAGGCCTTTGCTACTACTAGAAGATAACTGTTGCAGATCCTACTGCAGATTTACCGCTAAGCACATCATTTCCTGCCTCCCCCCTGCAGTGATGTACTGCTATAGCAGATTTCTGCACTAGACTACACATCTGTGCTACTAGGCCATTGATCCTAGTGGCCCAATAGACGTTCTTAGGTTATCTTGAGCTTCCCGATGGCGTTATATGATTATTGCCAATTTGTAGGGTAATTTGTTGTACTAAATATGATACGAGTTTTCATATTGACATTTTTAGGGTACCCCTTAAAGTACAGAACTTATCTTATGACAAATGTGGAGTAACTTGGCAAAACTAGAATCTCACCTCTCTATTTTATATGCCCAGAGTTTTAGATAATATGCAGTCAATAAGAAACCATATCTGAATCGTGTTTATTTTGTATATTTAGTGAAATCGAGTATTATAGAGCAAGTGGGCACTTCCAATGGATTATGTTTTTCAATTTCTTTTCTATTTGCCCAATTCCTTCCAGAACATCTGTAATATCATATAATTTTTGCACCTATACCATCAAAACTATATATTTAAGATCAGACGTCATGCAAAGGATGGCATTCTTGATTGTGATACATCTTATTACATGCAAAACCATTTCAACAATAGCTCATTAATTGGGTTCTAACTTCCAATATTTTAGTAGCCCGGTTCAGATCAAAAATGTCGTCCTTACCATGTTCATGTAAATTGATGATCTTTTTTGTCGATAGTCCTAACCAATGTCACATAATGTCAGTAGAAGCACAATCAAGCAAAAATTTCTAACTATTTCTCTGTTATTATAAATTAGTATGTGATAACTTTATAGATTGTACACAGGTTAATCAAGATTATTATTATATAGAGAGCTATCATAACGGGATGTAGCTGGTTGTGTAAGAGCAAGGTTAGAGAGGGAACATGCAAAATACCATACAATTAATTACTATAGTTATCAACAAAATGTAAGTTGGAGACATTCAGAATCATATGTACTTGATTAGGTTAAAATTTATGAACTGTATAATGAAGCTAATGTAGTCCTCTTCTATATGAGTTAAGACAGATAAATAAGGACATAGCAAGAGAGAAATGATTCAAGAGGCTTAGCATGTATAGGAACCAACGATGACATTAGGGATAAGTTAAAGTATCAAAAGACTATCAGAAAATCTCCTAGCACCGCCATTCCTAGATGAATGTATCTAATATATGTGAAATATTACTACCCTTAATTTACAATTATTTGGACTCAAGTATCTATTCTAAAGATCCGATTACCGCTCCGACATTCCTAGATGAATGTATCTAATATATGTTAAATATAACTATTCTAAATTCTTAATTATTTAGACTCAAGTATTGGAATTCACTTAGTGTCGGAGATGGCACTCGTATCCCAAGATAAATGCTCGCCACATTCAATTCTCTGTAATGGACTGTTGGAACAACGAGTCCATTACTAATTGCTTAATTCATCGTTTTGCAAACTGTGTTTGGGATTTGCTCATGTTCTGCGAACTGAACTTTTTCAGGTCAAGAAATGGTGAAATGCGATTTTCTACTTCCATTTGTTGGTCACAGACACTCAAATATAGACACTCAAATACACTGAAATGCAATTTTCTACTTCCATTTGTTGGTCACAGACACTCAAATACACTGAAATGCGACCTGAACTTAGTGTAGCATCTATGTTGCATCGCGAGGAATGTGTATTGCACACGACATAGACACTCAAATACACTAGCAATACATATTGCAAACCATTGTACTAAACCAATGTAGCTTGCGAACGAATCGAATTTTGCTTATTTGGGTCCAGTTGGAGCTCGGTATCCAGGTTATTTAGAGTAGACCAAAATTTAGCACAAAGTTCTTATAAATATTAAAGATTGTACCTAAAATATAGGCATTTATAATTTCTTTGGTTAAAGTATTATCTTCAAGCCTATACAACATCTATTCCTTTAAGCCTTCATTGCAGAACAAAAGCCTATACAACATCTATTATCTTCAAGCCTATACAACATATAACTTCAGTGAGCCATTGGTTCTTTCCAGTTTAGAAACTATAGACAGCTCTAATTTATTCATATATTTGAATCTAACGATCCTCTTGCATCAAATGATATTTTTTTTGTATAATATGCTCCAGGTATCTGTTTACCTATATCCTATTACACTGTTACATGCATTCTAATCTCTATTTACATGTTCTATACTCTTATGGCATTCACAAATGTATGTTTTCCCTAAAAAAACAAGATAAATATATGTTTTCCTAAACCTAGCAAAAGAACAAGCTAATATTTAGAAAAAAAGCTCAACCTGCCTCCCAATTTTCCTTGTAAGAACATAGTGTTTTCCTGAACGTAGCAAAAGAATAAGATAAATCTAACGTATCTTGCTTAGTGGTAAAATCTTGTTGTCATCTATTGAGAATAGGCATTTTTCTTAGAATATAGGTATTTTCCTAAACATTTTGTCATCTATTGAGAGTAGGCATTTTCCAAAACATGTTGTCATTAATTTGAAAAACCTGTGTTATGCTGTGAACATGTTGTTTCACATACACATACTTAGTCCTATGCATATGGATCATTAATTATTTTCAATGTTATGAGTTGACATCTATTGAAAATATGCATTTCACTATACAAGATGCCTAGTTTGTATCATGACAAATACAATATCCAATTATTTTAACCATATATTAAAACTAATAGTCAGCAGAATTATTTTATTATAAGCATGACATTTATCTATACAGTGTACCAACAACAAGCTACACGCCATTCCCAAGCATCATATTTTGAAACAACTACGTGTCGGACACTTCCAGGATTTGAGAAGGAGAGAAGCAAAAAGAGACAAGGAGAGGAAGACATGTAGTGCCCCGTCCCTATATCGTGCCCCGTTCTCCGTCCACGGGGTGCACGAGAAAGGAACACTGTCACTATCGATTCGGTCGGGACCGATAGGTCGGGATCGATCGAACGGGAATGGTTGAATTAAGATCCATTCCACATTATGGAATGGCTTCTTCGGAACCAAGTCCCATATTTAGCGGGTTGTGCCTCAAGGATTGACTCTGCGGCTGAGTCGGGAGAGACCTCCCGTTGCTCTGCTTTTCACGCCGCTTGCGTTGGTTTTGGCTTTGTTTTCTGAATGCATTTTTGTGAATGTTTTCGATGGTTTTCATGGCTTGCATTTCGAACTCGCATTTCTTATCGAACTTCTTGAATAATGCAGTATTCTAATCGGTTGCTTGTGCGATTTCAGGTAATCGCGTAGGCGACGTCTAGCGTGACCAACAAGTTCTCTCGCCTGAAGTAAACTCAAGGTGAGTGGCTGACCCTTCTTCCCTCGACCCTCTTCTCTAATACATTATCGATACTAGACATGTGCTATGCTAGATGAAATACCAAGCTATGAATGATATTCCGATGAACGGTCACACGACGTCCCATGAACACGAACTATACAAATACTTGTCATATAACCTTATCGTGCTTGCAATTATCGTATTATATAGAACCGTGCTAAGAAAGGATGAATCGATTAAATGAATGTCGCAACGATACTATAAGATGTGCCTTGAAATAACAATTAACTTAGCACGGTCATGGACAACTTGTCGACAAGGGCGATTGTTTCTTCGGACGGTATCCCGAGGCCACGGGACCGTTCCGGCCTAGGTAGAAACATGGATAGCTATGCCGGATGCATGCCACAGTAGGCAGTGGATTTCAATGGGGCTCGCTACCTGCGCTGAAGGACCACTGTCTACCAAGCTATATGTCCAGGATGGCTTGTCGTGCCAGTGACCTTCACGAATGCGCTCTATTATGTTTTATTATTATCAACATGACATGGAAGAACATGGTAAGTTTACGCTACAACGGCGCGCTCTGCCAGGGGTAAGATCTATCGTTGTTATACGGTTGTGCCTTCAAATATAAGTATGAATTGAGTAGGATGGCTAGAAACTTCACTAAATATTTCCATGCACGCTCACTTAACTTCTTCAACAAATAAGAGCATGGGATTTAAACTGTCACGCACCATCAAAAAGTGTAATGTGCTGACCCTCGCTCTCAACAGGTACCCAGAACCAGGATAGCGTGCCAAGGAACTGAATGCGACACTCCTTTCTTTTGAAGCCTTGCTAGCGCGAAGGCTAACTCTGCAACATTTTGAAGACTCCAATCCAACTGCATCATGAGTCGCAAACTCTCGCCGATCCCAGGTCTTAGAGAGTCATTTTGATGTTTTATAAAAAGGGATGTAAATATATGGAATGACTATCTCATCGATGTCGGTTGTAAGCCCGAGAGACCTCTTTTGTAATCGAGTCTGTAACCTAACTTATTATCAATAAAAATGCAAGTTTCCTTCTCTATATAAATGTGTTCAATTTCTCTGCGTACTTTTATATATGCTGTTGTTTCGGATAACCTTATTAACCACCTTGTACAAGCGCAACTTAGGCTTGCACGGCATCATGCCCGGGGGACGAATATCGATTCTACCGAATCGGGACGTGACATAATGATATCAGAGAATGACTTTACGTCCTTGGCCTCCAGTGTCGAGTTTTTAGTCTCAAAACCGTTGGTCTCGTGTCGATGAGATATGTCGTTCCATACGAGTGAGCTCGTAATAAGTTTTATGACTAACGTAGTTTGCCTTCAAAAATCCCAGAAGGCACGGCGGTGAGTGTGGCGACGAACGAAAAAAGTGCTTCGAGCGGCTCGAGTAGCTCGAGACCCGGACCCTCTAACGATGCCATGGAGCGGATGTTGCGTATGTTGAAAGCACAACAATGACAAGCTGTGGAGAGTCAATGCCAGAATGAGCAACATCGACGGCAGACGGAGGCACGCCAGACTCAGTTCGAGGCCCGATTCGATGCACAATTCAAGCTGCAACAGAAGCATCTCGATACTCTTCAGCAGATCGTTCAAACATTTGTGGCCAACAACAATAACTCCGCGACAACCCATGCCGTAACTGAGCCTGCGGCCAGATAAAGTAAAGTCGAACCGGAGGTACCCGAGCCTATGCCTGCATCACCGAGAAGTTCCAACTTCGATGTGTCAAAATTCACAAAAAGCTGTCGTATTTTCTTCAATGGTAAAGAAGATCCCTCCGTGGCGATCGACTGGTTGGAGGAACTGGAAGATAAGTTCGAGCTTCTGGGTGTCGAGGAGTCCAAGAAAGTCGCATGCGCTCAACTTCTACTCCGATTGAACGCGCACGACTGGTGGGCCATACAAAAGCGAGCGATCAGACGCAACGACGAGACAACGGCAATGTCCTGGGCCACCTTCCGAGAGGCATTCGAGATCGAGTACCTCCCCGAAGCCGTTCGATAAGAGAAGGAAAACTAATTTATGCAGCTAAGGCAAGGGAATATGACGGTGCGGCAGTATACAACAGAGTTCAACAAGTTAGCCAAATTTGCTGAAGAATTCTTGCCCTCCCTAGCGAGTCGTGCTCGATGGTTTGAAGTGGGTCTGCGGCCATCTATTTACGCCCATGTGTCTGTCCCGTAATACAAAATGATGGGGGAGTCTCTCAACCACGCCCTCCGCCTTGAACGCCAATACCCTCCAGGTGCTGCCGGCGCTGTGCATACCTACAATCACAAACGCCCTAGCCACGCGGAAGGAAACAACGTAACCAAGCGTCCGAACAACGGGCACCAGGGCGGACATCAGGCGCGGAACCAGGGACCTCACTGCACAAAATATAACCGGAACGGACACCTTGCCGTCGACTGTGAAGTTCAGAATGGCGGGTGTTTCATCTGCGAAAAAAGGGTTCACTTTCATGGAGACTGTCCAAATCGTAGAAGAAACAACTTGAACACGCCTCAGCGTCAACAACATCGTCCGAGGAATCAAGTTCCGGCGCCTCGAACACCTCAACCCGCATCGCTAAATAGCCAAGACCGTCTCCCTAATGCCCAGGACCGCGTCTACGCCATGACTCGAGATGAAGTGCTTGCATCAGATACGGTCGTGACAGGTATACTAAATTTCAATAATGTGCCTGCTCGTGTACTATTTGATTCAGGTGCTTTGCATAGTTTTTTATCGGCGGACTTTGCCGCCGAGCACAAATTTTCGATAATATCATTAGATCTCGACCTTAGCGTAAGTACACCTTCGGACACACCAATACTCACTAATTTAGCCTGCGCCGACGGAATTATCTGTATCGGCGGTCAAAAGATCGGTCTTGACGTGATAGTTCTAGACATGAAAGACTTTGATATTATTCTGGGAATGGATTGGCTTGGGCCGTGCAACGCAACCATATACTACGCCAGAAAGACGGACACCTTCCGCATACCAGAAGTGCCTGAATTCTACTTTTCGTGTGGTGAGGCATCGTCGACCTGCATGCTGATCTCGGCAATTTTTACTCGGAGGATGCTGTATTCCGGGTGCGAAGGCTATTTGGCGTCCGTCCGAGATATGCGACAGGATGGTGCAAACGCGGGTCAGACTAATGTTGTGGTAGAATTCTCCGATGTGTTCCCGGACGAGCTACCCGGTATGCCCCCCGACCGAGAAATCGAGTTTGGCATCGATACATTCTCCGATATTCGATCGATTTCCAAGGCCCCGTACAGAATGGCTCCCGCCGAACTGAAAGAACTCAAGGTCCAGTTACAAGAGTTGCTCAATAAAGGGTTTATTCGGCCTAGTGTTTCACCGTAGGGAGCGCCCGTGTTGTTCGTGAAGAAAAAGGATGGGTCCTTGCGTCGATTACCAAGAGCTGAACAAGGCCACCATCCGAAACAAGTATCCATTGCCCCGCATAGACGACTTATTCGATCAGCTGCAAGGCGCCTCGGTATTTTCGAAGATTGATCTCCGCTCGGGCTATCATCAACTCAAGATTAAGTCAGACGACGTGCAAAAGTTAGCCTTTCGCACTCGGTACGACCACTATGAGTTTCATGGATCTGATGAATCGGGTATTTTGACCCTTTCTTGATAAATTTGTGGTAGTCTTTATTGACGATATTCTCATCTACTCGAAGGACAGGGCGCAGCATGCAGAACATCTACGGGCCGTACTCCAGACACTTCGACAGAATAAGTTGTATGCAAAACAGAGTAAGTGCGAATTTTGGCTAAGCAGCGTATCCTTTCATAGTGACATCATTTCGTCTAAAGGCATTGCAGTCGATCCGAAAAAAGTGAACGCTGTTGCTAATTGGAAGCGGCCTGCATCTGCTAGTGAGATTCGAAGCTTTCCTGGTTTGGCGAGATACTATCGACGCTTCGTAAAAGACTTTACAAAGATTGCATCGCCATTGACTCGTCTCACTCAAAAGGGAGTCATGTATGAGTGGTCGGATGACTGTGAAGCTTCCTTCTAGGAGCTAAAATAATGACTAATTTTGGCACCTATACTCGCACTTTCGGATGGGCCAGAGGGTTTTCAGATATTCAGCGATGCTTCAGGCCAGGGCTTGGGATGTGTGCTCATACAGCGAAACAAGGTGATATCCTTCGCCTCCAGACAGTTGAAGCCGTACGAGAAGAACTATCCTACGCACGACTTGGAGTTAGCGGCAATTGTGTTCGTGTTGAAATTATGGCAACACTAGCTATATGGTGTGGCGTGCACGATCTATATCGACCACAAGAGCCTCAAGTATCTCTTCACCCAGAAGGAATTGAACTTGCGATAGAGACGCTGGCTCGAACTGATCAAAGACTATGACTTGACGATCGACTACACTCCGGGCAAGGGAAATATTGTGGAGGACGCTCTGAGTCAAAAATATCTTGTCTCGCTATCCATCGACCGCAGACTACTACAAGATCTAGAAGAAATGGGTATCGACCTCCGGGTTCGATTCAGGGATGTACGGTTGGCGCAGCTGTAGTTAGAGCCGAGTTTGCTGGAAAAGATCATGACCGCTCAGAAGGATGATCCGTACCTGAAGAAGATGCGCGAGCAAATTTCAACAGGTAGTGGGACCAAATTTGTGAAAGATAAGACCGGCGTGCTGAGATTGAATGGCCGACTATGTGTTCCGGATGGTTCAGAACTACGAAAGGAGAGAATGTCGGAGGCACATTATGCGAAATATACCTTGCATCCAGGCAGTACCAAGATGTATAAGGACCTCCGCACGACCTTCTGGTGGCACGGAATAAAGAGAGATGTGGCGCTCTTCATGTCACAATGTATGGCCTGTCAGCAGGTGAAAGCTGAGCATCAGCGACCGGGCGGGGAGATGCAGAACCTTGATATTCCAGAGTAGAAATGGGATCACGTCACTATGGACTTTATTGTTGGCCTGCCGAAGACACCACGGGGGAACGACGCCATCTGGGTCATCGTCGATCGATTAACCAAGTCAGCGTATTTTATTGCCATCAAAGTTACTTGGAGCGTTGATCGCCTGGCGCAGATTTATCTTGACGAGATAGTACGGCTGCACGGAGTTCCAGTATCCATCGTCTCTCGACGGGATTCACGGTTCATGTCACGATTTTGGAGTAGCCTTCATTCGACGCTGGGTACTAAGTTGCAGTTCAGCTCAGCTTACCATCCTCAGACCAACGGCCAAACGGAGCACGTTAATCAGATTCTCGAAGACATGCTACGACTCTGTGCAATTGACTTCAAATCAAGTTGGAACGTCCACCTACCACTGGCGGAATTTGCATACAACAATATCTACCAGTCCAGCATCCAAATGGCACCGTATGAAGTTTTGTACGGCCGAAAGTGTAGATTGCCCATTTGCTGGAATGAAGTCGGTGAACAGCAGATACTCGGCCCGGAGCTGGTGAAACAGACTGTGGAAAAGGTCAAGCTAATTTGAAAAAGACTGAAGATTGCACAGAGTCGACAAAAGAGCTACGCCGATACCCATCGAAGACCGCTTGAGTTCCAGGTGGGCGATCACGTGTTCCTGAAGGTGTCGCCCATGCGAGGAGTTACTCGGTTCGGCGCTAAGGGAAAGCTGAGTACGAGATTCGTTGGGCCGTTTGAAATACTCGAGCGGGTCGCCCCAGTGGCCTATAAAATTGCCCTACCGTTGGCGCTTGAAGGTATGCACAATATCTTCTACGTCTCTCAATTACGAAAGTACGTGCACGACCCTAGCCACGTGGTGGATTTTGGCCAGCTGGAGATAAAGTCCGACTAATCCTATATTGAAGAGCCAGTTCAAATCAAAGAACGCAAGGATAAGCTGCTGCGGAATCGGACGATCCATCTTGTTCGCGTACTTTGGAGGTACCATGCGGCGGAAGAGTCGACATGGGAACTTGAGTCAGAGATGAAGAAAAAGTTTCCTTCATTATTTTCATAGAGGTAGGTTCTGTTCTTAAGTTTCGAGGACAAAACTTTTTCTTAGTTGGTTATGGTGTAGTACCCCGTCTCTACATCGTGCCCCATTCTCCGTCCACGGGGTGCGCGAGAAAGGAACACTGTCGCTATCGATTCGATCGGGACCAATAGGTCGGGATCGATCGAATCAATCGAACGGGAATGGTTGAATTAAGATCCATTCCACGTTATGGAATGGCTTCTTCGGAACCAAGTCCCATATTCAGCAGGTTGCGCCTCAAGGATTGACTCTGCGGCTGAGTCGGGAGAGACCTCCCGTTGCTCTGCTTTTCACATCGCTTGCGTTGGTTTTGGCTTTATTTTCTGAATGCGTTTTCGTGAATGTTTTCGATGGTTTTCATGGCTTGCATTTCGAACTCGCATTTCCTATTGAACTTCTTGAATAATGCAGTATTCTATTCGGTTGCTTGTGCGATTTCAGGTAATCGCGTAGGCGACGTCTAGCACGACCAACAAGTTCTCTCGTTTGAAGTAAACTCAAGGTGAGTGGCTGACCCTTCTTCCCTCGACCCTCTTCTCTAATACATTATCGATACTAGACATGTGCTATGCTAGATGAAATACAAAGCTATGAATAATATTCCGATGAACAGTCACACGACGTCCCATGAACACGAACTATACAAATACTTGTCATATAACCTTATCGTGCTTGCAATTACCGTATTATATAGAACCGTGCTAAGAAAGGATGAATCGATTAAATGAATGTCGCAACGATACTATAAGATGTGCCTTGAAATAACAATTAACTTAGCTCGGTCATGGACAACTTGTCGACAAGGGCGATTGTTTCTTCGGATGGTATCTCGAGGCCACGAGACCGTTCCGGCCTAGGAAGAAACATGGATAGCTATGCCGGATGAATACCACGGTAGGCAGTAGCTTTCAACGGGGCTCGCTACCTGCACTGAAGGACCACTGTCTACCAAGCTATATGTCCAGGATGGCTTGTCGTGCCAGTGACCTTCACGAATGTGCTCTATTATGTTTTATTATTATCAACATGACATGGAAGAACATGGTAAGTTTACGCTACAACGGTGCGCTCTGCCAGGGGTAAGATCTATCATTGTTATACGGTTGTGCCTTCAAATATAAGTATGAATTGAGTAGGATGGCTAGAAACTTCACTAAATATTTCCATGCACGCTCACTTAACTTCTTCAACAAATGAGGGCATGGGATTTAAACTATCACGCACCAGCAAAAAGTGTAATGTGCTGACCCTCGCTCTCAACAGGTACCCGGAACCTGGATAGCGTGCCAAGGAACTGAAGGCGACGCTCATTTCTTTTGAAGCCTTGCTAGCGCGAAGGCTAACTCTGCAACATTTTGAAGACTCCAATCCAACTGCATCATGAGTCGCAAACTCTTGCCAATCCCAGGTCTTAGAGAGTCATTTTAATGTTTTGTAAAAAAGGATGTAAATGTATGGAATGACTATCTCATCGATATCGGTTGTAAGCCCGAGAGGCCTCTTTTGTAATCGAGTCTGTAACCTAACTTATTATCAATGAAAATGCAAGTTTCCTTCTCTATATAAATGTGTTCAATTTCTCTGCGTACTCTTATATATGCTGTTGTTTCGGATAACCTTATAAATCGCCTTGTGCAAGCGCAACTTAGGCTTGCACGCCATCACACCCGAGGGATGACTATCGATTCTACCGAATCGCGGCGTGACAAGACATGACCATACTAAAATGATTACCGGATCTACAAATCTGGCAACTGCATGAGAGAGTCAGAAAACGGTAAAGGCAGGCGAAAAGAGACAACAAAGGGGAGGAAAATACCCTATTGTTCAATCTAGCTAGTTTATTGAGTTTGGGGTTAATTGCGGGAAACTATATTCCCAATATCATCTATCAGAGGTATAATTAACATAGAGAGTGAGATTATCAGTACACTTAATCAGCCAAGCACTATGCTGGAATCTAGCATTAGGCTTTTAATTGTTGCATCTGTTTGACCTCGGTGGAGGCGAGAATTATGGAAAAAAATGTTCTTCTCAGCAAGCAAACACAATATTACAGATAAAACAAAACCATCTAAACTGGATATTAGAAAGCTAAAAAAATTAAAGAAGCTAAATTATCAAGTAACCACAATGCCACAAGAATCTGCAAACTCCCACCAAAAAGGTTAGTTGTCCCACTCCCTGGATAATTTGGTAAATAGTATGTTATACATTCAAGCAGCCAATCACTACTGGGTGGAAATTATAAAGTTCAAACTTTAATTAAAAATTTAGAAAACTACCAAAATGATGCACAATAAACCAATAGACCTATGTTTTCAGGACAGTCAAGAGTGTAAATTCAGCTGATACTACTACTATTTTAAAAAAAAGTGCTATCTTTAGATACTAACCTGGCCTTGTCGGAAATATGCTTCCCCATAACCATCTCTCTCACACAAAGTAAATTCATCATCCAATAACCACCATTGAAGTCTCCTAATTTCATCTTGCAATCCTAAACAGGATCATATAAAACATGAATATTACACTCTATAAACATCAGTAATAGGCATCCAATTAAGATTGTGGCATTTTTATTTGAAATAAGGGTATTCGATTAACTCCACACCCCACCCCCAATCCTCCCAGTTTTGAACGCACCTCTTCTTCCCCTACTGAAGGCCTCAGCCAACCTTAGGTGAATGTGGTTATTTTAATATCAGCATAAACATGTTGACAAGAATATATGAAGAGCAATTAAGTTTTAGCAATGTTCCTATAAATTTAAAAGCAAGATTTTAAACCTTAGTATGTTATTTTATGCAAAGTTGAAATTTAACCTTTCGATATTAAATATTTATTATCATGCCCAGGGTACATTATGAGACAGAATACAGATTTTCCTCATTTCACGTTTCATTTTTTGTTATTTGTTCGAATTCATTTGCTTAAAACACCTCAGTTTTTTTATGATATAAGCACGATCACTTTTGCTAAGTGAATGAAATATTGGTCAAACTTGTATTTGTTATTGAGACACTAAGAAATACAAAAGTCAGAAGTATATCTAGTACAACACATAAACATTTTCGCATGTACAATTAATACTTATACATTAAGCTTAGTGCTCATGAGGAAAGCTTACAGAACTATTGGTGAAGAGGACAAACTTTGTTTTCCGCAACAATGAACTTTTCTCTGCACAACCATTACAAATGAACCATGAAGAAAGAAACTTCAATGCAGGAGAGTGGAAAGATACAAGAAGAAGAAGTAACCCATTAAAGAGTTTTTTTACATCAGTACCCAAGAAAATAAGAAAATGATGTTTATGTTAAAAATCCCCAACCTTCATCAATCTCTTTTGATCCCAACACACATCTAAGTAACATAAAGTAGCAAGTACTCTTGGTTAAGCACATACAACAAGAATGCAAAATAATAGTTCATTTAAGAAAACAAAAGTTAATTTGACAACCTAATCTACTTTATATTACAAATTGGAAGATCAAAAACAAAGAAAATAAATTAAGAACAAGAAATGACTAGAGTAGAATAATATTCACCTTGAAGTTTTCGTCTCCAAAAGCTCAAAATTAATACCATACGAAATCGATCACAAACTGTGAATCGAAACCCTGGAATTAGAATCGATATCTGGTGATTGTCTTCAGACGGGATGATGAGGGATGCGAGAGGGGTGCGTAGGAGGCCCTGAGCGATCGGGGAGTAGGGGGAAGAACAAAGGAAAAAAAAATTAGGGTTTGGGAACCTCGATCTCACCAAGGAAAAATTAGGGTTTCGAACCGATGTGCGCGCCCTCGATAAGCGCCCCCAAAGTGTCCGATGATACTGTCAACCATGTGAAGTCGATGATGTCGGAGACGAAAAGGAACGAATGGTCGGCGCTGTATCCTGCGGAGGAGTTTAAGGTTAGGATTTGTGGCAAATTTGGGTTAGGGTTTGTGGTGGGTTAGGGTTTGCGATTCTCTTCTCTCAGGAAAGAAATGAGCGGGGGAGATGCGGGAGAGGCAGATGAGCGGGGGAGCTGGCGGTGGTAGGAGGGAAATAGGAGATGAAGAGAGCGAGAGGAAAGAGAGCTCTGGGAGATGAGAAGGAAAATGAGAGAGAGAGAGAGAAAGAACGAGGCTTTTGATTCAGGGGTCGGGTTTGAGCGGGCGTTCGAGCGGGATTCTAAATTTTTTTTACCACTTTTTATAACGATTGCGTGTAACAATGTCACATATGTGTGAACAATATAAAACGCTTAGCACTATAAATCGTTATAATAGGCCAAAAATTCTTCAGAACTGTCATATTATGTGGTGTTACTGAAATTCTGTAATGTTTATATATGAACCGTTGTAATAGCATCATTTCAAGCGTTATAACAGGATAATTTTCTTGTAGTGCTTCCATAGCTATATTGTTTTCATTCTAATTATACAACATAATTTGTACATATAACTTAGGATAGTTGAAAAAACTTGAGATAGTCCAAAAAATATAGGTTACTAGAAAACATCTTAGGATATTAAAATGTGGGTGTACAAGCTGCATTTCAGTCTCTACTGGCTGAGATATCCTCTTGGACCATTCAGGATGAGGTGGATCGACGAGAGGATTAAATAAGAAAAACCTACTACATACATGGAACAAAGAGGATTAATTTTGGTGGAAAGGTTAATTTACTGTAATATTAATTATGTGATCAAGAGATGACCCAAAATAAGTCTGTTATATGTGAACATAAGCATGATTATCCATGAGTCCAGGTTACAAGAGACCGACATAGATAGGATTGGCCAAATTAAGGATGATTTCTATGATTAGTACTGGTCGTCTTCTAACTGACCGATTCAGCCCTACGTCGACCATTGATTGGTAGCCATGCCATGCCATGCCATGCATATTTCTCTATCCTCTTTTAATGTAGGACCCCTTGTTCAATTTGGGTACGTACCAATGGCTAGAAAACTATATATATATACATACATTAATTGTGATATATAGAGAAAGGTGGTACTAGTTATCGATCGATCAGAAAATAAATATAGGTGCAACTAATTTCCGTGCCTGGTTGGTACTAGTACTAGTTGCGTTTGCGTACTTTGCTGCGGTTGTTGCAGCCGATGCTAAGTTCATCGGCTACGAACCAATTCGTAGGGGAGACCATATTTCTTGCAGTAAGAGGAAGAACGGGGAATACGAATCGAATTGCCGCCCCAACGGGGGCGAGCCGAGTCCTCGGCCTTATCCCGGTAGAGGCTGCTTGAAGGCCGACCATTGCAGGGGCGGCTAGCTAGTGCGCTTGTGCAATGCTCATTGCTATTATTCATTTGTATTTTTTGGATTCTTACTACACATTTGGGGATGGAACCCTCGTTGCTTGTGCAATGCTCTTTTTTATGTTCTTATTTGGTTTTCGTCATTAATTTGAAGAAACAAATTCAAATTCAAATATAATTATATATATATATATATATATATATATATATATATATATATATATATATATATATATATAATTTTGCCTACAACAATTTACTACTGTCCACTCACTGTAATGATTATAATTGTTACACATTGTAATGATTATATATATATATATATATATATATATATATATATATATATATATATATATATATATGCTCATCGAGTCGTGGTGTACTGGTAACACCACCGTGCACCGGGGGTGAGGGTCGGGTTCGAGCCCTCCCTCCCACGGAGGTGGCTGGGTGGCGGTGGCCACGGCCTCCGGGCCAAGGTCGGATGGAGTCGTCCACCGGCTTTGGTTATATATATATATATATATATATATATATATATATATATATATATATATATATATATGAAGGAGGTAATTCCATTGATAAGTAAATTATGAATACGCCATCCCAAGAGTTTAGCTCTGTTTCTCGTGTAACAATTTTACAGCATTATCAATATTGTGAAGCACTCTAATGTCCGAAGTAGTCAAGTTTTCAAATATGCGATTGTTGCGCTCTTTCCATAAGTGCCACACAGTCACTGCTAATCAAACCCGTGTTTCTTTAAACCGTTGGGTTCCTTTTCTTCGTTGCTGAGTATTGGCTTCAATATCATCTGCTATATTCCGTCCACCTCCAGTTGTGAGCTTTAACTTTCTTCTCTGTTGCGTCCAAATATTCCTAGAAACTGGGCATTGCAAGTGTAGGTGAGGTATGCTTTCATTGCATTGGTCACATAGAACACACCGATACCCTGTCAGTTGGATACCGAACTGATGAAGCCTGTCCCGCGTGGCCAATCTTCCCATCACTATACATACAATATTACATTTTCACCGCAGCACCTTTAGTCCAAATGAACTTTGAATTCTCAATTTTATTGTATACATCTCTAGCAATGTCATAGGCATTATTATGTTCGAACGAACCTATCTTTGATCTCGCCCACTGCCATCTATCCGTCCCTCCATTGATGTCGATCGGAGTTCGACGAATAGAGGCACTGAATTGGCGGGCAATGCCGTGTATTTCTGGTCGCCACACACCCCCTAGCAAGATACAGCTTACAGACACCCCTACACGCACCCTCGCCAATGCAGCTGCTCCGCCAAGTTCCACAAAGTTTCTGTGATCTATCCAGGGATCAAACCAAAAGTCGGTGTGATTCCCATCTTTCATTATGCGTTCAATATGGGGTTGACCTTCCCTCGATACTGTAGAATTATTTTGAAGGTGACAGAGACATTACTCTTCCTATGAATGGCCCAGAAATTATCGTCTCTTACATATTTTTTTGCCATCCACCTGGCCCAAAGTGACTCTCCAGATATGAATTTCTATACTAACGTCATCGTCGCCACCTAACTCAATGTTTGCATCGATCTTAATCCTACTCCTCCTTCATCTTTGGGTCGACACTCAATATAATGCCCCATCCCGCTCAGCTCAATCGGAGAAATCGAAATGCCAACTACGTTCAGACTTAGCCATGCAACGGCTGCTCGAACTCCTGCTCGGTCGAGGCAACTCCTTGCTCAGGTGGGTAGCTTCGGTGAACTTGCCTCAGCTTGGCCTTCGCATTAATAAAACGAAAGTTTTCAATTGCACAAGTAGGCTTGACAATAAAAGAGATGAATCCACATAACTAAGGGAATAATCCCAAGTTGGGTCGGCTGTGTTAGAATATAGAAAGGTCCCACGATGGCTTGGAATCATTGCACGGTATGCTTTCAAAATGACACTCGGTCCTTCATCCTGTGGCTTGGAAGAGGAAAATTTAGTCTAAGTTGTCACAAAGCTATGAAATTAGCCTAAGTCATATGCGACACACGTATAAATGCTTGATAAAGCATGTACGGTCCCATCATCCAATGCTTGGCATAGCAAAAGTATCCCACGAGTCTCAATACACTCTTCTATGGTGCAAGGCTTGGTATAGCCTTTGCTCGTCCCATGGGTTAAGTTGCTGCACAATTCAGTTAGGCAAGTATTTTCTGGACTATCAGAGTCATAGCAAGTACTGTCCCATGTTTTCTGCTGTTGTCAAAGTCATATAGTCCCACGATCTCAAGGCTCATCATATAAAGTATGACTTAGGCGGTAGTGTCGCATAAAACACAAGTTTATTTAAGGAACGAGCCACGGTTGGTTCAGGGATAAGTATGCTACGGTCTATGGAACACGTATGCTTCAAGTTAAGTAGGAAGACTTTGCAATATTTGTTCCCTGTGTTTCAAAGAATATAAAATTTACACGACCATTTGTCGCCGAGATCGGTCCCATGGCTTTGAGTCTCCAATAAAGAATGGAAAGCATGGACATGGATAAAGAAGTATAAGGAAGAGAAAGCAAGTTATATCATCTCTAGGCCTTACATTTATGTCGAGTCTAGAAGTAGTCGTAGGTGCGTGGTCATGGACAACTTGTATATGAGGGGGTAGTCTTCCTCGACATGATCGTCGGGTCCTCAGGATTATATCATTCCTGGGGGAAGCAAGTTGGCTAAAGCAGGATGCTGGATATACGTTATAGGAGATTTAGGGCTTCCACGGGCTAGCTACCCATTGGATGATCGTCGTCTATCCTTAGCCAAGTCCAAGATAGCTTGACATTGCTAGTGACCTTTCATATAGATGAGTCGGTGTGCTGAGCGAAAATCTGCATGTACGGTGTCGGTCAAATAAAAAAAGTACAAGCACGACACGAATTGAGTTAAGGAGGTATGCACGGTTACAACACCGTTGTGGAGCCTAAGATTTGGCTATAGCAAGGACACGTGCTTTAGCATAAAATGTATCGTCGTATTTGGGTCATCCACAAAAGTTGCACAAGTTGGGTTGGTCATTTTGAGTTAAGTCTGGAAGGGCTGTAAGGGCAAGTTTGGTTAAGTCACGTTGAGTTGTGAGGCATAGCCTCGATGTTTGAACACAACCAAAATTATGGCACGACCACGTTACTGCATCTCGAAATATGGCACGAAAGGCAAGCACGAGTCGGTAATTGATATTGTTAGCATGAGAATGGTCTAGAGGCATAACGATCAGTAAGTTATCAGTGCGAGGCACGGTGAAGATCTAGAGATACAAAATAGGCCAGGCGTCTATATCCAAAACTGATCCTAAGACAAGATTAGAAAGACAATCGAAAGGATATATTACACAAATTAAATGAACGTGTTGGTTTTATACGAGTGGATGAGGAGCTCACTCCACCAGTACAGTTGAGTACTGACACCCATACAGTTTCATATGCAGGCACAGGTAGAAGATCGGTTGGCACGGAGCTCGCTTGGACGCTGTAGCTCCCCTTCCCGGAAATATGGAAATATTTCATTATTATTTAGTGATTTTGATGTTATAAATAATTAATTCTTTGTATTGAATTACGTTATTATTTTATTGGGAGTATTATTTGATATTATTATTTTATATTAGTTTATTGACTAATAAATATTGTAGATGTATGTATTTGTATGTATATATATGAATACACGTAATAGTGGATACGTGTGTATATATATATATATGTATATTGAAATATATGTAGTGATAGATGATATAGATAAAAATATATAGTGATATATTATATAGAAATATACATAGTGATACAAATAATAGAAAAATATGTAGGGATAGATTATGTAGATAAATATATATATAGTGGCATATTATATTGAAATATATGTAGCCATGTATATTATATAGAAATACATATATATTTGTATAAAAGACAAAAGAAAAGAATAAGAAACAGAAGTAGTAGCGACCCACCCCATGCCCATGGAATAAAGACCCACCACAACAGCTTAGCCCTATCCAGAGAACCCCCTTGGAAAACAAGTCAATATACATACAAAACTATATTCGTAGATGAGAGGGAGATCGAGAGAGAAGTCGACCGAACCCCCACCTCTGTTTCGGTTCAGCCAAATTGAACTCCCCAGCAAACTGAACCCAGCCAAACGCCCGCGAGCCCATGGCCTCACAGACCTGGCCCAGGAAACCCAGGCTGGAGACCCGAGCTTTTGTGCTCACCGCAAATATGCGTATAAAACGCAAGAAGAGATCGGCAGAGAGTTCAATCGAATAACTCTAAAAACCCTAGCTTCCTGGACTGCGCCACCCATCCTCCTCCCTGGGAGACTCTTCGCGCACCCCTCGGCGCAGTCGCAGGCCGCCGGCCGGCCAGGGTTCGCCGGCGGCAGGCTGCACGACCGCGTACGCGCGGATTGAAGGCTGCAGCAGCAAGGGTTGAACGCCCACTTCGCTGCGCGATTGCGCAGCGATCGATTGATCGTCTCGCGATTTTCCTCTTCGACTACGAAGCCAATATGTACGTCTCTAAATCCCTTTAATTGCTTTAAATATATATGCCCTGGATTGCCCTAGAAACCGACTCAAAGATCGGCAAAAACCTGCCGAAACAGAACGTTTATTCAGTCCCGAAATCCTGAATTGGAAGACGGATTGCGAACCGAGAAATAGGAATTTCAGAAAACTAATTGAAGATTAATTTAGAAAACATATAGGGCTAGAAAACCCTTCTTACAGAAATCAATTTTGATGACTGTGCACCGAGAAATCGGATCCCGAACTTTGACGAAAACCTATTTTCAAAACTAGAAAATCGCTCCACATGACGTCCGTCCCGCCATTCCGGGCGACGTGGTCGCGCACCGAAAGGATCGAAAGCTGCGTAACGGCTTTGTGGTCGTGTATGCTTTGGCGGAATTCAAATTGGTCGCGTGTGCGCGACGAATTCGACGCGTATCCGTCGGAATCGCCCCGTATCCGTCCAATGCAAATTCGGTCATTACTTTGTGAACGCTCGTCAGATCGAGACGAAACTTGCGCCAACAGGACCGTATTATTTTTCTAGTCCTGTATGCCAAGTTTGGTCCGATTCTGAGACAGTTGAAATCGACGTCGTTTTGCGGGCCCCACGGTCCCGCTCAACGGGCGATTTTGTGCACGGCCCGCCGGAATCCAACTCTGGACATACGGTTGGGTTCGTATCGGAAAACTGCATCCGTAGACATGTAGTTTGACGACTTTAGAGACCGTTGACTCTGGCACGCTTTTCAGTGCAAAGCGGGTCCAACGGCGGATATCGTTTTGCCTAAAATTACCGTTTTATCCCTGTGTCCAGAATTGGACATAAGAACAGGCAATCCTAGCTAACTTGACTATTCTGAGAACGTTGGTACTATTTATTTCAGCATCCGGAGACTTCTACATGTGTTGACTGATTGTGGCTCATCTAGTGGTATATTATTATTGGTTTCTCCAGCTAAGGACCTCAGGCAAGTGTACTTTCTGATTGCTTTTCGATTCATAGTAGTTTTCTCATTTCATGTCTATACATATATCTTGCTGCTTGTTGACACGCTCGTCACACGGAGTTGTCGGGAGGGGAAATATCTTAGTATACATGTGGACTACCCAGAAATATCCACAAAATGTCTATTCTTGAACGATAGCTGCTGCACACGACACGTGCAGTATGCCGGATTTTACCCCCTAGCCGTCCACATGGCGAAAGGATATTTCACACCACTTAGATAGATGTCTTTTATTAGCTTTTCCTTGTTTATTTCTCTATCGTGCTCTGACATCACTTTATCTTACAGCTTTCATTTCTCATATGCTATTTTCATGTCTTGATAATTCTATTGTGTTTTGCACTGCCGTCGGTTTGTGTGCTTGTTCCAATCCTGACTGGATAACCAACATTTTTCAGGTTTAGCCGCTATCACTTTTAGCACTGGGGAAGACTTGGGTATGCTGAGATCGACCTAGAAATAGAAAACAGTTGTATCATTTCATTAAATGTAAAACTTTGTACTTTCCTTTAAATTGTAAATGTTGTAATAAATCTAGAAAATGTGAATGAGCAATATTGTGTATTTTGAGCATTATTTCTTGCCGGCTTGACAGCGTTCTACCGCCGACTCTGCGGCGTAGGCTGGCTTGGACACGTCTCGTATCCGAAAAGCGGGTGCGGGTCGTGACAAGTTTTTGTGGTGGCCCATGCAGGTCCGTCTTCGTAAGAGATTGCGAACTCGTGATGGTACGTTAGTCGTACTATTGCGAGCCTGCGACCAAGAATTGCTCATTCACAGCTAGGATTAAAATGATTTAAGATAACGACTAGGACTAGGAGTCCCTTATTTAAATTAATCGTGGGGTAGTTAAGATTGACTGTTAGGCCATACAATTTGGATACAAAGTTGCTAAATTTAGATTGCCTGCCATGTCTTTATAGGTACACTATTTCTTTTGAAATGTGGTTATACTAATTGCTTGATTAGTCAGTCTTACCTAGAATTAAGGCTTTGATCTTGATGAACTGTTTAACTTACTTTTGCTTCATTAGATATAAATCTTATATCCTAAGTTAGAATTGCATGTTTTTAATTTTTATTTTGCTGTAAGAAATTGGTTTGTAATTCCTGACTCTGTTAGTCATATACGAAACTCGAGGTAGGTTGGTTTGAGATTTTCCCTCAATCATGAAAGGGCATATAAAATAAATACTATAATGTTTGTATTCTTACATCTTCAATTATTTCCCTCATAATTAAATCTTTTATTTCAAATGTCGTGACTGATAGGACAGATACCTACGCTCTAATCTTAGTCAACTTGTTTGAATCTCTAGAAGCTCATGGATTTTATGGTTATAATTACAGGAATATTAGTTAACTAATAATAGTTAGACAGCAGCGCACTGTCATCAATTAGCTGAGAGTGGAGTTGTGGGTTCACTGCAGCCAGCAGCGCACTGGCGAGGCACAACCCATAGAAATGAAATCATTTTGAGGATCATAGGTTATAGAACATTGCTGAAACTATGTTGTAGTTAACCAAGACTTTAGGGATAGTAAGATTGTAGGAAGACTATATAAGCAAGAACACCAGGTAAGGCTTTGATACTCTCAAAACCCGAACCATTTACTTCTCCTTCCAAAAATCTTGCGTACTCGTATTTTGACTATCTTGACCAACGCTGCTATTACAGCCTAGTTTTGCAAGCTTACTAATTTATCGAGCTTGATTCAAGACATATGTTTATTGGGGACGCCCGCTAACATATTGTCTAATCAGAATCATTGTATTACGGTCTGATCAACCATGATACAATTGGTTCACTTTTCATCAAATTTTCTTACGTGGATTGAGATGTAGATGTCTCTAGGATCTCATCCGCGACTGCTTTGACAACTCCTCTTGAATTATACATTTGCCCTTGAATCGCGTAATTGTGTTCAGTGACATCTCTTGAACTCTTTATTGTTTTCGTCTTTCGCTGATTGGAAAGACGAAAACTCGTAATTGATAGATAGATATAGAGGGTCCCTATGACTGTGATAGTTGTATATGCAATTGTAGCTACCATCGGCCAGTCCTGTGACAAAAACCTTGCCACCATATCCTAGTCTCTAAGGTGGGTAGACCGCAAGCCTTCTAAAATTTTTAGGATAACCAGAATTACCAATTGATTAGAATAATATCCATTAGCATGACAATTAGTGCCCCATGGACTTCCACTTTCCATTTAGATTATTTTGTGCCTCGTCCGTGTCATTAATATTCGGAGCACGAGACCAGCTGTTACCTCCCAACAAATTTCATATGTAAGATTTAGACGAGTTTACCTTCACCTAGGTATATCATGTAATGCCCCGCTCTGCACGAGGCATTTGGTTGGCTTGTTGGATGGGATCAGAATGTTGGACCGTGACTTATATTGGAGATCAGGAAAATTGAGACTGATGTAGTCTTTCTTAGCTGGTTAGACGGAATGGGTATTGGAATGTGGCTCGCTGGTGGAGCTACGCTTAGTGGGATTGGAGCAGGAAGACCGTTATATAAGGCAAGTGGAACTGTCCTCCTTCCTCCTTATTCCTGCATGCTTAATAAATGGAATAATGTGATGCTATGAATATGTCCCTAATATCTCTTACCTTGAATGTTGAATAATTGTGATGCGATGCTTTAGTTGCTAAATTGATAGAGATTCATATGCTGGAAATCATTGAATGAACAATACATGAACTTTGAATTGCTGAACGAATCACACTCGAACTGCTAATGTAACATGATGCCTGAGATTGAATTGATAATATCTCTTATGCTTAAGATCGATAAAATGAATGAATCACTTGAATAATGAGATGCTGCATAAATAATACATGAGAAAAGAATTGAATATGCTATTGTCCCTATGAAATGAATGAAATGCTACAGGTCCCTTTCAAATGAATGAATACTGTTGTTCCTCCTTAGAAGGAACAAATGAGAAATGTTGCAATAAAGCAATGAATGAGAATTGATGAGGCTTGGGATCGTTGAGATCACCAAATGAAATGATGGTAATGTTGGGAATGAATAAGTCATTGAACATGACTTGAATGAGATAAATGATGATGCACTGTTGTCTTTACTTCAATATTTTGCCATGCATTTTATGTTCACGATTGAGATGGACACGCATTCGCATGGTCATAGGACAACTTATGCATAAGTGATGGGGATATGTTTTCTCGGACGGTACCCCGGGACGTTAGGGCGACCGATCCGGCCTAGGAGAAAACATTGGCGTGCCAGTAGGGGCACGGGTTTTGTGAGGCATCCTTTGGGGCTAGCTACCTTCTCTGGAGTCATCTCATTACCAATGAAGACCTATATGGCAATGTCCGTATGGTTAAACACCAGTGACCATGTAGTCAGGATGCATGCTAATGAATGTCTTATGCAGGCAGAGTAAGTATATCTGCTAACCTGTAATTGATGCAGGTATGTGGGAGTCGGCTATCGGTAAGAAATCACTTAAAGGTGATAATTTAATATATGTGTTGGTTTAACTTGCATGCTTACGTTCCAAATAAGTTTGATGATGCTGTATGTAGCCTTTCAGAATGAGATCCTGCTTAACATGTTAAATTCAGTATGCTAGAAAGATGCCATGCTTTAATCATTGCTCAAACACAACATACATGCTAAGTGATGCTTGAAGTGAGAACTGTTATAACATGTTTAAGATGTTAATGTTAACGATGCCTCAATGATACCTTTTCTTGATAACACCTAGTATGCCTCAATGATGCCTTTGCATGATAACACCAAGAATGCTAAAAGATATGTCCACATGAATGCTACAAAGAATATGTTTACATGCTTCACTCTGATTATTGCCCATGAACTGTAAACTGATGCTAGGTCCCAAGTAGAAAGACCATTCTAATAAATGTTTGCTTAAATGATCACTTTAATGTTGGTTTATGCGAGTGAGTTGGATTCTACTCGCCAGTGCATAGATGATGTGCTGACCCACGTTTTGTGGGCAGGTGCTCTTGCTTGGAATATTCTACACACGAAGATTGGCTTGATTGGTTCCGCGGCATCGAAGAGTTGTTGGGCATACAGAAGCTCTCCTTGTACAAGATGATGTCTTCTGTTTATAAAGGGCATAATGTATGGAACATGTAATCAGTTGTACCAGTGAGATTGTAAGCCAAGTCGGTATATCGAGTTGTAATCCATTGTATCCAAATATCACATGTAAGCTGTATAGCATTGTTCAGTTGGGTTCCAATGTAAAGAGAGATGTACTGTAATCATTGTACTTCAATACAAGTCTTGTACTCTTCTTTAATTATCAATAAAGAGAATAAAGTTCTATATATCTCTGTGTGGCTTCAAGTTACTCTTTTTTCTCCGCTGCTATAAAGAAGTGATGTACTTCTATTCAATGAGAAAGATTGTCCTCACTAACTTCAATTTGTCTGCTTCTGCCGCTGCGATGTGTTTCTATTTGAAGATAATCGATTATGTACCATCTTTGCCTAGTACAAGTGCAATACCAGACTTGTACGGCATCACGCCCAAGCGAGGACGATCGATTCCAAGAGATAAAATATGTGAAGAAATGACTCTACGAATCGGGGCGTGACAAATTGGTATCAGAGCACGGCTTTACGTCCTTGGTCTCTTCTTTGATTCGTTTCAAATCAAAGTTGTATCGATGATTAACCAAAGTTGCTTCCGCGATCACTCAACGTTGCTTCCGAGATTAAATCAAAGATTGCTTCCGCGATTATGCTGTTGTCGTTCTGTAATCATCCTTATATTGTTCATATTTGAAAGTTCGTTGACCCTCTTGGCTGCTCACTGGATGTTCCATACAATAAGTCTATATACATTGTGATGCCCATAAATGAATAATTGTTGTTGGTTTGGACACAAATAACCCAACAATGACTCGATGCCATAGTATGTTATATTGTGAATGCTGTTTGGAATTTTGGGAATAAAGGAAATGGCTATGTATGCTGCAACAAGTTGAGAATTGCATGTGATGTTGGAAAAGAATTATGAATGAAATAATTGATGGATGAGTTTGACAGAACTGGTGAATTGACTCATGTGTGTTGCTAAGTGCTTTAGAGACGCTAAGAATGTTGGCTTATACTATTGAGACCCCGAGATGTTGGCTAAGTGTTGTGATCATCATAGATCACGAATGTCTGGAATAGAATTGAGTTGGTATTGTTTAAGGATGGCTTCATTTCTGAGTGGTATATTGCCTCTACCACCTCAGAACGAGATGTATGTTGACCCTTTCCATGGGATAGCAGTGAGACTATCTGTGAGTACTGGGTAGTGTCGAGACTTAGCTGGGAGTCATGTATTGTGGCTAGATGACTTGAGTGTCCCTGACGGTGATGTTATGTTGGATAGCGAGATTGTCGGAAATTGTAATCGGTGGCATGGTTATAAATTGTTTAGTCGAGTGCTGACTCAGACTAGTAAGACCGTTAGTATGCTATGAGTAAATGGATTTGGCTAGAGAATGTTGTGGCTTAGAATATCTGAATGTCGATTTCGATTGGTTGGATGCAAATTATTTGTGGCTAATACAATGTTGATTGCTAAGATAAAAGTTTTGGAAAAAGTTGTCGGTGACCAAAGGAATATTAGAGATTTGTGCCTTGACCCTAAGGTGTAATAGATGTTAACCCATCTAGATCACCAAAGGATAGTTGTTGCCTATGTGCAAGTATGCTGAGAAATTTAATGGGATTAGAAAAGTAACAAGTAGCAACCCTGAATATTATGTGGCATAGAGGATGGTTAATTAATACATGAATTATCAGATTGAATGGAATGAACTACTCGACCTTTGAGGTAGAGAATTTTAAGAATGCCGTAAGAGAGTTTGATGATTGAGAAACGAATGGGAACAAGAAATTTCAAATGTGTTGGATAATGTCGGTATAGGTGATTGTTAGTTGGGATATAGATTGTTGGCTTATGACTTAGTGGTGCAACCTTGTCATACAGACCGAATAGTATGATTCTATAGTTATATTAAAACTATCGGAATCGTTGACCCTTGAATAGTTAACCTTGGTTATGGGTTTATGTGGGTACGAAGGAATCGGACCAGAAATTGAATCATTGGAAATTTACTTGATGGATTATTAGAACGATGAAGATCGTATGTCGGATTTGGAATTGACCGTAATGTTGATAGATCGATTTTAGTCGATTGTTGGGTAAGTCTAGAATGAGCCTCTGTGGGAATTATTTCCTTGAGGAAGACCCTGAATAGATAGACTTGACCCTAGCGACCAGTTGTTGATTTACCAATTGCTGGCTTAGCCCAATTGGCGATTCATTATTCAGACTGAATTGATACCCATAGGTTTGGGTAGAGTTCCTTAGAACTGTCGGTTGCTTGTTGGCCCTAAGAAATAGAAACTAGTATAACCCTAGTAGCCATCCACTCTAGGGGAGTCACCTGAATGATTAGGTATAGCTGTTGGTATAGCTAACCATTGAGACTGGACCGAATAATAGATGGCCGTTGGCGACCCATAGAATGACCTTGTGGCATTGAACGAGAGATGGTGATGAGTATGATCTAAGAATGATAAGTTGTAAGTATATGCTCCAATATGAACCTTAGAGATGTTCGACCCTTGAGAATTATGTGTCGGCCTATAGCGGAAAATGGAATCGTGGGATGAGACTTGATTTGTATATATCGAATAGTGAATTATTATATGAGATGGAATTGACTGCTCATGACGAAAATGTTGGATAAGTATCTATAGTCGGGTAGCTGGGTTAACCTTGACTGTTGCATAGAATTATACCCTGACTCGGATAATCGATAGTTGGTGATGTTGGATTGTATCTTTTAGAAAAGATGAATTGCCTCGGTGAAAAATATTGTTGGATTTGGGAAGGAAAATGATTGTTGTTATGAAACCTTGATATGATTGGCTCTAAGTTAGACCCTTGATCGAATGTTAGAAATGTTATGCTTGGATGGAGATTGTCCCTGATGTTAAGTGGTGGCCTGGAAAATAATGATTGTGGCAAGGTGAATAAAGTGATAAGTCAATTGAAAGGATACTAAGTCTGATTGGAAAAGAGAGTTATATCGTGGCTGATCGAATTATACTATCATGGAAGTTGGTTGAAGTACATATGTTTTGGGGACGCCTAAAATATGTGTATGGATACAGCCGAAGTGATAGGTTGCGACTGAGATAATATTGTTGGAAGAATTTATCGCACTAGCGCAGACTTTGGCTGAAATGCATATATTTTGGGGACGCCTGAAATATGTGTATGGATCCAAATGAAGTGATGTGTTGCGACCAAGATAGAATGCAAGAAAAATGTTGGTGAATCAATGAGAAGTTGCAAGTATTTGGAAAAAGAGATAGATGGATTGAATCGTTGATTGATTAAAATGATACTGTTGGACAACTATTTTGAAATGACCGAGTGGGCTGAATTGAATATTGAATTGAAGCTGAATGAGTAACTCATTGTGATTAAGTGAATCTAGTAGATGAGTTGTTTTCTTAAGTTTCGAGGACGAAACTTTTTCTGAGTGGTATATTATGTAATGCCCCGCTCTGCACGAGGCATTTGGTTGGCTTGTTGGATGGGATCAGAATGTTGGACCGTGACTTATATTGGAGATCAGGAAAATTGAGACTGATGTAGTCTTTCTTAGCTGGTTAGACGGAATGGGTATTGGAATGTGGCTCGCTGGTGGAGCTACGCTTAGTGGGATTGGAGCAGGAAGACCGTTATATAAGGCAAGTGGAACTGTCCTCCTTCCTCCTTATTCCTGCATGCTTAATAAATGGAATAATGTGATGCTATGAATATGTCCCTAATATCTCTTACCTTGAATGTTGAATAATTGTGATGCGATGCTTTAGTTGCTAAATTGATAGAGATTCATATGCTGGAAATCATTGAATGAACAATACATGAACTTTGAATTGCTGAACGAATCACACTCGAACTGCTAATGTAACATGATGCCTGAGATTGAATTGATAATATCTCTTATGCTTAAGATCGATAAAATGAATGAATCACTTGAATAATGAGATGCTGCATAAATAATACATGAGAAAAGAATTGAATATGCTATTGTCCCTATGAAATGAATGAAATGCTACAGGTCCCTTTCAAATGAATGAATACTGTTGTTCCTCCTTAGAAGGAACAAATGAGAAATGTTGCAATAAAGCAATGAATGAGAATTGATGAGGCTTGGGATCGTTGAGATCACCAAATGAAATGATGGTAATGTTGGGAATGAATAAGTCATTGAACATGACTTGAATGAGATAAATGATGATGCACTGTTGTCTTTACTTCAATATTTTGCCATGCATTTTATGTTCACGATTGAGATGGACACGCATTCGCATGGTCATAGGACAACTTATGCATAAGTGATGGGGATATGTTTTCTCGGACGGTACCCCGGGACGTTAGGGCGACCGATCCGGCCTAGGAGAAAACATTGGCGTGCCAGTAGGGGCACGGGTTTTGTGAGGCATCCTTTGGGGCTAGCTACCTTCTCTGGAGTCATCTCATTACCAATGAAGACCTATATGGCAATGTCCGTATGGTTAAACACCAGTGACCATGTAGTCAGGATGCATGCTAATGAATGTCTTATGCAGGCAGAGTAAGTATATCTGCTAACCTGTAATTGATGCAGGTATGTGGGAGTCGGCTATCGGTAAGAAATCACTTAAAGGTGATAATTTAATATATGTGTTGGTTTAACTTGCATGCTTACGTTCCAAATAAGTTTGATGATGCTGTATGTAGCCTTTCAGAATGAGATCCTGCTTAACATGTTAAATTCAGTATGCTAGAAAGATGCCATGCTTTAATCATTGCTCAAACACAACATACATGCTAAGTGATGCTTGAAGTGAGAACTGTTATAACATGTTTAAGATGTTAATGTTAACGATGCCTCAATGATACCTTTTCTTGATAACACCTAGTATGCCTCAATGATGCCTTTGCATGATAACACCAAGAATGCTAAAAGATATGTCCACATGAATGCTACAAAGAATATGTTTACATGCTTCACTCTGATTATTGCCCATGAACTGTAAACTGATGCTAGGTCCCAAGTAGAAAGACCATTCTAATAAATGTTTGCTTAAATGATCACTTTAATGTTGGTTTATGCGAGTGAGTTGGATTCTACTCGCCAGTGCATAGATGATGTGCTGACCCACGTTTTGTGGGCAGGTGCTCTTGCTTGGAATATTCTACACACGAAGATTGGCTTGATTGGTTCCGCGGCATCGAAGAGTTGTTGGGCATACAGAAGCTCTCCTTGTACAAGATGATGTCTTCTGTTTATAAAGGGCATAATGTATGGAACATGTAATCAGTTGTACCAGTGAGATTGTAAGCCAAGTCGGTATATCGAGTTGTAATCCATTGTATCCAAATATCACATGTAAGCTGTATAGCATTGTTCAGTTGGGTTCCAATGTAAAGAGAGATGTACTGTAATCATTGTACTTCAATACAAGTCTTGTACTCTTCTTTAATTATCAATAAAGAGAATAAAGTTCTATATATCTCTGTGTGGCTTCAAGTTACTCTTTTTTCTCCGCTGCTATAAAGAAGTGATGTACTTCTATTCAATGAGAAAGATTGTCCTCACTAACTTCAATTTGTCTGCTTCTGCCGCTGCGATGTGTTTCTATTTGAAGATAATCGATTATGTACCATCTTTGCCTAGTACAAGTGCAATACCAGACTTGTACGGCATCACGCCCAAGCGAGGACGATCGATTCCAAGAGATAAAATATGTGAAGAAATGACTCTACGAATCGGGGCGTGACATATCATGTCCCACTCAAACCCGTCCCCTTGTACTCTATTTTATGGTATAACTTTCAGGAAAAAAAAAAAAAGATTAGCCATAACTCTTACCGTAATACCGGTATATTTTTCGACTCCCATTAGAGCCTCAACCTCGACTCAATTCCTTCGACCCAATATATATGGTTGTGATCTACTCGAAGCCCACTATGCACATGTCACTAGGGTGCCACCCAATTGAGGCCTCATGTGCTACTTAAACACAAAAGTCTCGGAAGGTGCATTTTGGGTTTCATGAACCTAGCTAACCAACCTAGTGGGCAACTAGCTCAACCCTTGGATGGAAACCTATTCTAGGATACCCTAATCTAGTAGGAATAGTTTTATCATTGGAATTTTGTCCAGTCCATGTAGATTGAAACCCAATGTTCACCCAACCAACGACCGATGTCCAAATAGAGAACCCCTTAGACCCCAATCTTGATTTTTCAAATTCTGTTCCAATATGGATCCTTGTTTGAATTAGAATTTCAAGAACGAGACTTCTGTATTGCACAGATTATAAGACTCTCTGAGGAACTTAGCAAGTGACTGGATTAGGGTAGCCAATTTAGCGAATAAGACTATAGGTTCATGAATACTCTTTCCATCTGTATTATTGTATAGTCTCTCCGCTCTTTAAACTTCATAACTGCTCTCGATTGTCCTTATCCTCTTGTCCCTCATATTTCGGAGCGACGTATGGTCATGCTTAATAGGATTTGCCAATATTTCTTAGCTACTTGTGTAAATTTGTTGATTGTTAGATTTTGGGTTATTTTGAAAGATAGGAGAGGATTATAGAGGCCAAAAGCAATGGATATCTATTTGTAGCAGTTTTAGCAAGCAGTCGGGGGATTACAAGTTTTGGTGACATAGCTCAGAGGGAGTAGTGTGCCCAAAGGTGGGTAGAAGTCCCCCATGATTCAGAGTTACGAAATGGCTAGGAGGAGATATAAATATTCCGAAGAAATTAGAGTTGAGAAGATTATGGTAATAGTGGATTTATCCTTTTTTTTATATTTTTGAATTTTAGAAATGTCTATGAGTTAGAATTTCGAGGACGAAATTATTTTTAAGGTGGGTAGATTTGTAGCTCCCCTTCCCGGAAATATGGAAATATTTCATTATTATTTAGTGATTTTGATGTTATAAATAATTAATTCTTTGTATTGAATTACGTTATTATTTTATTGGGAGTATTATTTGATATTATTATTTTATATTAGTTTATTGACTAATAAATATTGTAGATGTATGTATTTGTATGTATATATATGAATACACGTAATAGTGGATACGTGTGTATATATATATATATATGTATATTGAAATATATGTAGTGATAGATGATATAGATAAAAATATATAGTGATATATTATATAGAAATATACATAGTGATACAAATAATAGAAAAATATGTAGGGATAGATTATGTAGATAAATATATATATAGTGGCATATTATATTGAAATATATGTAGCCATGTATATTATATAGAAATACATATATATTTGTATAAAAGACAAAAGAAAAGAATAAGAAACAGAAGTAGTAGCGACCCACCCCATGCCCATGGAATAAAGACCCACCACAACAGCTTAACCCTATCCAGAGAACCCCCTTGGAAAACAAGTCAATATACATACAAAACTATATTCGTAGATGAGAGGGAGATCGAGAGAGAAGTCGACCGAACCCCCACCTCTGTTTCGGTTCAGCCAAATTGAACTCCCCAGCAAACTGAACCCAGCCAAACGCCCGCGAGCCCATGGCCTCACAGACCTGGCCCAGGAAACCCAGGCTGGAGACCCGAGCTTTTGTGCTCACCGCAAATACGCGTATAAAACGCAAGAAGAGATCGGCAGAGAGTTCAATCGAATAACTCTAAAAACCCTAGCTTCCTGGACCGCGCCACCCATCCTCCTCCCTGGGAGACTCTTCGCGCACCCCTCGGCGCAGTCGCAGGCCGCCGGCCGGCCAGGGTTCGCCGGCGGCAGGCTGTACGACCGCGTACGCGTGGATTGAAGGCTGCAGCAGCAAGGGTTGAACGCCCACTTCGCTGTGCGATTGCGCAGCGATCGATTGATCGTCTCGCGATTTTCCTCTTCGACTACGAAGCCAATATGTACGTCTCTAAATCCCTTTAATTGCTTTAAATATATATGCCCTGGATTGCCCTAGAAACCGACTCAAAGATCGGCAAAAACCTGCCGAAACAGAACGTTTATTCAGTCCCGAAATCCTGAATTGGAAGACGGATTGCGAACCGAGAAATAGGAATTTCAGAAAACTAATTGAAGATTAATTTAGAAAACATATAGGGCTAGAAAACCCTTCTTACAGAAATCAATTTTGATGACTGTGCACCGAGAAATCGGATCCCGAACTTTGACGAAAACCTATTTTCAAAACTAGAAAATCGCTCCACACGACGTCCGTCCCGCCATTCCGGGCGACGTGGTCGCGCACCGAAAGGATCGAAAGCTGCGTAACGGCTTTGTGGTCGTGTATGCTTTGGCGGAATTCAAATTGGTCGCGTGTGCGCGACGAATTCGACGCGTATCCGTCGGAATCGCCCCGTATCCGTCCAATGCAAATTCGGTCATTACTTTGTGAACGCTCGTCAGATCGAGACGAAACTTGCGCCAACAGGACCGTATTATTTTTCTAGTCCTGTATGCCAAGTTTGGTCCGATTCTGAGACAGTTGAAATCGACGTCGTTTTGCGGGCCCCACGGTCCCGCTCAACGGGCGATTTTGTGCACGGCCCGCCGGAATCCAACTCTGGACATACGGTTGGGTTCGTATCGGAAAACTGCATCCGTAGACATGTAGTTTGACGACTTTAGAGACCGTTGACTCTGGCACGCTTTTCGGTGCAAAGCGGGTCCAACGGCAGATATCGTTTTGCCTAAAATTACCGTTTTATCCCTGTGTCCAGAATTGGACATAAGAACAGGCAATCCTAGCTAACTTGACTATTCTGAGAACGTTGGTACTGTTTATTTCAGCATCCGGAGACTTCTACATGTGTTGACTGATTGTGGCTCATCTAGTGGTATATTATTATTGGTTTCTCCAGCTAAGGACCTCAGGCAAGTGCACTTTCTGATTGCTTTTCGATTCATAGTAGTTTTCTCATTTCATGTCTATACATATATCTTGCTGCTTGTTGACACGCTCGTCACACGGAGTTGTCGGGAGGGGAAATATCTTAGTATACATGTGGACTACCCAGAAATATCCCCAAAATGTCTATTCTTGAACGATAGCTGCTGCACACGACACGTGCAGTATGCCAGATTTTACCCCCTAGCCGTCCACATGGCGAAAGGATATTTCACACCACTTAGATAGATGTCTTTTATTAGCTTTTCCTTGTTTATTTCTCTATCGTGCTCTGACATCACTTTATCTTACAGCTTTCATTTCTCATATGCTATTTTCATGTCTTGATAATTCTATTGTGTTTTGCACTGCCGTCGGTTTGTGTGCTTGTTCCAATCCTGACTGGATAACCAACATTTTTCAGGTTTAGCCGCTATCACTCTTAGCACTGGGGAAGACTTGGGTATGCTGAGATCGACCTAGAAATAGAAAACAGTTGTATCATTTCATTAAATGTAAAACTTTGTACTTTCCTTTAAATTGTAAATGTTGTAATAAATCTAGAAAATGTGAATGAGCAATATTGTGTATTTTGAGCATTATTTCTTGCCGGCTTGACAGCGTTCTACCGCCGACTCTGCGGCATAGGCTGGCTTGGACACGTCTCGTATCCGAAAAGCGGGTGCGGGTCGTGACAGACGCGCTGAGGCATGTAGTTCCTTGGCATTTTAATGGGTGTGGTCGAATGGAGTTTAAACTTTTACGGGACATAATGTATAGACATCGCCTTCCGAAGCATCCGCAAGTTGCGGTCATTGAAGCTTGTATCGAGAGATGAAAGAGAGCATAGTGACTTGTATTGTGAGAAAAATGAGACTGAGTGATTGTAATCATGGCCATGTACTACATTGTAATCATCGTTTCAATATAAATAAAGAGTTCATATTTTGTATACTCATGTTGCCTTTATTATTCAATATTTCTGTTTGGGACTTCTGTGCGACGATCCCGTCGCTTAGCCTGTAATCGCCCATTATGGAACCCGTCTTGCGTGAGCCTAACCTAGACTCACGCGGAATCACGCCTTAGCGAGGACGATTGGTCCTACGGGACCGGGGCGTGATAGACAGAGTGCTTCCTATCGGATGGAATGGATTCCCCATGCCATACGAAGTTCGCACAAATTTTCTCTATTTTTTTAATAGTCGCTATTGGTAGCATTATTGCTTGTAGCCAGTGTGAGGCGATTGACATGACCACTAATCGTACCTGTTCTACTCTGCCCTTAAAGGATAAATTTTGCTCATGCTATCCCTCCGTGCATTGCTGAACGTATTATATCGTACTCTGACAGTTGGAATCTCTGGCATAGTTGACGCTGAGCGGCATACCCAAGTACTTGACAGGTAGCTTTCCCTTCTCTGCCCCTATTTTTCCACCTCTATCTTCTTTATTCAGACATTGTCGATTAAAGTATATTCGACTTTTCTTTATGTTGAGTTGGAGACTGGACATCCCACCAAACCTCTACTTAATCAACCCCAACTCCTCCAACCCTTTAGTCAATGGCTCTATGAATAACAGAAAGTCATCAGTATATATAAGATGTGATATTCTTGGTGTATATGTATTGTAGTGTCCTATCCCTAGATTGTGTCCCGTTTCCATCTACGGTTTATGCGAGAAAGGAACACTGTCGCTATCGATTCGGTCGAACGAGAACGATTGAATTAAAATCCTTTACTCATTGTGGAAAGGCTTTTTTGGAAACAATTCCCACATTCAGCGGGTTGCGCCTAAAGGATTGGCTCTGCGGATGAGTCAGAAGAGACCTTCTGTTGCTCTGGTTTTTATGTCGTACTTGATTTGGCTTTGGTTTTGGTTTTTGTGAATACGTTTTTGTGAATTTTTTTGATGGATTTTCATGGCTTGCATTTTCGAACTTCGTATTCGTATCGAAACTTCTTGAATAACAAAGTGTTCTAATCAGTTGCTTATGCAATTGCAGGTGATCGCATAGGCGATATTTGCACAGCCAACCAGTCCCTCGCCTGAAGCAAAGTCTAAGGTGAGTGGCTGACCTTTTTTGCCTCGACCCTCCGTTTCAAAATCAAACATGAAACACAAGCGAAATGCTTGTCAACATAGTGTAGAATCAATGAAATCATGGCACGATTCTTCACGACACTCTTGCTATAAAACTGTTGTACGCAAAAACTGATACATGCTTTCTTATGTCCTATTTACTTAGCCTATGCAAATAGAAGAATTAATCGATTAACGTTTATCGCAACATTACGGCTAAAGTGAATAAATTGACTAAGTTCAATAGAAAGGCTAAGTTTCGCACATAAAAGAGAAATGATAAGGTTCTAGAAAAGAGAGAGCATTTTTCAAGACTCTACAAAAATGATCATTGGACAACTGTCACGCCCCGCTCCCGTAGGAGCGATCGTCCTCGCTAAGGCGTGATGCCGCACGGGCCTAGGTTGCGCCCGTGCAAGGCCAAGTCCAGAAACGGCCGATTTGAGTTCTAGGCCACAGAGTCGCACAGAGTGTCCCCATTTGCAGCGGAATATAAATGAACACAATTGAAGCGAAACCAAATTCTTTATTGATATTCAACAAGTTTACAAGCGGCGCTAGGCCGATATTACAATTCGCTCAAGCTCTCTCTCTCTGAAGCATAAAAGGCGTGCCAAGTGGCTTACAAGATGGAATGATTCATGGCGATGTTCCGATACATTATGTCCTGTATAGGGTGCTTCAGCTCCTTGCAACGCTCCAAGGCTCCAGAGATAGCTCCGCGCCTTAGCACGTTCGATGGAAGCTCCGCACCCGCCGACGATACCTGCATCCTGCAAGTAGACTGTGGGGTTATCAGTACATTGTTATGCACTGGTGGGGAGGCTAGCTCGCCCATAATCACTATCATTACCGAACACGTTCCATTTACTTGTGTGCATCTCTATCATTCATTGTCTTTCTAATCTTGCCTTAGGGTCATTTACATGGCATATGATATAACCTATCCCGTGTTACCGTTTTCAAGTGTCGCATGGAAATACATGCACAACTTACCCATACTTACCGTCCGGCCTTCCCTGTTCAGAGCAAACCAAGTTAGACAACAGTACATGTGTAATAACACAACGTAGACGCATTCTTTAACTCGTTTGTACTTATTATCATTTTGGAGTGGCACATTTCAAGTCATTCAGTAGGCACTTGTTCATTTAACTTTTAACTTAGACTACTCTGATTTCAATGCAAGGACTTGCACGTGGATTGCCACCAGCAAAGCCCACTTAATCTATATGCATCGGTCGCTGGCACCACAAGCCATCCTGGACTTTCTCCTTGGTATTTTCGCACCTATCATGGCGTGCGGCTGGTACACCCTGATAGTCTCTTGAAAAATACCCCGTACTTACGTCTCCTGGGGCCAAGCCTCCCCCAGTTAAGCTCGTAAGCCCCTTTTGGATCCGCCTAGGCCGGCATATCCCCCCTTTGATCATGCCGCGGAATCCCCTTTCACGGTCACAGCATACGCCACCCCTCGCTCGTGCCGTTGTCCACGACCATTTCGTATTTTATTATCATTTTAACTTAATGGCTGTCTTTGAGCCTTAGGCTAACCCTTAGCCTTCTTACGTTATCGACCAGGTTGGCGTCCGTGCAGCGCGGGTAGCGAGCCCCGATGCACGTGCCCGTCACACCTGTCGCTAATCCTTCTTTCTTTTCTTATCTTTTCAAGTTTCCTTTCCTTTTCTTTCTTTCTTTCACTTGTTCATTAGTTCATCGATTCATTCACGTATTCATTCGTTGATTCACTTATTCGTTTGCTCTTTCATTTATACATTACACGACTCCTCGTGTGGGAGTCGCCTTGGCGACCCATCGGTCCCATAGCCTTTCAATGTTGCTATAATCTACACGGTGCGACTATATTGATAGTCTTTCCGTTTCATTGTTGTAACCCATTCATTGTTTGATTGTTTGGACGTATAGGGAGCATCAACGTAGGCTTGTGCCGTAGCACGAGCATGGAGCGCGGGCGAGAGTTCTCGTATTTTCCATGTTACTTTCCATATTCTATACAAGCATACAAGTTGGGATTATTCCCTTAGCTAGGTGCGTTGGGTCATTTATTAGCATGCAAGATGTTATCGCCTAGCGATTCTCGTGTTTGTGTCCGCATTATTATGTGCATAGGCTAAGCAAAGACGGGTTCATCGGAGCCACCCACCTTAGCGATGTTCGCATCGGTCGAGCGATATTCCGAGCGCGCCTTTGAAAGTCTAAGTCTGGATTCATCCTGTCGGGCCAATGTAAGCCTTGCATCGATTCACATCGATACTTCATCGGGACGAAGCAACTCTTCGGGTCGACGGCTCGTTTGAGTCGTTGCACTTGCCGTTTGGAATCGGCGTTCCGCTAGGGCGGAGCGGGTCACTACATAATACACCACTCAAAACAAGTCTCGTCCTCGAGACTTCCTGAGTGCAGGTCATCCTACCATTCCTTAACTCGGACCGTGTACATACCTTAGACAATTTCCTATGCATCGTCGTTCAATGGCATCGAACGACACTCGGTTTCTTTCTAAGTTCCGTGTCGTATACGTTTTGGTCGATTTTTATTGAATAGCTTCTCGTTCATTTTAGACTTGATGTTATCTTTTCAATTCAAGCGTTTCTTCGTATTGGTTTCTATTTCTTCGTGTCATGGGACTGGAGTGGTTGCACAAGGCACGCTGGATTTTGCCAAATGCGTGGGTCGTAATTGAGGCAACTCACTTTCGTTTACCTCAATATCGGGATCACTCGATTCGCTTCTCAAGCGTTTTCGTCTATGAAATCATTATGACTTCTTCTTAGCGGAGTCGACCAAGTCTACGAAATTTCCGTCCGATTTAAGACCAAGAACGACACCATCGTCGAGCATAACTTCCTATCGATGGTTCAATTCGTTGCACCAACTTTTAACTAGCACGATTTTTACGTTCACGACACTCGTTCACTCCCCAAGTCGTGCTAGAACTCAGCGTATCACTTGGTTGGATCGTGCACGCATTTCAGGCGTCCCCAAAATACATGTATTCAGCCAAGCCGCAGGATAGTGAGTTTGTCATTCTCACTCGAGTCGCATCGTGCACATACTCAAGCGTTCCTGAGATATATGCATATCAGCCGAGTCTCGTGAGCAGGGTTTCCTACTCTTGATCCACTCTTTCAATCCATGTCAATCCTCAAGCTTAATCCTTTATTTGCAACTCTTGCAACAGGGCGTCTCGCCTATCCGCTAGGCCAATTCTCAAGGCTAAGTCAATGTCAGGATTGGAATCATAGTTCCCCAACAATAATGCCAACACTGACCCCAATCCTAGGGTCAAACCAAAGTCGGTGGTGCGGGATTTTTCTACCCAAGCTCGTGTCACTCAGATTCCTAAACATCGAGCACGATCACTTAGTTCGCATAGATGCATTCGTTTTGCAACATCCAAATCTGTTCAATCACCAATTCCAAACCAATTCATGTATTCGATCACGAGGTTATCCAGCTCGACAATACGTTCTGCCCCAATCTCACGCGAGTCCGATTATCCACGGCGGTTCATGAATCACCATGCAACGCTCCCGCGGAATAATCATTCTCATCGGGGCGTAACTTTTGTTTGAGTTTAGACTAACTCATTCTCGATACGCAGATTGGACCTACTCAATCCTCAAGTTCAACTCTTCAAACACACAACTCATCCTCAAGTCTCCTTCGTGTCAAACCACAAGTCGAAGCATACGAGTTGCCACGCCAGGCGAGTACCGATCACTCCCGCTGTATGAATCACCATACCAGCGCTCACGCGGAGTGATAGTCCTAGTCGGCGCGACGCATGTGCGAGGCTGGGGTTGCGCTCGCATAAGGCAAGAACGTCTATGTTGTGGTTGACAACGAAGTAAATCCAAGCACTCCGTTTTCATCCAAGCCAAGTCTATATTTGATAGTCCGACCGTCATTCATCCTCGAGCCAAGTTTATCTTTTCCTCGACACATCCTTAACGACCCAAGTATAGCATCCAACGGAACAATGACATTTGCATGATCGTCATTCGCCGAGTCGGAGTGCCCCCGAGTTATCGCATATCGATCTTTGATACGCCTCAATACCATCGACGATATGCGTAACCTGACGATCTTCCTTTGCAACCGATTTTCGAGTCATGCATTGATGCTATTGTCCGAGTTGGATATTCCACAATTTCCTCGATATTCAAGATCAAGTTCGACCGCTATCTCTCCAGCTAGGGTCAAGATCGTTGTTCAAACTCAAGTCGCGATTCATTTGAATCAATCCGAGATCGTACGCGCAATCCTCTAAGTTTCCTCGATCAAGACCATTCATTTACCTCTGTCGTTCCGAGTCGTTTTCTAACTCACGTTGTCTAACGACAAGTTGTCCGAGCGACATCTCGCTCGGGACAATCGAAGTCACAACCAACTAAGTGTGACGCGTTCTAAGGCTTTGCGCGACCGCATCGCCTCGCCGACATACTCGTAATCCTCGATTTTGCTCGAACTATTTCCAAGACGTCCATACACCACTCGGATTCGAGCCATCTGATCTAGTCCTCAATCACATTCTTTTTCTTCTCCGAACCTATCACATACACCACTCGGGTTCAAGCCATACGGTCTAATCCTCAATCACGTTTGCGCCACGCGCTAAGACGTCTTATCGATTCGTTCAACGAATCGCTAACGTAGTCGTTCGCGCCGTTGCGACGCATCAGTCGTTCGCAATAATCCTCAAGGTCCAAATCGATCCTTCGAGTGCGTCTAAGCGTTAACTCGATATCGTTCCTATCGATACACACTCAAAGTGTATCTCCGTTCTTCGATCGAGCGATACGTTGATATCGCTCGCAACCCGATGGCACCCAAGAGTCGAGGTGCGCGACACGCGGACTAAGTTGTACCGCTTAACCATCCCGTTCGGACCACATTCAAGTTTGCACGCTCACTTATTCTCGTTCGCAACTCGTTTGCACCAAAGGGTCTAGGTGCACGATACTCCGCACAACTTAGCCAAAAGGCTGCGTGCAAAACCATCCCGTTCGAATAATACTCCGGTCTCGTGTACCCGTTCGCTATCGTCAGCGTAAGCTTATTCAAGCACGCCTTACGTTTGCTAACTTTTAACATCGGCTCCTTCCAACTCAAGTCCGTCATGGTGGCACAAGGCCATCGCCTATCAAGTCCGTTGTAGTGGCACAAAGGCCATCGCCTATCGGTCCCGTGCAACCGAGTACTCGTACGAGCTTTCGCAATATTAGACTTATTGTATGGAACATCCCAATGCACAATGAGAGAGAGCATACACTTCTTTTGTTTCCAACGCGAGCTTTCAAAACTGAGAGAATCGAAATGATGTTCAAGGACGTAAAGCCGTGCTCTGATACCAATCTGTCACGCCCCGCTCCCGTAGGAGCGATCGTCCTCGCTAAGACGTGATGCCGCACGGGCCTAGGTTGCGCCCGTACAAGGCCAAGTCCAGAAACGGCCGATTTGAGTTCTAGGCCACAGAGTCGCACAGAGTGTCCCCATTTGCAGCGGAATATAAATGAACACAATTGAAGCGAAACCAAATTCTTTATTGATATTCAACAAGTTTACAAGCGGCGCTAGGCCGATATTACAATTCGCTCAAGCTCTCTCTCTCTGAAGCATAAAAGGCGTGCCAAGTGGCTTACAAGATGGAATGATTCATGGCGATGTTCCGATACATTATGTCCTGTATAGGGTGCTTCAGCTCCTTGCAACGCTCCAAGGCTCCAGAGATAGCTCCGCGCCTTAGCACGTTCGATGGAAGCTCCGCACCCGCCGACGATACCTGCATCCTGCAAGTAGACTGTGGGGTTATCAGTACATTGTTATGCACTGGTGGGGAGGCTAGCTCGCCCATAATCACTATCATTACCGAACACGTTCCATTTACTTGTGTGCATCTCTATCATTCATTGTCTTTCTAATCTTGCCTTAGGGTCATTTACATGGCATATGATATAACCTATCCCGTGTTACCGTTTTCAAGTGTCGCATGGAAATACATGCACAACTTACCCATACTTACCGTCCGGCCTTCCCTGTTCAGAGCAAACCAAGTTAGACAACAGTACATGTGTAATAACACAACGTAGACGCATTCTTTAACTCGTTTGTACTTATTATCATTTTGGAGTGGCACATTTCAAGTCATTCAGTAGGCACTTGTTCATTTAACTTTTAACTTAGACTACTCTGATTTCAATGCAAGGACTTGCACGTGGATTGCCACCAGCAAAGCCCACTTAATCTATATGCATCGGTCGCTGGCACCACAAGCCATCCTGGACTTTCTCCTTGGTATTTTCGCACCTATCATGGCGTGCGGCTGGTACACCCTGATAGTCTCTTGAAAAATACCCCGCACTTACGTCTCCTGGGGCCAAGCCTCCCCCAGTTAAGCCCGTAAGCCCCTTTTGGATCCGCCTAGGCCGGCATATCCCCCCTTTGATCATGCCGCGGAATCCCCTTTCACGGTCACAGCATACGCCACCCCTCGCTCGTGCCGTTGTCCACGACCATTTCGTATTTTATTATCATTTTAACTTAATGGCTGTCTTTGAGCCTTAGGCTAACCCTTAGCCTTCTTACGTTATCGACCAGGTTGGCGTCCGTGCAGCGCGGGTAGCGAGCCCCGATGCACGTGCCCGTCACACCTGTCGCTAATCCTTCTTTCTTTTCTTATCTTTTCAAGTTTTCTTTCCTTTTCTTTCTTTCTTTCACTTGTTCATTAGTTCATCGATTCATTCACGTATTCATTCGTTGATTCACTTATTCGTTTGCTCTTTCATTTATACATTACACGACTCCTCGTGTGGGAGTCGCCTTGGCGACCCATCGGTCCCATAGCCTTTCAATGTTGCTATAATCTACACGGTGCGACTATATTGATAGTCTTTCCGTTTCATTGTTGTAACCCATTCATTGTTTGATTGTTTGGACGTATAGGGAGCATCAACGTAGGCTTGTGCCGTAGCACGAGCATGGAGCGCGGGCGAGAGTTCTCGTATTTTCCATGTTACTTTCCATATTCTATACAAGCATACAAGTTGGGATTATTCCCTTAGCTAGGTGCGTTGGGTCATTTATTAGCATGCAAGATGTTATCGCCTAGCGATTCTCGTGTTTGTGTCCGCATTATTATGTGCATAGGCTAAGCAAAGACGGGTTCATCGGAGCCACCCACCTTAGCGATGTTCGCATCGGTCGAGCGATATTCCGAGCGCGCCTTTGAAAGTCTAAGTCTGGATTCATCCTGTCGGGCCAATGTAAGCCTTGCATCGATTCACATCGATACTTCATCGGGACGAAGCAACTCTTCGGGTCGACGGCTCGTTTGAGTCGTTGCACTTGCCGTTTGGAATCGGCGTTCCGCTAGGGCGGAGCGGGTCACTACAACAACTGGTCTACAAGGTATAGTTTCCTTGAACAGTTGTCTAGGCCAAGGAACCGATTCAGCCTGGGAGGAACAAGTATAACAAGCGCCAGCCTTACATCGGTGTGGGTTATTCGGGAACTTTTGCACAGGACTCGCTACCCGCCGCGAAAGGGTCACCGTCTAACCTAATGGCTTGACATTTCCAGTGACCTTTATACCCTTTTACTGCTTGACTAATGCACATGACACGGGTTGAATATGATAGCTACTCAATGTATACAATTTCATAAGCTTGCCTCAAATATGTTAACATGTAAATCAAACATGATAGTTAGAAAGATCACAAATATAGATAACATGTTTTATGAAATTGCTTGAACCAAATACAGAGCTTGGGTTTAATTAGCCACTCGCCAGTACATGTGATCGTACTGACCCTTGCACTTTGCAGGTGCCAGGAATTAGGAAGAACGTGCCAACTAGCTAGGCGACGTTCGTGCTTTTGAAGCTTCGACCACGCATTGAAGACCTCGTCGCTGAATTTTGAAGACTCTCTACCTGTCCAAGAAACATGTCTCGTCATCCCCCAAATCTAGGTGGTTGGAATATTTTTGTTATAAATGAGGGATGTACGTATGGAACAGTATCTCATCGGCACTCCTTTTGTAATCGAGTCATGTTGTAAAGCCGTGCGACACGATTATAATAGAGTCTGTAAATGATTTCTATTATCAATAAAATAAAAATTCTTTCTGTCTCAATATGCTATTCAATTTGTCTGCACTCACTCTCTTAGATGTTGTGTTTCAGATTACCTTATGACTATGTCTTGTGCGATCGCAAATTAGGTTCGTACGACATAACGCCCGGGGGACGACTATCGATTCTACGGAATCGGGTCGTAACATAATGGTATCAGAGTACGACTTTACATCCTTGGCCTCTAGTGTCGAGTTCTAGTCTCAAACCGTTGACCTTGTGTCGATGAGATGAGTTGTTCCATACGCTGAACCCAGGACATTTTCTGAAATTAACGAGAGTTGCCTTTCTTTTCCCTGCAGTTGCGAAACCTCGGGCGGAGGATGAGACAAGCGCTTCCAGTGGCTCGAGTAGTTCCAGACCCGAGCATTCCGTCTACCCAACGGGGATGACGCCTACCGTAGCCAGATCCTCCGACGACCGATGCAACGGATGATGCAGATGCTCGAAATGCAGCAACACCAAAATGAGCTCCATCGTCAGAAGGCGGAGGATCATCAGACCCAGTTCGAGAATCGGTTTGAGGCTCAATTCAAGCAGCAGCAGCAGCAGCTGAATACACTCCAACAAATAGTACAATCGGTCCTAGCCAACAACAATTCAACGATGATGCCTGCCGTTACCGAGCCTGCGGTTCGATCTAATGAAGCTAAACCAAAGGTACCTATGCTCTCACCTGCGGCACCGAGAAGTCATAACTTCGACGTGTCAAAATTCACAAAAAGTTGTCGTACTTCCTTCAACGGCACAGAAGATCCCTCCGTGGCGATCGACTGGTTGGAGGAGCTGGAAGACAAATTCGAACTTCTGGGTCTCGAAGAATCAACGAAAGCCGGATGTGCTTAACTCCTACTTCGAATGAACGCACACAATTGGTGGGATGTGCAGAAATGGGCAATTCGACGTGAAGACGAGACGGCGGCAATCTCGTGGGCCACATTCAGAAAAGCGTTCGAGACTGAATATCTTTCTGCAGTCGTACGACTGGAAAAAAATAAATTTATGCACTTGAGGCAAGGGAATATAACAGTACAACAGTACGTGGACGAATTCAATAAACTGGCCAAATTTGCTAGAGCATATCTACCTACAACTGCAAGTCGAGCTCGACGATTCAAAGTGGGCCTGCGTTCCTCTATTTGTGCCCATGTTTCGGTGCCTGAATACAAAACCATGGACGAAACACTCAACCATGCCCTTCGTTTGGAGTCCGAGTATCCTCCTGCTACTACTGGCGCTGTTCACTTTAATAACAAATGCTATAGTAATATGGGAGGCAACAATGCACAAAAGCGTCAAAGTCGCAGCAACGGAGGTGGCAACCGGGCAAAGGATCGAATAGTCTACAATTTCTGCCACAAGGAGGGACACCTGGCCAATGAGTGTCGATTGAAGAGTGGATCATGCTTCGGGTGCGGCCGAACGGACCATATTACATACAACTATCCGGAGAAGCCGAACCAACGCCCCCAATAATATCAACAAAACCGAGGCCAAGCACCTCGAGCTCCATAGACCGCATAACAGAATGGCCAAGATCGTCGTTTCAATGCCCAGTGCCTGAATTCTGTTATTCATGTGGTGAGGCATCACCGACCTGTATGGTGATCTCCGTAATATCTTCTCGCCAGATGCTGTATTTCGGGTGCGAAGGCTATATAGCGTCCGTTCGAGACATGTGACAGGATGGTGCAAATGCAGGTCAGACCGACGTTGTGGCAGAATTCCCAGATGTGTTCCCGGACGAACTGCTCGGCATGCCACCTGATCAAGAGATTGAGTTCGCTATTGATACATTCCCCAATACCCGACCGATCTCTAAAGCCCCGTACAGAATGGCCCCTGCAGAGCTTAAATAACTCATTACAGTTGCAAGAGTTGCTCGACAAGGGATTCATATGACCCAGCGTCTCGCCATAGGGAGCACCCGTATTGTTCGTCAAGAAAAAGGATGGCTCAATGCGTCTTTGTATCGATTACCGCAAGCTGAATAAAGCTACTGTCCGGAACAAATACCCTTGTCCCGCATAGACGAACTGTTTGAACAGCGCTACAAGGAGCTACGGTGTTCTCTAAAATTGATCTGCACTCGGGTTACCATCAACTCAAGATCAAGTCGGACAATGTTCCGAAGTCTGCATTTCGTACTCGATACGGCCATTACGAATTCCTGGTAATGCTGTTCGGCCTAACGAACGCCCCAGCTGCCTTCATGGATTTAACGAATTGGGTGTTCTGACCATTCCTCGACAAGTTCGTAGTAGTCTTTATCGACGATATACTTGTCTACTCGAAGAATAGGCAGCAACACACTGAGCACCTACGGACAGTGCTTAAGACCCTTCGAAAAAATCAGTTGTATACGAAGCGAAGCAAATGTAAATTTTGGCTGAGCAGCGTCGCATTCCTCGGACATATCATATCAGCTGAAGGCATTACAGTCGACCCAAAGAAAGTTGAAGCCGTTGTCGATTGAAAACGGCCAGCTTCCGTCGACGAGATTCGAAGTTTTCTTAGCTTAGCAGGATACTACCGACGCTTTGTGAAAGACTTCACGAAGATCGCATTGCCTCTGACTCGTCTCACCCAGAAAGGAGTCACATATGAATAATTAGACGACTGTAAAGCTTTCTTCTAGGAATTAAAGCAACGGCTCATCTCGGCCACGATACTCGCACTTCTAGAAGGGACTGAGGGTTTCTAGATATTCAGCGATGCATCCGGTCTGGGCATGGGGTGTGTGTGCTGATACAGCAGAACAATGTGATATCTTTTGCTTCCCGACAGAGAAAGCCACATGAGAAGAACTACCCTACTCATGACCTGGAGTTAGCGGCGATTGTGTTTGCGTTGAAATTGTGGCGTCACTATCTTTATAGCGTGGAATACAAGATCTATACCGATCATAAGAGCCTCAAGTATCTATTCACGCAGAATGAACTGAACTTGCGGCAAAGGCGTTGGCTTGAACTGATCAAACATTACGACTTAACTATTGGCTATACGCCAAAAAAGGGAAATATTGTGGCAGACGCTCTGAGACAGAAGTATATCGCCTCGCTATCTGTCGACCGCAGTTTGCTACGTGACTTAGAAGAGATGGACATCGAACTCCGAGTCAAATTCAGGAATGTACAATTGGCAAAGTTACAGTTAGAGCCGAGCTTGCAAGAAAAGATCAAGACCGTACAGAAGCACTATCCATACCTGAAGAAAATACGAGAGCCAATCTCGACGGATAGGACGACCGACTTTATGAAAGATGAAACCGACATGCTTCGATTGAAGGGTAGGCTGTGCGTTCCGGATAATTCAGAACTTAGAAAGGAGATATTGTCAGAGACGCACTATGCAAAGTACACCTTGTATCCTGGTAGCACAAAGATGTACACTGTAACCACCACTTTTCTAAAATGAGGGTAATTTTGAACTTTTATAATTATAATAATTTAATAATGATATTTAAACCATGTTATAATTTTTAGCGATTTTTAATTATTTTAAAACTATTTAAAATATTAAATTATAATTTTGATGGTTAACTAGTGTAACCCTAGAGACTGCATGACCTTGAGACTAACCATGACCATGGGGACCTAACAATGTGATTAGGATGACTAATTATGACTTTTTAGCCTAAGGGTATTTTGGTCATTTTTGACTTATTAATGAAAATAAATTTTGATTAATTAATATTGTGCTAATTGAATTGTTAGAAACTAATCTAGTTTTGACTAAACCTAGATGTTAATGATACTCATGGAAGTTTAGTTAGAAGGTTAGAGACTTAATGGTTAAGTTAGATTAACAATATCTAGATATTTTATAGTAGAATATTTACCTATTGGGATATTTGTGAAAAAGAAAGCCTTATGACTAATTGAACCAATAGGAAGGCTTGGAATTGGGTGGACAAGCCCTAGCCACTCATCTACATGTAATACTAACCCTAATTCATCTAATGACCAGCCATCAAGTGTCCCCCCTTCCTATAAAAAATCTTTAAGAAAACCCTTGCCTCATTTTACCTCTACATAGAACCCTAATTTGTTCTTCCCAAACTTGAGAGCTTTCCTCTTGATTTTGATCTCCAAATCCCTCCATTCTTTTTCCAATCTTCCATCATTTTTTCTCATTCAACCAAGGAGGAGGTACTAGCAAGGATTGGAAGCAAGGAGCAAGGAAGGGTGTCCATTTTGGAGGAGCTTTCGTGTCGGAACCGTGTCCTTTGAGTGTATCATTGGGATCCCACTTCCAATAGGTATAACCATCTCTCTATTTTAATTTCCCTTATATTTTAGTTAGATTTGAATCCATAGGATCCACCCCTATGCATGTACAACCATTAGATTTTAATTTGAGGCCATTTGTAGCTCTCTTGAGGATTTTAGATATGTGTCTTGTGTCCTACTTGATAGATCCCAAATTAGGATACTCCATGTGTATGTATGTATGATAATAGTTTAAATAGATATTTAAATTTAGTTTTAGAATGGTTAGAGAGTGGATTGATCTTAGTTAGGATGGTTAGAATGAGTTTCATTTGGATACCTATGTTGGTATCCAAGTATCTTGGCCTACATGTGTTTCTTTTGTCCAAAACAACTCAAATTTGTCATAATATTCATCCACGTTTTTATTAACCAAAGCAACTTAGAAATGTCATAACTTTTAGCTTAGAACTCCGATTTATCTGCCATTTTTTAAAAGAACCGTATCGAAGTTAGCTTTCCAAATATATATTTTAATAAGCCAAATTCTTTCTGAAACTTTCTGTAAAATTATTTGAGTGTCAACTGTACGAAAGATGAACGCGTTTCGGTATTTTTGCGATTCCAGGAGCTTCCAGACACGAAAATGCGATCCGTTTAAAGTTTTGGAAAGCTAACACAAAGTGCTACAACATACTTAATCCTAGAATTTAGTGAAGGCCTAATTGGTATAGTATTGGTTTTAAGTAGAAGAGCGACTATACGACATAGACATTTTGTGTAATATATGAGCCTATGTAGTATGGATATTAAATGAATGTAGAGTATGTAATGCATGATATGTTAGATGAATGAAATGATATATATATATATATATATATATATATATATATATATATATATATATATATATATATATATATATATATATATATATATATATATCCTCTTTACATTAATATATGTATATATGGTTGAATGCAAGCATGTAGGAATGCAATCAATGTAATGTATGTAAGCAATGCATAAATGCATGAATAATATAATGATATACAATGTATGCATGAAAGTATATAATGAATGCAAGATATGAATGCAAGGTATACATGTAATGATAGATATGAATGCATAATGTATACATAATATAATACAATATATAATGATAGCATGTATGGTAATGTAGAATATATGATGAAAGCATGTATATGTCCACTGTTTTTCATTTTTCTTACATGTTTCCTTCCCTTCCCTTTCCATTTCAGTTTTTCCCCTTTTTCCCTCTTCAATTTTTCTATGTTGTATACAATGTATATAATGTATAGATGCATGTATTTATGTAATATGCATGAATAACATGTATGTAATAAAAATAAGTATATGTATGCAACTTAATGATATGTGAATGTAATATAATGTAGAGTATGCATATATGAAATATAATGTATGCAAGTATATAATGTATTCAAATATGTATGTATGCATCTATGTATGTACGTATAGGTGCATGAATGAATGCAAGTATGCATATGTGATATGTATGTAGGCATGTATGCAATGTATGTATGTATATATGATATGTATGTATGCATGTATGTAATATAAGTATGTATGTATGTATTTCTATAAACTGAGTTAAATTATAACCTTTTACACACATGCATGCATACATCCTTTGACACCATCTATCCCATGTCACATACACCTACCTATCACTAAATCTGAGAACATTAACACATATCCTTTCACACACATGTCACACACACACTCACTTACTCTTTTACCTCTCCTTCGCTCTCTCTATGTATATATACGTATGTGCCTATATATATAGCTTTCCTATATATATCTATGTATAAGAATATGTGAATGTGAATAATATATATACATTATATGACTAAGTTTGTGTGCCTTGTTAGCTTATGGCTTAGTTTTGTGCTTGGTTTAGCAAGTGACTTAGGCTATGAGTTAGTAGCTATCTTGGATACTTGATTTGCATATACTTAGTTTGTTTAGACCTAGAATTGACTAACCTAGACTAGTTGACCATTGTTGACCCAACCCTAGCTAGTTTGACCACAGTTGACTAGAGTTGACCTAGTTTGACTTTATAGTTGACCACAGTTGATCAGGAGTTGACTTTAACCTAGATTGACTTAGACTCATGTAGATTGAATTATAATTTTAATTACCATATAAATTAAACTCTTTATAACCGGTGTTGCTCTAACTAGGACTATGTGACTCCAGTTGGCCATCTTTTTATATCAGTTGTTCAGGGTATCAGGCGAGTACATTCTCTGATCGTTTCATATTTATCAGGACTTATATTCTTGCTCTAGATTACTTTACTTGATACTGGCACGATTGTTATCACGGATTGGTACTATATGGATCTTCTCTTGCGATGTTATCCCCATTGTGTTCAACAGATACATATTGTGATGTACGTTTCACGAACATATTGTATTTATTGTACACTGTATACTCATTATGCATCTTGTACTCTCATGATCACATGAGCTTCATGGAGAAACTATTGTACAAGGTAACGTAACTGGATTGGATCCTTGTGTATTGATTGGGGAGGGTGAGTAGGAAATAGTTATGTAATCAAATCCCATCTTGTACAACTATTGTATATGTTCATTGTACACTCACGTATGATGGAGTTACCATTGTTATTGTATAACCTAACCCGTTTACATAACCATATTGTGCTCTAAATTACTAGTACTTACAATTTCACTTATCCTATATATATTTTCAGTTATAAGTTCTCTCTCGTTTTTATGTACATCTTCTTACAGTCTATGTATTTTACTCTTTTGTATGCTTTATATTTTCCAACATGATATGAACTGCATGAGATGTATTGTGCTCGCTCCTGTCCTGACTGACAGTAGAGTAGCCTGCGTGAGATGTATTGTGCTCGCTCCTGTATCTAACAGTCTATGTATTTTACTCTTTTGCATGCTTTATTGTATTTTACTCTTATAGTCTAGGTAACCTGGAGATTCACAGCTAGCCTAGAGGACCACTAGAGCTTGGAGTAGAGTACTAGTTTATGGTTTACTTTCATATTTAGTACTTGTTTGTAATAAGTGGAAATTGAGTTGTATTTGAGATTGTTTGAGATGTTGTTTAGAAGTTTATTTAAGTTGCTTGAGTTTCATATAGTTGTTAGACTCATGTGTTATCTTATCGTGCTTAGATTGTGATTGAGTATTATTATATATTATACTTGTCCTCCATTCGGAGTTGAGATTGTGACAGGTATATTATATAATTGTGTGAGTTGTTGATTAGATAGTGACCTAGAACAACATTCTACCGCCGACACTGCGGCGTATGCTGGACGTACCCACTTCTCGTGCCCCTACACTGGGTGCTGGTCGTCACATACACGGACCTCCGCACAAACTTCTGGTGGCACAGAATAAAAAAATGTGGCACTTTTCGTGTCGCAATGTATGGCCTGTCAGCAAGTGAAAGTTGAGCACCAAAGACCGGACGGGGAGATGCAGAATCTGGCGATTCTGGAATAGAAGTGGCAGCACATATGCATGGATTTCATTGTTTGTCTGCCAAAGACGCCACGGGAAAATGATACCATCTGGGTCATCGCCGATCGACTAACCAAGTTAGCGCACTTCATTGCCATTAAATTTACTTGGAGCGTTGATCACCTGGCTCAGATTTATCTTGATGAGATAGTACAGCTGTACAGAGTCCCAGTATCCATCGTCTCGGATCGGGATGTACAATTTCTATCACGCTTATGGTGTAGCCTTCAGTCAGCTCTAGTTACCAAGTTGCAGTTTAGCTCATCTTACCATCCCCAGACCGACAGCCAAACGGAGCATGTAAATCAGATTCTTGAAGACATGTTATGGCTCTGTGCAATTAACTTCAAGTCGAGTTGGGACATTCATCTACCTATGGCCGAATTTGCATACAACAATAGCTATCAATCTAGCATCCAAATGGCGCCGTATGAAGCGTTGTACGGACGAAAGTGCTGGCTACCTATTTTCTGGAACGAAGTCGAAGAGTGGCAGATTCTAGGCCCAGAACTGGTGGAACAGACTGTGCAAAAAGTTTGGCTCATTCGGGAAAGATTAAAGACCGTACAGGGTCATCAGAAAAGTTATGCGAATGTTCATCGTCGACCCCTCGATTTTCAAGAAGGAGATCACGTATTTCTTAAAGTGTCGCCTACGCGGGGAGTTACCCGGTTTGGTACAAAGGGAAAGATGGGTCCAAGATTCGTTGGGCCGTTCGAAATACTCAAGCGGGTCGCCCCAGTGGCCAATCAAATTGTACTGTTGCAGGCGCTAGAAGGTATACACAATGTCTTCCACATCTCTCAGTTGTAGAAGTACATGTACGACCCTAGCCACGTGGTAGATTTTGGTCAGCTGAAGCTGAAGTCCGATTTATCTTACGTTGAAGAGCCAGTTCAAATATTAGAACGCAAGGATAAGCTGCTACGGAATCGAACGATCCCTCTCATCCGCGTACTCTGGAGAAACTGTTCAATCGAAGAGTCAACGTGGGAACTTGAATTGGAAATGAAGGAGAAATTTCCTTCATTGTTCTCGTAGAGGTAGGTTCTATTCTTAAGTTTCGAGGATGAAACTTTTTCTTAGTTGATTATGGTGTAGTGTCCCGTCCCTACATCGTGCCTCATTTCCGTCCACGGGGTACGCGAGAAAGGAACATTGTCGCTATCGATTCGGTCGGGCCGATAGGTCAGAATCGGCCGAATCGGTCGAACGGAAACAATTAAATTAAGATCATTTTCTCGTTATGGAAAAGCTTCTTCGGAATTAATTCCCACATTCAGCGGGTTGCGCCTCAAGGATTGGCTCTGCGGTTGAGTCGGGAGAGACCTCCCGTTGCTTTGGTTTTCATGCCACACTTGATTTGGCTTAGGCTTTGGTTTTCGTGAATGTGTTTTCGAGAATGTTTTCGATGAGTTTTTATGGCTTGCGTTTTCAAACTTCGCATTCGTGTCGAAACTTCTTAAATAACACAGTGTTCTAATTAGTTGCTTATGCGATTGCAGGTGATCGCGTAGGCAATATTTGCGCAGCCAACCAGTCCCTCGCTTGAAGCAATGTCTAAGGTAAGTGGCTGACCTTCTTCGCCTCGACCTTCTGTTTCAAAATCAAACATGAAACACAAACGAAATGCTTGTCAACATAGTGTAGAATCAAAGAAATCATGGCACGATTCTTCACGACACTCTTGATATAAAACTGTTGTACGCGAAAACTGATGCATGCTTTTTTATGTCCCATTTACTTAGCCTATGCAAACAGAAGAATGAATCGATTAACGTTTATCGCAACGGTACGACTAAAGTGAATAAATTGACTAAGTTCAAAAAAGGCTAAGTTTCGTTCATAAAAGAGAAAGGATAAGATTCTAGAAAAGAGAGTATTTTTCAAGACTCTACAAAAATGGTCATTGGACAACTTGTCGACAAGGTGTAGTTTCCTCGAACGGTTGCCTAGGCCAAGGAACCGATTTGGCCTGGGAGGAACGAGTATAGAAAGCTCCAGCCATACATCGGCGTGGGTTATTCGGGAACTTTCGCACAAGGTTCGCTACCTGCCGCGAAAGGGTCACCGTCTAACCCAGCTATAGTCCGTGATGGCTTGACATTGCCAGTGACCTTCATACCCTTTCGCTGCTTGACTAATGCATATGACATGGGTTGAATATGATAGCGGCTCAATGTATACAATTTTATATGCTTACCTTAAACATGTTAACATGCAAATTAAACAGGATGGTTAGAAAGATCACAAATGTAGATAACATGTTTTATAAAATTGCTTGAACCAAATGCAGAGCTTGGGTTTAATTAGCCACTCGCTAGTACATGTGATCGTACTGACCCTCGCTCTTTGCAGGTGCCAGGAATCAGGAAGAACGCGCCACTAGCTAGGCGACGTTCGTGCTTTTGAAGCTTCGACCACGCGTTAAAGACCTCACCGCTAAATTTTGAAGACTCTCTACTAGTCCAAGAAACATGTCTCGGCATCCCCCCAATCCAGGTGGCTAGAATACTTTTGTTGTAAATGAGGGATGTATGTATGGAACAGTTATCTCATCGGCACTCCTTTTGTAATCGAGTCATGTTGTAAAGCCCGCGCGGCACGATTGTAATGGAGTCTGTAAATGATGTCTATTATCAATAAAATAAAAAGTCTTTCTGTCTCAATGTGATATTCAATTTGTCTGTGCTCACTCTCTTAGATGCTGTGTTTCGGATTACCTTATGACTATGCCTTGTGCGATCGCAAATTAGGTTCACACGGCATCACGCCCGGGGGACGACTATTGATTTTACGGAATCGGGGCGTGACATGCACTTCTGCAACGAAAAAATCTTTTCCTGCACCTCAGCCACCTCCATGAGACAAGAGAAGTATTTTCACGACCCGCACCCACTGTGAGGGTACGAGTACGTAACAGCGCCCAGCCTACGCCGCAGTATCGGCGGTAGAACGCTGTCCTAGGTTACTATCTAATCAACAACTCACGCAATTATATAATGTACTTGTCAAATCTCAACTCCGAACGGAGGACAAGTATAGATATAATGAAATCTCAATCACAGTCTAAGCACGATAAAATAACACAGAAGTTTATAACTAAAAACTAAATAACAACATTTATAAACTACTAAATAATAATATCTCAAACAAACTCAAATACAAACTCGAATCTCAAGTTATTACCATTCAAAATTCTAAAACATGAAAACTAAACCAAGTCTACTAGCTAGTCTCCCGATTACTCCTGAGTGTCGGGGCCAAAGGTAGCTAAGCCGTCTCCTGCTCCAAGGAGAGTGGGGCAAATGTCCTCAGGACAAGCATCTGTAATATTTTTAATAGGTCCAGTCAGGACAGGAACGAGCACAATCTCATCTAGAAAACCTAAGTAAATGACAGAGAACTATAAAACAGTTGTAGATAGTTGTATTGATGAATATGGCAGTTTAATTTTCAGGTGGTGGTATAGAGAGACAGATAAAGTACAAAGAAAGTAAGTAACTAAACAAGAAGAGAAACATAGCAAAGTAGACTGTAAAATAAGATCTAGCTGAACTAGAGTAACATAATGAGTTCAGATGGTACAATATAAGTCGAGTGTAATCCCAATGTGAGTCTAATATAAGATGAGTCGAATGTAATTCTAATCATTATTCTAATAAGGTGAATCGAATAAGGTGATGCGAATAAGGTGATACGAATAGTGATTCACATGATGTTCTAATAATGATTCGAATAAATTCTCTAAGTGTGTTTTAAAATACTTAGTTAGACATGTAAACGACTAAGGGTAAATCCGGCACATCACACACCTGGCCTGGTGTGGAATGGCTATCGTTCGAATATATTCACAGGGGGTGGTTCGAATAGTGGGAATGTTCACATGTCTAATCAAGTATTTCCCCGCCCATCTAATACAAATGAATCCAAAATCCGACACATCACTCGAATAAAAGTCCAATCAGCATATGAAGATACGAATAGGTGGTTCGAATAGTGATTCGTATGGTGATTCGAATAATAGAGGTAAGACGAGTAAGTATGTGTGTTGTATACATGGATTCAGAAATAACAGTACGTGTTTGTAACAGAGAATCACATACAACTAACTAGAACTGAAGTACAGTAATTGACAAATAAATGAAAGAACTATCAGAGAATGTACTCGCCTGACACTCTGAAAAGAGTAGTGTAATATCAGATGCCTGCACCAGAGTCACAATGTCCTAAACAGAGTAATATGAGTCATGATATGTAAAATACAGGAGAATTGAAAGCTACAATGCAAACTACATAATTTCTAGGTCAAACTAGGTCAAAGTCAACTCTAAGTCAAACCTGGTCAACTGTCTAGGTCAAACTATAGGTCAACTGTCTAGGTTATAATGTTTGGATAGGGTATTATGGTATCAAGGCTACACCCCAATCTGTCAACTCTTATTTACTTACCTAGAGTTTCTCAAAAGGGGATACCTAATACTCAATAAAAACCAAACTCATCATATCCCTTACCTATGCAAGGCAAACCCCTCACTTTACATGTGTGGCCATGGGCACTAGTCTATGGCCCAAGGCCTAGCCACTCTCATATATATATATATACATGTATATATAACATATCTCTACATTATCCATATAGCGTAATACCTTAGACCTTCCCCTTACTAACATCAAAGAGATACACGAAATAGGCAGAGTATAGCATGGAAGCAGGACAGTTCATCCTGTTGTCTGAACTTAAGCCCAAGGGTAACAGTCATAGACATCTATCCTAATGAATTGTTAACTTAGGGAAAAATGAAAACTAACCTATCTTAGATGGCTGAAGTAAATGTTCAAGGGAACTTAACTGGGAGGGTTTGGATAGATGGTAAAGACTGCACAATACACACATATAGGCTGATCCTAACCTCTATAAAGACTGAACAAAACACTCCATACACAGAAAACAACTAAGGGTTGATAAGTACTTATTTGTGTAGACAATTCATTTAAAAGGAAAATTGGACAGATATCTAACTAAAGGACTGAACAGTGCAAAAAAAAACCAATGTCTGAAACCTCAGGGAATTAACAATAAACAAACTCAGGTTTTCATTCCTGAACTCTCATCTCAGGTTCTCAAGAAAATCTGAGAACAATAACCATCACATTATTAGTTAACAAATCAGTCCAACCCCTTCTCGAATAGGAAAACATAGTAAAATACCCAATCAATGGTTCATATAAATACTCAATGTTCAGTTCTAAAACATATGTAAATCTCAGTCCATTTCAGATTTGGGTGTGCAACATCAGAAATCAGTAAAAAGAATGTGTGACAGTGAGTGAAATCTCAGTTTCTCTCAACCATCCCAGTTAACAGTTTAAAAACAACATAACTCATTTCAGGAATGTGATTGGTGTCAAAACCAGTTTTGTGTGTGTGTGTTATCTGAAAATTAGTGCAAAATAGGAAATCAATGTGATACATGGGAATTTCAGTAACAATTAACCCATTTCATTCACATGTGTGTGTGTTCCTGTTTGTGAGTTAAAACAGTGGGTGTGTGTGGGTGTTAAACTGTGTAACAGTAACCAGGAATTCTCAGGACAGTGTGTGTGTAGCATTGATACATGTGTCAAAAGGAAATCAGGAATTAGGAATAGTGTGTGTGAACAGAAATTAGAACTAATCTCAGGAATTAACATAGCCTATGGCAGTGCATCATTCAAAACATTTTGAAAACTCAAATACAAAACCCAACCACAATTTAAGCCCAAGGTCCCAGCCTACTGCCTTCAGGAAAATGAACTAACCTATATTCAAACCTATATATATTCTAGGTTCATAACCCACATACATTTCTCAGTTCAATAGGCCATTGCCAGGCCATGAATACCCAAATACTGATACACTATGGAGACCCCCAAATTAACTGATACTCCATAACACTCATACTCTAGAGGCTAACCCCATCACCATCTAGATACATACAAGTATCTGACACCCAAAACCCATATACAAATTCAGATGTATACATACATAAACATACAGGAATTTAACAGGGCAATGAAACACTCTATTCAGTTTTGAACCTCAGGTTAAAACCAAACACATCCACATTCCCAACATAAAACATAAACTAACCTCTCAGTAATCTAATTCACAGGTAAATGAATTAATGTGGTAATTAAAACATCAGAATTCAGTTTTAAAAATAGAATCGAATTTTAGAAATCAAGAAAAACTGAAATATCAGACAGTTAAATAATTCAAACCAAAACCATTTGAAAACCTGATTAATTTATTCGAAAACAAGGGAAAAATATATACCAACACAGGGGTGGGGTCTAGTTGTATCCTACAGTGTCCCAATCGTGTCCAATTCGTGTCCCAGTGCTGGTCGAACTGGTGTCAGAGACAGTGTAGTGCACTGTCTCGTGCACGTATGTCGACTCGTCCAGGGACACGTGTGTTCACTAAGACACCAAGTGGTGGTGTCGAATGGGTAGCCTAGGTCTAGGTCTAGGGCTATGGTAGCCTGAATCGTGTCTAAGTGTCCTCGTGTCCGCGTTTGGAATGCGTAACAGTGTCGATTTTTCGACTGTGCGCGCAAGGCTCGATTCAGTGCACACGCGATTTCTCTGTGCACACTGATCGGGAGCTCACGAAATTTCTTGGGCATGGTGTCAGTCATTTCCCGCTCGTGTCCATAAATTTTCGTGTCATAATATTTAGTGTCGTGTCCGCTAGGAGTGTCGAGCAGCAGGGCAGCCGTACGAGCCCCGTGCGGTATCTCGTGCTGCATGTCCGAGCCCAATAACCATGTCCAAACCTACCTAAAATCGACTCAGTCAATTACAAATCAATTCCCCACCTATTAGGCTACCCAAAACTGAAATTTGTTTCGAAAAATAATAACATTCACTCCATAGAGGCATTTCAACAAACACCTACACCACACTACGACACGTGTCCGATACGGACACCAAACGGACACGAAATCCACCCAAATTTCGGGGACACCTAGGGGACTCCAAGATCTAGCCATACATGCAAAGAAAACTGAAATAATAATCAATTTAAAGGGTTTTACCTATATGTGCAAAAAGCTTGGAAAAGCTTCAAATGGGGGATTCTTCCTCTTGATGCCAAAAGCTCCAAATTGACCCAAAGCTGGGATTAAATTCCACATTCAGAAAATAGGAGGAAATTAGGTTCTAATGCAAGAAACTAGGATTAAAAATGAGTAAAAATGGATTTATGGGGATTTTTGGAAGAGGGACAATACCTTTCTTTTTCCAATGTTGAAATGAATGAAAGAAGGAGGCAAGCCCTAGAGAATAAGTGTTTATATAGGGTAGGGATCCCTATGGCTGGTCATTTAGGGTTTGGTTAGGGTTAAGGCTTCTAGTTATGGGCCATGGGCCAAGTCATGATCAAATAAATCATTTAGCCATAAGTCATTTCATGAAACCATAAACCATGACTTAAATGCACTAAACCAAATCCCTTCATTCTAAAATTAGTTCCTAATGACTAAAAGTAGGTTAACCTAAGTTAGACTAGGGTCACCATGGCTAGGGTTAGCTTCTAGGCTAATTTACTAGGTCTCAATAAGTCAAGTCAACCTAAAATTCACCAATTCAACAAATCACCAAATAATTCAAATAAGTCAAAATGGCCAAATTAACCCTAGACTAAAAATGATAATTAAGTCATCCTAATGACATGGTTAGGCTCTAGGTCATGCAGTCTCTCAGGTTTCACTAGCTGCACACCAAAATCACAAGTCATGACTTAAACCATTTTTAAATAGTTTAAAAATAATTAAAAATCACCAAAAAATCATAATGTGAAATAAATATCAATAAATAATAATAATAATAACAAAATTTCAAAAGTACCCTCATCTGGAAAACTGGGTGTTACAAGTATTCCATTAATATAGTAAACAGGTACGGTGATAGTGTGTCTCCCTGTCGAATTCCCTGGGTACTCGTAAAAAATCTATACGGTATATCCTTTATAAGAATCGAAAAGGTAGGAGATGAGATGCATTCTCGGACTATGTCCACCCATTCCTTATCAAAACCCATCGATCGCATTAGGTGACACACAAACTCACTGTTGATAGTGTCATACGCCTTTTATAGATCTAATTTAATACATGATCTATTGCTCCCTGGCTTGTTGAAGTCTCTGACAAGTTCATGCGCTAACAGATTATGATCAACAATGGATCGGCCTTTTATAAAGGCTGCCTGATTCATAGATATGAGTCCATGCATTACCTTCTCCATGTCATGCCCCGCTCCCGCAGGAGCGATCGTCCTCGCTAAGGCGTGATGCCGTACGGGCCTAGGTTGCGCCCATGCAAGGCTAATCCCAGAAACGGTCGATTTGAGCTATGCCACAGAGTCACACAGAGTGTCCCCATTTACAGCAGAAAGTAAATGAAAACAAATTGAAGCAAATTTATACTCTTTATTGACATTCAAGAAGTTTACAAACGGCGCTAGGCCGAGATTACAAATCTCTCAAACTCTCTCACTCTCTGAAACATAAAAGGCGTGCCAAGCGGCTTACAATATGGAATGATTCATGACGATGTTCCGATACATTATGTCCTGTATATGGTGCTTCAGCTCCTTGCAACGCACCAAGGCTCTAGAGTTAGCTCCGTGCCTTAGCACGTTCGAGGGAAGCTCCGTACCCGACGACGTCTCCTGCATCCTACAAGCAAACTATGGGATTATCAGTACATTGTTATGCACTGGTGGGGAGGCTAGCTCGCCCACAATGCTATCATTACCAAACACGTTCTATTTACTTTTGTGCACTGTCTATCATTTATTGTCTTTCTAATCTTGCCTTAGGATCAGTTTCATGGCATATTTTATAACCTATCTCGTGTTGCCGAATTCAATATGTTGCGTGGAAATACATGCACGACTTACCCATACTTACCGTCCGGCCTTCCCTGTCCAAAGTAAACCAAGTTAGACAACAGTTCATATGTAATAACTTAACGTGATTCTCATAAACATTTAATGTCAAGGGCGTGTCCCTGCCTCAGGTCCTAGCGCATCGTAGGCGAGTTTTTCCAACTCATTTGCACGAATTACTCTCGATCATTTGGTGTGTTATATTCAAGCCTGTTCGGAAGGAGCTTCATTCAGTTAACTTAGACTACTTTTTTTCAATACAAGGACTTGCATGTGGATTGCCACCAGCAAAGCCCACTTAATCTATATGCACCGGTCGCTGGCATGTCAGCCTTCTAGATATTTTCTCCTTTGGTATTCTTATCTATCAAGCGTGATGGCTGGTACACCTTGATAGACTATTGAAGTACCGGCCCTACGTTTGGTTATGTGCCCAAGTCCGCACACCTGTCCGCCTGTAGGCCATGATTCCGCTTAGGTCGGCCATGAAATCGTCATTCATTGCCTTGGAATCCCTTTCACTCGTGCACGAGTCCATCCACGACCATTTCTATTTGTCTTATCATTTTAACTTAACGGCTGTCTGTGAGCCATGATGCGTTATCGACCAGGTTGGTGGCGGCGTCCGTGCAATGCGGGTAGCGAGCCCTGATGCACGTCCCCGTCATACCTGTCGCTAACCATTCCTTTCTTTCTTATCTTTTATTTATTTCTTCTTTTCTTTCTTTCACTTATTCGTTCGTTTATTGATTCATTCACACATTCATTCATTCATTTATTCATTCATTCTTTCATTCATACATTATGCAACTCCCCGTGCGGGAGTCGCCTTGGCAACCCATCGGTCCCGAAGTCTTTCAATGTTGCTAAACTCTACTCGAAATGACTATGTCGATAGTCTTCCGTTTCATTGTTGTAAACCATTCATTGTTTTATTGTTGGACGCATAAGGAACTCGAAATGTAAGCTTGTGCCTTAGCACGAGCGCGAACCGCAAAGTGCGGTGCGAGAGTTCTCATATTTTCCATGTTCTTTTCCATATTCTATACAAGCATACAAGATGGGATTATTCCCTTATCTAGGTGCGTTGAGTCATTTATTAGCATGCACGGTGTTATCGCCTAGCGATTCTAGCAATAGTGTCCGTATTGTTATGTGTCTAGGCTAAGCAAAGACGGGTTCATCGGAGCCACCCACCTTAGCGATGTTCGCATCGGCCGAGCGATACTCTGAGCGCGCCTTTGAAAGTCTAAGTCCAGATTCCTATTTGACGGGCCAATGTAGCCTTGCATCGATTCATCATCGGGTCGATGCAACTCTTCGGGTCGACGGCTCGTTTGAGTCGTTGCACTTGCCGTTTGAATCGGCGTTCCGCTAGGGCGGAGCGGGTCATTACATAATACACCACTCAAAACAAGTCTCGTCCTCGAGACTTCCAGAGTGCAGGTCATCCTACCGTTCCTTAACTCATGTCGTGTACGTATCTTAGACAATTTCCTATCGAATAGCTTTATCGCTCGATGGCACCGAACTACACTCAATTATCCTTCCAAGTTTTATGTTGCATGCGTTTGGTGAATTTTATTGAATGACTTGTTCACTCATTTTAGAGTTGATGGTACTTATTCAATTAACGTATTTCTTCGACTTGGTTGCTATTTTGTCGTGCCATGGGACTGTAATGGTCGCACGAGGTGCGTTGTAATTCTTCAAATACGAGGGTCGTAGGCTGAGGCAAACAAACTTTCGTTTATGCGCATCTCAACACCCACATGCAGCTGCATTCGAGTTCATCATATCTCTGAGTGGGGACTGTGTACATATTCAAGGCGTCTCCCGAATACGTACATTTCAACCAAGCTTAGCGATTAACGAAGTCGGACAAGCTACTCGTGATAGTTTTGATTTGTCGATCGTTTCACTAACTTCGATTTAAAACCGAACTCGCGTGCATCTCACTATCGTTTATCTTGATCCTCGAGATGATCCGATTCATTTCTTAAGCGTTCTTGTCTACAAAATCAATACGATTTCTTCTTCTTAGCGGAGTCGACCAAGTCTTAAGTACTTTCCATCCGATTCAAGACCAAGTATTGCACTATCATCGAGTACGTCTTCCTATCAATGATTCAATTCGTTATCCCAACTTTACTTGCACATCATCCATTCCTATCATTCATTTTGTTTGGGGCCAATCTCATCGTCGTTCACGCACACTCCCTGTTCTCCGTCCTACTCTAAGTCTTGCTGCCCCAAGTCTATCGTCCGTCCAGACGATACTGTAAGGTCAATCGCACAAGCTCAATCACTCGACATAGGGTCGTCCGCCTATCCACTAGGTCATCTCACAGGGTCATAGTTACAAGTCAAGTCCATGGTTCAAGTACATGGTTCATCGTGCAAAGTCTTTGCGCTACGCTCGCCCCAATCCTATGGTCAAACCATTTTGTTCGTTCATACGGGAGTTTCTACCCAAGTTCGCTTCACTCAAATTTCTAAACATCAAGCAACATTCGCCCTATTCGCATCAACACATTCTCCGTTCCAAGTCCGAGCTCATTTAGGAAAGTCATCCTACGATAGGTTGTCCTAAACCGAATCCTCGACAAGTCAATATCGTATGTCCGCACTAGCAATTTTCGTAGTCTATCTCTTCAAGTATGTTTGATACAATCCACCTATCCATCCTAGCCAATTCACGTAGTCAATCACAAGGTCGTCTAGCCTTGCAATATGTCGCGCCCCGATCTCACGCAAGTCTGATTATCCACGACGGACATAAATCACCATGTCAACGTTCCCGCGGAATAATCGTTCTCATCGGGACGTAACTCTTGCGTTACGTCTAGACTTACTCATTTTTGATACGCAGATTGGGCATACTCAATCCTCAACTTTACTTCGCCGTCTATTATACGTCCGATCAATCCTCAAATTCGCCTTCGCTTCAAACCACAAGTCGAAGCAATCAAAATTGCCATGTCAAGGTACTTCGAGTTTGATCATTCCCGCTGAACATGAATCACCATGCCAACGCTCACGCAGAATGATCGTCCCAAATCCGACATGACGCATGTACGAGGCTGGAGTTGCGCTCGTGCAAGGCAAGATCGTTGTCGTTGTGGTTATCACCGAACAATCAAGTCGTTTCCCTTCTTCATTCCAAACATTCATTTATATCAAAATTCCCTAACATAGTATCCTTCAAAATAATAACTTCTAACATGATCATCATTCATCGAATCAGAGTACCCCCAAGTTATCGTACATCGATCTTTGACACGCCTCAATACCATCGATGATGTACATAACCTGACGATCTTCCTTTTACAATGAATTCTGAGTCGTGCAACTTAATTCCTTAATTCCCATTGTCTCGTGCTAACTCTTCATTGAGCAACATCTATTCCAATCCTTAGTCATTCTCGTACCTCCAAACCAACGTTTTCTATGCACGCTATCTTCCAATCGTGCTAACTTCGATTTCATCTGAGTATTTCGTCTTAATTCAAGTTTCAATCCATTCGACTAAATTCGAAATTGCATGCACGATCCACTACGTTTCCTCGACCAAGACCTCCATTTATTTTATCGTTTCGAATCTCCATTCAACTTGTTTTGTACTTGCACTACACATTCATAATTCGTCCGAACGATATCTCATTTGAGACTGTCAAAGTCAAAACCAACTAAACGTTACTCGTTCTAAGGCTTTGCGCGAGGTCATCGCTTGCCGACATACTCGTACTATCCGTAAATCCTTTAGTCTCGCTCGAACAATTTATATAACATCCATACACCACTCGAGGTCAAGTCATTCTATAAATCCTCAAAAGGTTATTCAATTCCCAATCGATATGTTCAATTGCACGTTCGCCCGTTCCTCAAAGTCTATGAACCATTTTTCGTGTTCGCTTTTAGCGTTGGTCAAGTAGCGTCTCTATCAACACACGTTCTAAGTTGCACTTATTCTCGTCCGAGCGATAGTCAGTCTCGCTCGCAAACTCGGTTGCACCAAAAGGTCTAGGTGCGCGACACTTGGCACAACTTAGCCAAAAGGCTACGTGCATAACCATCCCGTTTGAACTATACTTCGATCTAGTGTACTTGTTCGCCATTGTTAGCGTACGGTTATTCGAGCACGCCTTGCATTTGCTAACTTTTTAGAATTTTGGTTTCTTCCAACTCAAATCCGTCGCGTTTTGCCACAAAGGCCTTCGTCTACCGATCCCGTCCAACCGAGTACTCGTACGAGCTTTTGAAAATATTAGACTTATTGTATGGAACATCCCAAGGCACAACAAGAGAGAGCGTTCACTTCTTTTGTTTCAAAATGAGCTTTCAAAACTAAAAGAATCGAAATGAAGTCCAAGGACGTAAAGCCGTGCTCTGATACCAATCTGTCACGCCCCGCTCCCACAGGAGCGATCGTCCTTGCTAAGGCATGATGCCGCACGGGCCTAGGATGCGCCCATGCAAGGCTAATCCCAGAAACGGCCGATTTGATCTATGCCACAGAGTCGCACAGAGTGTCCCCATTTGCAGCAGAAAGTAAATGAACACAAATTGAAGCGAATTCATACTCTTTATTGACATTCAAGAAGTTTACAAACGGTGCTAGGCCGAGATTACAAATCGCTCAAACTCTCTCTCTAAAACGTAAAAGGCGTGCCAAGCAGCTTACAATATGGAATGATTCATGGCGATGTTCCAATACATTATATCCTGTATAGGGTGCTTCAGTTCCTTGCAATGCTCCAGAGTTAGCTCCGCACCTTAGCACGTTCGAGGAAAGCTCCACACCCGACGACGTCTCGTACATCCTGCAAGCAAACTGTGGGGTTATCAGTACATTGTTATGCACTGGTGGGGAGGCTAGCTCGCCCACAATGCTATCATTACCAACACGTTCTATTTACTTTTGTGCACCTTCTATCATTCATTGTCTTTCTAATCTTGCCTTAGGATCAGTTTCATGGCATATTTCATAACCTATCTCGTGTTGCCGAATTCAATGTGTTGCATGGAAATACATGCACGACTTACCCATACTTACCGTCCGGACTTCCCAGACCAAAGTAAACCAAGTTAGACAACAGTTCATATGTAATAACTTAACGTGATTCTCATAAACATTCAATGTCAAGGGCGTGTCCCTGCCTCAGGTCCTAATGCGTCTTAGGCGAGTTTTTCTAACTCATTTGCATGAAGTACTCTCGATCATTTGGTGTGTTATATTCAAGCCTGTTCGGAAGGCGCTTCATTCAGTTAACTTATACTACTTTGTTTCAATGCAAGGACTTGCACGTGGATTGCCACCAACAAAGCCCACTTAATCTATATGCCCCGGTCGCTGGCATGTCAGCCATCTGGATATTTTCTCCTTTGGTATTCTCATCTATCAAGCGTGATGGCTGGTACACCTTGATAGACTATTGAAGTATCGGCTCTACGTTTGGTTACGTGCCCAAGCCCGCACACCTGTCCACCCGTAGGCCATAATTCCGCCTAGGCCGGCCACGAAATCGTCGTTCGTTGCCTTGGAATCCCTTTCACTCGTGCACGAGTCCGTCCACGACCATTTCGTATTTGTCTTATCATTTTAACTTAATGACTGTCTTTGAGCCATAGGCTGTCTGTGAGCCATGATGCGTTATCGACCATGTTGGCGGCGGCGTTCGTACAACGCGGGTAGCGAGCCCTGATGCACGTCCCCATCATTCCTGTCGCTAATCATTCCTTTATTTCTTATCTTTTATTCATTTCTTCTTTTCTTTCTTTCACTTGTTCGTTCGTTCATTGATTCATTCACACATTCATTCATTCACACATTCATTCATTCATTTATTCGTTTATTCTTTCATTCATACATTATGCAACTCCCCGTGCGGGGTCGCCTTGGCGACCCATCGGTCCCGAAGTCTTTCAATGTTGCTAAACTCTACTCGAAACGACTATGTCGATAGTCTTCCATTTCATTGTTGTAAACCATTCATTGTTTCATTGTTGGACGCATAAGGAACTCGAAATGTAAGCTTGTGCCTTAGCACGAGCGCGAAGCGCAAAGTGCGGTACGAGAGTTCTCACATTTTCTATGTTCTTTTCCGTATTCTATACAAGCATACAAGATGGGATTATTCTCTTAGCTAGGTGCGTTGAGTCATTTATTAGCATGCACGGTGTTATCGCCTAGCGATTCTAGCAATAGTGTCTGTATCGTTATGTGTCTAGGCTAAGCAAAGACGGGTTCATCGGAGCCACCCACCTTAGCGATGTTCGCTTCGGCCGAGCGATACTCTGAGCGCACCTTTGAAAGTCTAAGTCAAGATTCCTCTTTGACGAGCCAATGTAGCCTTGCATCGATTCATCATCGGGACGATGCAACTCTTCGGGTCGACAGCTCGTTTGAGTCGTTGCACTTGCCGTTTGAATCGACGTTCCGCTAGGGCGGAGCGGGTCATTACACTCCATTCATCGACTCATAAGATGTGTAATTAGCTTGTAGAGGAAGTTACAATAGGCAATCGGTTGATAGTCAACCATTGATTTTTCTCCCTCCTTCTTTGGTATGAGAGTCAAGAAGGTATGATTTAACTCCTTCAGAAGCTTTTGGTTGGTAAAGAAGTCTCTCATCATCCCCAACATCTGGTGTTTAATGTCCTCCCAATGAACACTTTATAGAATAGACTATCGAATCCGTCAGATCCCGATGCTTTGTCAGGGTCAGCCCTCTTCACTATATCATCCAGTTCCTCCATTTCCACTTTTGCTCGCATTAATATATTACCCTTCGATGTGACAACTTTTTTTGTAAATAATTTTAGGAAAAACCATTAGGTAATCATCTTGTGTATAGTTCGAAATAGTACCTGATAGGTTCGTTTTGAATTTCTACACTTGAAGTCACCTCCCGTCCATTTGTTCCTATGATTCTGGGTATGTGATTTCTATGATGCCTCATCCGAACAATGTTATAGAAGAATCTCATATATTGGTCACCATTTGTAACCATTGACATTTAGCACGTTGAGCCATTTCGACTTCCTCGAGCATCCTAAGGCATCCAACCTTAGGATGTCCTATTCATGCTCAGTTTCCATAAATCAATTGGAAACATTAGGTCATGCAACTAAAATCATTTGATAAAGAAAATATCCTAGTTTACACGTACTACATCAGATTGCACAAGCAAATATGGAATAGACCGAAAGTTATAGGATCTCAAAGTTGGCTAAAAACAATTTTCTGATTTACTGCAGTGTGGAGTTTTATCAATAATAGGATACCAAGTTGGCAGTACGATTTAGATAGACAAAACTCAATGGTAACCAGTGAAACCTATACCAATTAGTAGACAATAGTTTATACTTCACAAGCTAGGTTTTGGTTTTCCAGATTATAAATCAGGTTAATGGTGACAACAGTCGAACTTCGAAAGAAATCATCCAGAGATGGAAAGAATTTCCAGATGCAAAAATTATTACAACTAGCCAACTTTTGCGCGATAGTTTTGTTCTTGTATACGAACTTAACTTCCTTTGAAACTTGACAGAAGTAAAGAGAAACATACCTAGTTTCAACTCAACAAATTGGATTCGAGAAATAATGCTCGAGCACGATGACACTAGCATCGAAAATAGGATTTCCGAACACAAATTGTGGACAGATGAAAAAGATGTTTGACTAGCAAACTTTAGATGACAATTTGATCTATCAATTAAACGAACTTCCTTTCAAACGAAACTTGACATGGTGAATGATGAAATTACCGAGATGACGTTGGAAGTGGTGGATCACCAAACACACAACCGTGTGTCCAGTTTGCTCTGAATGTCTCCTTATATTAGATTTTTTCCTTTGATATGTCCAATATACAATGTGCCTACTACTCGGACACTTGGTTCAATTATTCAGAAAAAATATTATGGATCCTACATTAACTTCTCCCAGGTGACATCAGAAAAGAGGTACATGTCGCTGGACTGGATAAGGGTATTTTTAATATATCGGCATGCCTTATTTCTTTATCTATTATTGTTCACTGAATTTGGATTTACAAAAGACCAACTGGTTGCATACGTATCAAGAGGATGAGATCAAGAAGTCGACTTACAAGGATGCTTGTAAGTTAATATTATTGTTAGTTTTAATGTTAATGTTAATTTTATCTTTAATGTTAATGTTAATGTTAATTTTAAAATCTACCATGTAAGTTGCCATATCAGATGTCACATCAGCAACCACATAATGAGGGTTAGTTCGGAGGAACATTTTGGAGGGATTCACAGTATATCTTCACTACAAGAAAAATACCTTTTTTATGATGGCTAAAAACCGTCATAAATGACATTTTATGACGCTTTATTGTAACCCCTCAGCTGTCATGAAAACCAGTGTTGTAAATGTTTACTAAAACTATTATAAATGGTCTCTCCTTATAAAACATTTTTTTCCAGAAAACGTTATTAATAATACAATTATATATGACAGAAAATTTGTAAAACGTTATAGATATTTTCCATATATATGACACATTTATTTCGGAGCGTTATAAATAGCAATTATATATATAATATTTTTCAAACTGTTCTGGAAATCACACACATATATGTATCATATGTCAAAGCGTTATAACAAGCACACACATATATATCACCTGTCAAAATGTTATAACAAGCAATGGTCAATACTGACCATTTCTAAAACATTCATTTCGAATCAGACAACATAAATTATGAAATTTAACAAACATTTGAAGCATTCATATTGAATTAAAAATATCATATTCCAAATGTACATAATATCACCATCTTAATTATATTTTTTCAAAACATATCCAAATACATGTATATATACATCTTAATGTTTCCTTTTTCAGGGCACCCTCAAAACTATTAGATTAGCTTCCTTTGGCTTCATCAACACTACAAAAATTGTCGACATTCCTTCAAAACTATCAACACTCACAAACACCCTCAAAACGGTCAAAACGAGAAACTTGAAAATCATTACATCAAGTATATATCAAGAATTTGGAGATGAATGAATGGCACCAGATTATTTACTCTGCAGGAAAATGTGTACTAGAAATAATAAACAAGAAGGAAATGCATTAGAGCACCTTCAATCTTTTGTAGGAGCTTCTTGACTTTGAACTTGCATCTATCACAGTGTATGCTCACTTTGAGTGTAAATGTCTCCACATAGGAAGCAAAAGTTTCTTGTCAACTACATATTTACATGAGAGAACAGATGAAGAAAAAAGTGAGAGAAAGGGGAGGGGGGACCTGGACCTTGAGGACTAGAATTGGAAGAGTTATCCACTATAAACTAAGAAATAAACAACATTACAATCCAATCTAGTAATGAGTAGAAAATCTCTTCAATTTTTTAGATACACTACAATGTTGAGCAGTAAGTCAAGAAGATCCTCAACAACTCTTCAATTGTTTATATCAACAAATCTATACACTCAACATGTAGATCTCTATCTATGAACACATATGCATATCACCATGGTACATTCATTGCCTGCACTAGCTGACTACAAGCCTACATGCTATAGGTTAACTGTAAATTTTTTACACTCAAACCCATGCACCTATTGTCGTCTGCAGTGACCCTACCTAACCTGTAGATTACTAAATTGCATCTATATATGCCTTCACTACTACTAGAAGATAACTGTTGCAGATCCTACTGCAGATTTACCGACTACACATCTGTACTACTAGATCGTTGATCCTAGTGGCCCAATAGATGTTCTTAGGTTATCTTGAGCTTCCCGATGGCATTATATGATTATTGCCAATTTGTAGGGTAATTTATTGTACTAAATATGATACGAGTTTTCATATTGACATTTTTAGGGTACCTCTTAAAGTACAGAACTTATCTTATGACAAATATGGAGTTACTTGGCAAAACTAGAATCTCACCTCTCTATTTTATATGCCTAGAGTTTTAGATAATATGGAGTCAATAAGAAACCATATCCGAATCGTGTTTATTTTGTATATTTAGTGAAATCGAGTATTATAGAGCAAGTGGGCACTTCCAATGGATTATGTTTTCAATTTCTTTTCTATTTGCCCAATTCCTTCCAGAACATGTGTAATATCATATAATTTTTGCACCTATACCATAAAAAAAAAAACATATTTAAGATCAGACGTCATGCAAAGGATGGCATTCTTGATTGTGCTACATCTTATTACATGCAAAACCATTTCAACAATAGCTCATTAATTAGGTTCTAACTTCTAATATTTTAGCAGCCCGGTTCAGATCAAAAATGTCGTCCTTACCATGTTCAAGTAAATTGATGATCTTTTTTGTCGATAGTCCTAACCAATGTCACATAATGTCAGTAGAAGCACAATCAAGCAAAAATTCCTAACTATTTCTCTGTTATTATAAATTAGTATGTGATAACTTTATAGATTGTACATAGGTTAATCAAGATTATTATTATATATAGAGCTATCATAACGACATGTAGCAGGTGGTGTAAGTGCAAGGTTAGAGAGGGAACATGCAAAATACCATACAATTAATTACTATAGTTATCAACAAAATGTAAGTTGGAGACATTCAGAATCATATGTACTTGATTAGGTTAAAATTTGTGAACTGTATAATGAAGCTAATGTAGTCCTCTTCTATATGAGTTAAGACAGATAAATAAGGACATAGCAAGAGAGAAATGATTCAAGAAGGCTTAGCATGTATAGGAACCAACGATGACATTAGGGATAAGTTAAAGTATCAAAAGACTATCAGAAAATCTCCTAGCACCGCCATTCCTAGATGAATGCATCTAATATATGTGAAATATAACTACCCTTAAGTTACAATTATTTGGACTCAAGTATCTATTCTAAAGATCCGATTACCGCTCCGACATTCCTAGATGAATGTATCTAATATATGTTAAATATAACTATTCTAAATTCTTAATTATTTAGACTCAAGTATTGGAATTCACTTAGTATCGGAGATGGCACTCGTATCCCAAGATAAATGCTCGCCACATTCAATTCTCTGTAATGGACTGTTGGAACAACGAGTCCATTACTAATAGCTTAATTCATCGTTTTGCAAACTGTGTTTGGGATATGCTCATGTTCTGCGACCTGAACTTTTTCAGGTCAATAAATGGTGAAATGCGATTTTCTACTTCCATTTGTTGGTCATAGACACTCAAATATGGACACTCAAATACACTAAAATACGATTTTCTACTTCCATTTGTTGGTCACAGACACTCAAATACACTGAAATATGACCTGAACTGAGTGTAGCATCTATGTTGCATCGCGAGGAATGTGTATTGCACACGACATATACACTCAAATACACTAGAAATACATATTTGCAAACCATTGTACTAAACCAATGTAGCTTGCGAACGAATCAATTTTTGCTTATTTGGGTCCAGTTGGAGCTCGGTATCCAGGTTATTTACAGTAGACCAAAATTTAGCACAAAGTTCTTATAAATATTAAAGATTGTACCTAAAATATAGGCATTTATAATTTCTTTGGTTAAAGTATTATCTTCAAGCCTATACAACATCTATTCCTTTAAGCCTTCATTGCAGAACGAAAGCCTATGCAACATCTATTATCTTCAAGCCTATACAACATATAACTTCAGTGAGCCATTGGTTCTTTCCAGTTTAGAAACTATAGTCAGCTCTAATTTATTCATATATTTGAATCTAACGATCCTCTTGCATCAAATGAAATTTTTTCTGTATAATATGCTCCAGGTATCTGTTTACTTATATCCTATTACACTGTTACATGCATTCTAATCTCTATTTACAAGTTCTATACTCATATGGCATTCACAAATATATGTTTTCCTTAAAAAAACAAGATACATATATGTTTTCCGGAACCTAGCAAAAGAACAAGCTAATATTCAGAAAAATAGCTCAACCTGCCTCCCAATTTTCAAAAGAATAAGATAAATCTAACGTATCTTGCTTAATGGTAAAATCTTGTTGTCATCTATTGAGAATAGGCATTTTTCTTAGAATATAGGTATTTTCCTAAACCTTTTGTCATCTATTAAGAGTAGGCATTTTCTAAAACATGTTGTCATTAATTTGAAAAACCTGTGCTATGCTGTTAACATGTTGTTTCACATACACATACTTAGTCCTATGCATATGGATCATTAATTCTTTTCAATGTTATGAGTTGACATCTATTGAAAATAGGCATTTCACTATACAAGATGCCTAGTTTGTATCATGACAAATACAATATCCAATTATTTTAACCATATATTAAAACTAATAGTCAGCAGAATTATTTTATTATAAGCATGACATTTATCTATACAGTGTACCAACAACAAGCTACATGCCACTCCCAAGCATCATATTTTGGAACAACTACGTGTCGGACACTTCCAGGATTTGAGAAGGAGAGAAGCAAAAAGAGACATGAGAGGAAGACATATAGTTCCCCGTCCCTATATCGTGCCCCGTTCTCTGTCCACGGGGTGCGCGAGAAAGGAACACTGTCGCTATCGATTCGGTCGGGATCGATCGATCGGGAACGGTTGAATTAAGATCCATTCCACGTTATGGAATGGCTTCTTCGGAACCAAGTCCCATATTCAGCGGGTTGCGCATGAAGGATTGACTCTGCGACTGAGTCGGGAGAGATCTCTCGTTGCTCTACTTTTCACGCCGCTTGCGTTGGTTTTGGCTTTGTTTTCTGAATGCGTTTTCGTGAATGTTTTCGATGGTTTTCATGGCTTGCATTTCGAACTCGCATTTCCTATCGAACTTCTTGAATAAAGCAGTTTCTAATCGATTACTTGTGCGATTTCAGGTAATCGGGTAGGCGACGTCTAGCGCGACCAACAAGTTCTCTCGCCTAAATTAATCTCAAGGTTAGTGGCTCACCCTTCTTCCCTCGACCCTGTTCTCTAATACATTATCGATACTAGACATGTGCTATGCTAGATGAAATGCAACGCCATGAATGATATTCCTATGAACGGTCACACGACGTCCCACAAACACGAACTATACAAATGCTTGTCATATAACCTTATCGTGCTTGCAATTACCGTATTATATAGAACCGTACTAAGAAAGGATGAATCGATTAAATGAATGTCGCAACGATACTATAAGATGTGCCTTGAAATAATAATTAACTTAGCACGGTCATGGACAACTTGTCGACAAGGGTGATTGTTTCTTCGGACGGTATCCTGAGGCCACGAGACCGTTCCGGTCTAGGAAGAAACACGGATAGCTATGCCGGATGCATGCTACGGTAGGCAGTGACTTTCAACGGGGCTCGCTACATGCGCTGAAGGACCACTGTCTACCAAGCTATATGTCCAGGATGGCTTGTCATGTCAGTGACCTTCACGAATGCGCTCTATTACGTTTTATTATTATCAACATGACATGGAAGAACATGGTAAGTTTATGCTACAACGGCGCGCTCTGCCGGGGGTAAGATCTATCGTTATTATACGGTTGTGCCTTCAAATATAAGTATGAATTGAGTAGGATGGCTAGAAACTTTACTAAATATTTGCATGCACGCTCACTTAACTTCTTCAACAAATGAGAGCACGAGATTTAAGCTGCCACGCACCAGCACAAAGTGTAATGTGCTGACCCTCGCTCTCAACAGGTACCCGGAACCAGCATAGCGTGCCAAGGAACTGAAGGCGACGCTCATTTCTTTTGAAGCCTTGCTAGCGCGAAGGCTAACTCTGCAACATTTTGAAGACTCCAATCCAACTGCATCATGAGTCGCAAACTCTCGCCTATCCCAGGTCATAGAGAGTCATTTTGATGTTTTGTAAAAAGGGATATAAATGCATGGAATGACTATCTCATCGATGTCGGTTGTAAGTCCGAGAGGCCTCTTTTGTAATCGAGTCTGTAACCTAACTTATTATCAATAAAAATGCAAGTTTTCGTCTCTATATAAATGTGTTCAATTTCTCTGCGTACTCTTATATATGCTGTTGTTTCGGATAACCTTATGAACTGCCTTGTGCAAGCGTAACTTAGGCTTGCACGACATCACGCCCGGGGGACGACTATCGATTCTACCGAATCGGGGCATGACATAATGGTATCAGAGCTTGGCTTTACGTCCTTGGCCTCCAGGGTCGAGTTTTTAGTCTCAAAATCGTTGGTCTCGTGTCGATGAGATATATCGTTCCATACGAGTGAGCCCGTAATAAGTTTTGTGACTAACGTAGTTTGCCTTCAAAAATTCCAGAAGGCACGACGGTGAGCGTGGCGGCGAACGAAGAAAGTGCTTCGAGCGGCTCGAGTAGTTCGAGACCGGAACCCTCTAACGATGCCATGGAGCGGATGTTGCGCATGCTGGAAGCGCAACAACGACAAGCTGAGGAGATTCAACGCCAGAATGAGCAACATCGACGGCAGACGGGGGCACGCCAGACTCAGTTCGAGGCCCGATTCGATGCACAATTCAAGCTGTAACAGAAGCAGCTCAATACTCTTCAGCAGATCGTTCAAACAGTTGTGGCCAACAACAACAACTCCGTAACAACCCATGCCATAATCGAGCCTGCGGCCAGACAAAGTGAAGTCGAACCGGAGGTACCCGAGCCTATGCCTGCAACACCGAGAAGTTCCAACTTCGATGTGTCAAAATTCACAAAAAGCTGTCGCACTTCCTTCAACGGTAAAGAAGATCCCTCCATGGCGATCGACTGGTTGGAGGAACTGGAAGATAAGTTTGAGCTTCTGGGTGTCGAGGAGTACAAGAAAGTCGTATGCGCTCAACTTCTACTCCGATTGAACGTGCACGACTAGTGGGTCGTGCAAAAGTGAGCGATCAGACGCGACGATGAGACAGTGGCAATGTCTTAGGACACCTTTCGAGAGGCGTTCGAGATCGAGTACCTCTCCGAAGCCGTTCGACAAGAGAAGGAAAACGAATTTATGCAGCTAAGGCAAAGGAATATGACGGTGCGGCAGTATGCAGCAGAGTTCAACAAGTTAGCCAAATTTAATGAAGAATTCCTGCCCTCCCTAGCGAGTCGTGCTCGACGGTTTGAAGTGGGTCTGCGGCCATCAATTTACGCCCATATGTCTGTCCCATACTACAAAATGATGGAGGAGTCTCTCAACCACGCCCTCCGCCTTGAACGCCAATACCCTCCAGGTGTTGCCGGCGCTGTGCATACCTACAATCAGAAATGCCCTAGCCATGCGGGAGAAAAAAATGTAACCAAGAGTCCAAACAACGGGCACCAGGGCGGACATCAGACGTGGAACCAGGGACCTCACTGCACAAAATGCAACCGGAACGGACACCTTGCCGTCGACTGTGAAGTTCAGAATGATGGGTGTTTTATCTGCGGAAAAAGGGGTCACTTTCATGGAGACTGCCCAAACCGTAGAAGAAACAACTTGAACACGCCTCAGCATCAACATCACCGTCCATGAAATCAAGTTCCGGCGCCTCGAGATCCTCAACCAACATCGCAAAATAGCCAAGACTGTCGCCCTAATGCCCAGGGCCGCGTCTACGCCATGAATCGAGATGAAGTGCTTGCATCAGATACGGTCGTGACAGGTATACTAAATTTTAATAATGTGCCTGCTCGTGTACTATTTGATTCAGGTGCTTCACATAGTTTTATATCGGCGGACTTTGCCGTCGAGCACAAATTTTCGATAATATTATTAGATCTCGACCTTAGCGTAAGTACACCTTCGGGCACACCAATACTCACTAATTTAGCCTACGCCGACGGGATTATCTGTATCGGTGGTCAAAAGTTCGGTCTTGACGTGATAGTTCTAGACATGAAGGACTTTGATATCATTCTGGGAATTGATTGGCTTGGGCCGTGCAACGCAACCATAGACTGTGCTAGAAAAACGGTCACCTTCTGCATACCAGGAGTGCCTGAATTCTACTATTCGTGTGGTGAGGCATCATCGACCTGCATGCTGATCTCGACAAATTTTGCTCGGAGGATGCTGCATTCTGGGTGCGAAGGCTATTTGGCGTTCGTCCGAGACATGCGACATGATGGTGCAAACGCGGATCAGACCGACGTTGTGGCAGAATTCCCCGATGTGTTCCTGGATGAGCTACCCGGCATGCCCCCCGACCGAGAAATTGAGTTCGGTATCGATATATTCCCCGATACTCGACCGATTTACAAGGCCCCGTACAAAATGGCTCCCGCCGAACTGAAGGAACTCAAGGTCCAGTTACAAGGGTTGCTCGATAAAGGGTTTATTCGGCCTAGTGTTTCACTGTAAGAAGCACCCGTGTTGTTCGTGAAGAAGAAGGATGGGTCTATGCGTCTGTGCGTCGATTACCGAGAGCTAAACAAGGCTACCATCCGAAACAAGTATCCATTGCCCCGTATAGACGACTTATTCGATCAGCTGCAAGGCGCCTCGGTATTTTCGAAGATTGATCTCCGCTCGGGCGATCATCAACTCAATATCAAGTCAGACGACGTGTAAAAGTCTGTCTTTCACACTCGATATGGCCACTATGAGTTCCTGGTGATGCCATTCGGCCTGACAAACGCCCCTGCCGCCTTCATGGATCTGATGAGTCGGATATTTCGATCCTTTCTTGATAAATTTGTGGTAGTCTTTATTGACGATATTCTCGTCTACTCGAAGGACTGGGCGCAGCATGCAGAACATCTACGGGCCGTGCTCCAGACACTTCGAGAGAATGAGTTGTATACAAAGTAGAGTAAGTACGAATTTTGGCTAAGCAGCATATCCTTTCTTGGTCACATTATTTCGTCCGAAGGCATTGCAGTCGATCCGAAGAAAGTGGACGCTGTTGCTGATTGGAAGCGGCCTGCGTCTGCTAGTAAGATTCAAAGCTTTCTTGGTTTGGCGAGATACTATCGACGCTTTGTGAAAGACTTTGTGAAGATTGTATCGCCATTGACTCGCCTCACTCAAAAGGGAGTCGTGTATGAGTGGTCAGATGACTGTGAAGCTTCCTTTCAGGAGATAAAACAGCGACTAATTTCGGCACCTATACTCGCACTTCCGGATGGACCAAAGGGTTTTCAGATATTCAGCGATGCTTCTGGCCAGGACTTGGGATGTGTGCTCATGCAGCGAAACAAGGTGATATCCTTCGCCTCCAGACAGTTGAAGCCGTATGAGAACTATCCTACGCACGACTTGGAGTTAGCGGCAATTGTGTTCGCGTTAAAATTGTGGCATCACTAGCTATATGGCATGGCATGCATGATCTATATCGACCACAAGAGCCTCAAGTATCTCTTCACCCAGAAGGAATTGAACTTGCGATAGAGGCGCTGGCTCGAACTGATCAAAGACTATGACTTTACAATCGACTACACTCCGGACAAGGGAAATATTGTGGAGGACGCTCTGAATCGAAAATATCTTGCCTCGCTATCCATCGACCGCAGACTACTACAAGATCTAGAAGAAATGGGTATCGACCTCCGGGTTCGATTCAGGGATGTACGGTTGGCGCAACTGCAGTTAGAGCCGAGTTTGCTGGGAAAGATCATGACCGCTCAGAAGGATGATCCGTACCTGAAGAAGATGCGTGAGCGAATTTCAACAGGTAGTGCGATCGAATTTGCGGAAGATAAGACCGGCGTGCTGAGATTGAAAGGCCGACTATGTGTTCCGGATGATTCAGAACTACGAAAGGAGATAATATCGGAGGCGCATTATGCGAAATATACCTTGCATCCAGGCAGTACCAAGATGTATAAGGACCTCCGTACGACCTTCTGGTGGCACAGGATGAAGAGAGATGTGGCGCTCTTCGTGTCACAATGCATGGCCTGTCAGCAGGTGAAAGCTGAGCATCAGCGACCGGGCGGGGAGATGCAGAACCTTGCTATTCCAGAGTAAAAATGGGATCACATCACTATAGACTTTATTATTGGCCTGCCGAAGACACCACGGGGGAACGACGCCATCTGGGTCATCGTCGATCGATTAACCAAGTCAGCGCACTTTATTGCCATCAAAGTTACTTAGAACGTTGATCGCCTGGTGCAGATTTATCTTGACGAGATAGTACAGCTGTACGGAGTTCCAGTATCCATCATCTCTGGTCGGGATTCACGATTCATGTCGCGATTCTAGAGTAGCCTTCATTCGGCGCTGTGTACTAAGTTGCAGTTCAGCTCAGCTTACCATCCTCAGACCGACGGCCAAACGGAGTGCGTTAATCATATTCTCGAAGACATGCTATGACTGCACAATTGACTTCAAATCAAGCTGGGACGTCCACCTACCGCTGGCAGAATTTACATACAACAATAGTTACCAGTCCAGCATCCAAATGGCGCCGTATGAAGCTTTGTACGGCCGGAAGTGTAGATCATCCATTTGCTGGGATGAAGTCAGAGAACGGCTGATACTCGGCCCGGAGCTGGTGGAACAGACTGTAGAAAAGGTCAAGCTAATTCGGGAAAGACTAAAGATTGCACAGAGTCGGCAAAAGAGCTACGCCGATACACATCGAAGACCGCATAAGTTCCAGGTGGGCGATCACGTGTTCCTGAAGGTGTCGCCTATGCGAGGAGTTACTTGGTTCGGCGCGAAGGGAAAGATGAGTCCGAGATTCGTTGGGCCGTTCGAAATACTCGAACGGGTCGCCCCAGTGGCCTATAAAATTGCCATACCATCGACGCTTGAAGGTATACACAATACTTCCACGTCTCTCAATTGCGGAAGTACGTGCACGACCCTAGCCACGTGGTAGATTTTGGCCAGCTGGAGCTGAAGTTCGACTAATCCTACGTTGAAGAGCCAGTTCAAATCTTAGAACGCAAGGATAAGCTGCTGCAGAATCGGACGATCCCTCTTGCTCGCGTACTTTGGAGGAACCATGCGGTGGAAGAGTCGACATGGAAACTCGAGTTAGAGATGAAGGAAAAGTTTCCTTCATTATTTTCATAAAGGTAGGTTCTGTTCTTAAGTTTCGAAGACGAAACTTTTTCTTAGTTGGTTATGGTGTAGTGCCCCGTCCCTACATCGTGCCCTGTTCTCCGTCCACGGGGTGTGCGAGAAAGGAACACTGTCGCTATCGATTCGGTCGGGACCGATAGGTCGGGATCGATCGAATCGATCGAACGGGAACAGTTGAATTAAGATCCATTCCACGTTATGGAATGGCTTCTTCGGAACCAAGTCCCATATTCAGCAGGTTGCGCCTCAAGGATTGAGTCTGCGGCTGAGTCGGAAGAGACCTCCCGTTGCTCTGCTTTATACGCCACTTGCGTTGGTTTTGGCTTTATTTCTGAATGTGTTTTCGTGAATATTTTCGATGGTTTTCATGGCTTACATTTCGAACTCACATTTCCTATCGAACTTCTTGAATAATGCGATATTCTAATCGGTTGCTTGTGCAATTTTTGGTAATTGCTTAGGCGACGTTTAGCGCGACCAACAAGTTCTATCGCCTGAAGTAAACTCAAGGTGAGTGGCTGACCCTTCTTCCCTCGACCCTCTTCTCTAATACATTATCGATACTAGACATGTTCTATGCTAGATGAAATACAACGCCATGAATGATATTCCGATGAACGGTCACACGACGTCCCACGAACACGAACTATACAAATGCTTGTCATATAACTTTATCGTGCTTGCAATTACCATATTATATAGAACCGTGCTAAGAAATGATGAATCTATTAAATGAATGTTGCAACGATACTATAAGATGTTCCTTGAAATAACAATTAACTTATCACGGTAATGGACAACTTGTCCACAAGGGCGATTGTTTCTTCGGACGGTATCACGAGGCCATGGGACCGTTCCGGCCAAGGAAGAAACACGGATAGCTATGCCGGATGCATGCCACGGTAGGCAGTAGCTTTCAACGGGGCTCGCTACCTGCGCTGAAAGACCACTGTCTACCAAGCTATATGTCCAGGATGGATTGTCGTGCCAGTGACCTTCACGAATGCGCTCTATTGTGTTTTATTATTATCAACATGACAGGGTAGAACATGGTAAGTTTACGCTACAACGGCGCGCTCTGCCGGGGGTAAGATTTATCGTTGTTATACGGTTGTGCCTTCAAATATAAGTATGAATTGAGGAGGATGGCTAAAAGCTTCACTAAATATTTGTATGCATGCTCACTTAACTTCTTTAACAAATGAGAGCACTGGATTTAAACTGCAACGCACCAGCACAAAGTGTAATGTGCTGACCCTCGCCCTCAACAGGTACCCGGAACCAGGATAGCGTGCCAAGGAACTGAAGGCGACGCTCCTTTCTTTTTAAGCCTTGCTAGTGCGAAGGCTAACTCTGCAACATTTTGAAGACTCCAATCCAACTGCATCATGAGTCGCAAACTCTCGCCGATCCCAGGTCTTAGAGAGTCATTTTGATGTTTTGTAAAAAGGGATGTAAATGTATGGAATGACTATCTCATCGATGTCGATTGTAAGCCCGAGAGGCCTCTTTTGTAATCGAGTCTGTAACCTAACTTATTATCAATGAAAATGCAAGTTTCCTTCTCTATATAAATGTGTTCAATTTGTCTGCGTACTCTTATATGTGCTATTGTTTCGGATAACCTTATGAACCGCCTTGTGCAAGCGTAACTTAGGCTTGCACGGCATCACACCCGGGGGACGACTATCGATTCTACCGAATCGGGGCGTGACAAGACATGACCATACTAAAATGATTACCAAATCTACAAATCTGGCAACTGCATGAGAGAGTCAGAAAATGGTAAAGGCAGGCAGAAAGAGACAACAAAGGGGAGGAAAATACCCTATTGTTCAATCTAGCTGGTTTATTGAGTTTGGGGTTAATTGGGGGAAACTATATTCCTAATATCATCTATAAGAGGTATAATTAACATAGAGAGTGAGATTATCAGTACGCTTAATCAGCCAAGCACTATGCATGAATCTAGCATTAGGCTTTTAATTGTTGCATCTGTTTGACCTCGGTGGAGGCAAGAATTATGGAAAAAATGTTCTTCTCAGCAAGCAAACACAATATTACAGATAAAACAAAACCATCTAAACTGGATATTAGAAAGCTAAAAAAATTAAAGAAGCTAAATTATCAAGTAACCACAATGCCACAAGAATCAGCAAACTCCCACCAAAAAGGTTAGTTGTCCCACTCCCTGGATAATTTGGTAAGTAGTATGTTATACATTCAAGCAGCCAATCACTACTGGGTGGAAATTATAAAGTTTAAACTTTAATTAAAAATTTGAAAACTACCAAAATGATGCACAATAAACCAACAGACCTATGTTTTCAGGACAGTCAAGAGTGTAAATTCAGCTGATACTACAACTATGTTAAAAAAAGTGCTATCTTTACATACTAACATGGCCTTGTCGGAAATATGCTTCCCCATAACCATCTCTCTCACGCAAAGTAAATTCATCATCCAATAACCACCATTGAAGTCTCCTAATTTTATCTTGCAATCCTAAACAGGTTCATAGAAAACATGAATATTACACTCTATAAACATCAGTAATAGGCATCCAATTAAGAATGTGGCATTTTTATTTGAATAAGGGGTATTCGATTAACTCCACACCCCACCCCCAATCCTCCCAGTTTTGAAAGCACCTCTCCTTCCCCTACTGAAGGCCTCAGCCAACCTTAGGTGAATGTGGTTCTTTTAATATCAGCATAAACATGTTGACAAGAATATATGAAGAGCAATTAAGTTTTAGCAATGTTCCTATAAATTTAAAAGCAAGATTTCAAACCTAAGTATGTTATTTTATGCAAAGTTGAAATTTAACCTTTCGATATTAAATATTTATTATCATGCCCAGGGTACATTATGAGACAGAATACAAATTTTCCTCATTTCACGTTTCATTTTTGTTATTTGTTCAAATTCATTTGCTTAAAACACCTCAATTTCTTTATGATATAAGCATGATCACTTTTGCTAAGTGAATGAAATATTAGTCAAACTTGTATATGTTATTGAGACACTAAGAAATACAAAAGTCAGAAGTATATCTAGTACAACACATAAACATTTTCGCATGTACAATTAATACTTATACATTAAGCTTAGTGCTCATGAGGAAATCTTACAGAACTATTGGTAAAGAGGACAAACTTTGTTTTCCGCAACAATGAACTCTTCTCTGCACAACCATTACAAATGAACCATGAAGAAAGAAACTTCAATACAGGAGAGTGGAAAGATACAAGAAGAAGAAGTAACCCATTAAAGAGCTTGTTGCATCAGTACCCAAGAAAATAAGAAAATGATGTTTATGTTAAAAATCCCCAACCTTCATCAATCTCTTTTGATCCCAACACACATCTAAGTAACATAAAGTAGCAAGTACTCTTGGTTAAGCACATACAATAAGAAGAATGCAGAATAATAGTTCATTTAAGAAAACAAAAGTTAATTTGACAACCTAATCTACTTTATATTACAAATTGGAAGATCAAAAACAAAGAAAATAAATTAAGAACAAGAAATGACTAGAGTACAATAATATTCACCTTGTAGTATTCGTTTCCAAAAGCTCAAAATTAATACCATACGAAATCGATCACAAACGGTGAATCGAAATCCTGGAATCAAAATCGATATCTGGTGATCGTCGTCAGACAGGATGATGAGGGATGCGAGAGGGGTGCGTAGGAGGCCCTGAGAGATCGGGAAGTTGGAGGAAGAACAAAGGAAAAAAAATTAGGGTTTGGGAACCTCGATCTCACCAAGGAAAAATTAGGGTTTCGAACCGATGTGCGCGCCCTCGATGAGCACCCCAAAGAGTCCGATGATGCTGTCAACCATGTGAAGTCGATGATGTCGGAGACGAAGAGGAGCGAATGGTCGGCGTTGTATCCCGCGGAGGAGTTTAGGTTACGGTTTGTGGCAAATTTGGGTTAGGGTTTGTGGTGGGTTAGGGTTTGTGATTCTCTTGTCTCAGGAATGGAATGAGCGGGGGAGATGAGGGAGAGAGGCAGATGAGCGGGGGAGATGGCGGTGGTAGGAGGGAAGTAGGAGATGTAGAGAGCTAGAGGAGGAAGAGAGCCCTGGGAGATGAAAAGGAAAATGAGTGAGATAGAGAGAGAAAGAACGAGGCTTTTGATTCAGGGTCGGGTTTGAGTGGGCGTTCGAGCGGGATTCTAAATTTTTTTTACCACTTTTTATAACGATTGCGTGTAACAATGTCACATATGTGTGAACAATATAAAACGTTTAGCACTATAAATCGTTATAATAGGCCAAAAATTCTTCAGAACTGTCATATTATGTGGTGTTACTGAAATTCTGTAACGTTTATATATGAACCGTTGTAATAGCATCATTTCAAGAATTATAACAGGATAATTTTCTTGTAGTGCTTCCATAGCTATATTGTTTTCATTCTAATTATACAATATAATTTGTACATATAACTTAGGATAGTTGAAAAAACTTGAGATAGTCCAAAAAATATAGGTTACTAGAAAACATCTTAGGATATTAAAATGTGGGTATACAAGCTACATTTCAGTCTCTACTGGCAGAGATATCCTCTTGGACCACTCAGGATGAGGTGGATCAACGAGAGGATTAAATAAGAAAAACCTACGACATACATGGAACAAAGAGGATTTATTTTGGTGGAAAGGTTAATTTACTATAATATTAATTATGTGATAAAGAGACGACCCAAAATAAGTCTGTTATATGTGAACAAGAGCATGATTATCCGTGAGTCCAAGTTACAAGAGACATAGATAGGATTGGCCAAATTAAGGATGATTTCTATGATTAGTACTGGTGGTCTTCTAACTGACCGATTCAGCCCAACGTCGACCATTGATTGGTCTTGTAATCAATCTGCATGCCATCGCCATGCCATGCAAATAAATTTCTCTATCCTCTTTTAACGTAGGACCCCATGTTCAATTTGGGTACGTACGTATGGCTAGAAAACTATATATATACATACATTAATTGTGATATATAGAGAAAGGTGGTATTAGTTATCGATCGATCTGAAAATAAATATGGGTGTAACTAATTTCCGTGCATGGTCGGTACTAGTGCTAGTAGCGTTCGCGTACTTTGCTGCGACTGTTGCAGCCGATGCTAAGTTCATCGGCTATGAACCAATTCGTAGGGGAGACCATATTTCTTGCAGTAAGAGGAAGAACGGGGAATACGAATCGAATTGTCGCCCCAACGGGGGCGAGCCGAGTCCTCGGCCTTATCCCGGTAGAGGCTGTTTGAAGGCCGACCACTGCAGGGGCGGCTAGCTGGTGTACTGCACGCTTGTGCAATGCTCATTGCTATTATTCATTTGTATTTTTTGGATTCTTACTGCACATTTAGGGATGGAACCCTCGTTGCTTGTGCAATGCTCTTTTTTATGTTTCTTATTTGGTTTACGTCATTAATTTGAAGCAACAAATTCAAATGTAATCATATACACATGCTGGTCTTCAACAAGAATATATTGGTTGTCACAACCAATATATATGTTCAATACAATATCAGTTTATTTTTTCTTTTATAGATGGATCTTCTTTCTCTTGTTGCTACGTACAACGTTCCCAAGCTTTTCTGAATGTTTCCACAATTTATTATATGTACCATCACATGTTTGTATCCACAATGCACGCCCCAGACAACCCATTTCATGCATTAAAAGATTATCAAATATATATTTGACTACTGTTAGCTTATACGATTGTTAGACTCATCATACTGTCAAGTAAGAAAGCTTCCATTCACCGTAGACTTTATCAGGTACATCTAAAGAACATAATTCGAAATGATATTATTTTGCCTACAACAATTTACCACCACTTCCATATGCAGAGCAATGTATATGACAGAAATATATTGGTGAATGCCTATATACATATATACAACAATTTACTACTGTCTACTCATTGTAATAATTATAATCATTACAAATACAATATATATATATATATATATATATATATATATATATATATATATATATATATAATATATATATATATATATATATATATATATATATATATATATATATATATATATATAATTATTACATATAATGTAATGATTATAATTATATATATATAAATATATATAATTTTGCCTACAACAATTTACTACTGTCTACTCATTGTAATAATTATAATCATTACAAATACAATATATATATATATATATATATAACATATATATATATATATATATATATATATATATATATATATATATATATATATATATATATATATATATATATATATATATATATATGAAGGAGGTAATTCCATTTATAAGTAAATTATGAATACACCATCCCAAGAGTTTAGCTCTGTTTCTCGTGTAACAATTTTACAGCATTATCAATATTGTGAAGCACTCTAATGTCCGAAGTAGTCAAGTTTTCAAATATGCGATTGTTGCGCTCTTTCCATAAGTGCCACACAGTCACTGCTAATCGAACCCTTGTTTCTTTAAACCATTGGGTTCCTTTTCTTCATTGCCGAGTATTGGCTTCAATAGCATCTGCTATATTCTGTCCACCTCCAGTTGTGAGCTTCAACTTTCTTCTCTGTTGTGTCCAAATCTTTCTAGAAACTGGGAAATTGCAAGTATAGGTGAGGTATGCTTTCATTGCATTGGTCACATAGAACACACCGGTACCCTGTCAGTTGGATACCGAACTGATGAAGCCTGTCCCGCATGGCCAATCTTCCCATCACTATTTTATACATACAATATTGCATTTTCACTGCAGCACCTTTAATCCAAATGAACTTTGAATTCTCAATTTTATTGTATACATCTCTAGCAATGTCATAGGCATTATTATATTCGAACGAACCTATCTTTGTTCTCGCCCACTACCATCTATCCGTCCCTCCATTGATGTCGATCGGAGTTCGACGAATAGAGGTACTGAATTGGCGGGCAATGTCGTGTATTTCTGGTCGCCACACACGCCCTAGCAAGATACAGCTTACAGACACCCCTACACGTGCCCTCGCCAATGCAACTGCACCGCTAAGTTCTACCAAGCTTCTGTGATCTATCCAGGGTTCAAACCAAAAGTTGGTGTGATTCCTATTTTTTATTATGCGTTCAATATGGCGCTTGACCTTCCTTCGATACTGTAGAATTATTTTGAAGGTGACAGAGGCATTACTCTTCCTATGAATGGCCCAAAAATTATCGTCTCTTACATATTTGTTCGCCATCCACCTAGCCCAAAGTGACTCTCCAGATATGAATTTCTAAACTAACCTCATCGCCGTCACCTCCCTCAATGTTTGCATCGATCTTAATCCTACTCCTTCTTCATCTTTGGGTCGACACTCAATATAATGCCCCATCCCGCTCAGCTCAATTGGAGGAATCGAAATGCCAACTACGTTCAGACTTAGCCATGCAACAGCTGCTCGAAGTCCTGCTCGGTCGAGGCAACTCCTCGCTCGGGTGGGTAGCTTCGGTGAACTTGCCTCAGCTTGGCCTACACATTAATAAAACGAATGTTTTCGACTGCACAAGTAGGCTTGATAATAAAGGAGACGAATCCACATAATTAAGGAAATAATCTCAAGTTGGGTCGGTTGTGTTAGAATATGGAAAGGTCCCACGATGGCTTAGAATCATTGTACGTCGTATTTTCAAAATGACACTCGGTCCTTCATCCTGTGGCTTTGGAGAGAGAAATTTGGTCCAAGTTGCCACAAAGCTATGAAATTAGCCTAAGTCATAGGTGTCACACGTTTAAATGCTTGATAAAGCATGCACGGTCCCATCGTCCAATGCTTGGCATAGCAAAAGTGTCCCACGAGTCTCAATGCACTCTTCTACGGTACAAGGCTTGGCATAGCCTTTGCTCGTCCCATGGGTTAATTTGTTGCACGATTCAGTTAGGCAAGTGTTTTCTGGATTATCAGAGTCATAGCAAGTATTGTCCTATGTTTTCTGCGGTTGTCAAAGTCATATAGTCCCACGATCTCAAGGCTTACCTTATAAAGTATGATTTATGCGGTAGTGTCGGATAGAACACAAGATGGTTTAAGGCACGAGCCACGGTTGGTTCAGGGATAAGTATGCTACGGTCTATGGAATACGTATGGTTCAAGTTAAGTAGAAAGACTTTGCAATAGTTGTTCCCTGTGTTTCAAAGAATGTAAGGTTCATACGACCATTTGTCGCCGAGACCGGTCCCGTGGCTTTGAGTCTTTAATGAAGAATGGAAAGCATGGACATGGATAAAGAAGTATAAGGAAGAGAAAGCAAGTTATATCATCTCTAGGACTTACATTTACGTCGAGTCTAGAAGTAGTCGTACGTACGTAGTCATGGACAACTTGCGCATAAGGGGTAGTGTTCCTCGACATGATCGTCGGGGTCTCAGGATCTTATCATTCCTGCGGGAAGCGAGTTGGTTAAAGCAGGATTCTGGATGTATGGCATAGGAGATTTGGGGCTTTCATGGGCTAGCTACCTGTTGGATGATCGTCGTCTATCCTCAGCCAAGTCCAAGATAGTTTGACATTGCTAGTGACCTTTCATATAGATGAGTCGGTGTGCTGAGAGGCAATCCGCATGTATGGTGTCGGTCAAATAAAAGAAAGTACAAGCACGATACAAATTGAGTTAAGGAGGTGGGCACGGTTACAACACCATTATGGTGCCTAAGATTTGGCTATAGCAAGGACACGTGCTTCAGCACGAAATATGGCATCGTATTTGGGTCATCCACAAAAGTTGCACAAGTTGGGTTGTTCCTTTCGAGTTAAGTCTGGAACGACTGTAAGGGCAAGTTTAGTTAAGTCACATTGAGTCGTGAGGCACAACCTCGATGCATGTTTGAAACACAAACCAAAGTTATGGCACGACCATGTTACTGTATCTCGAAATATGGTACGAAAGGCAAGCACAAGCCGGTACTTGATGTTGTTAGCACGAGAATGGTCTAGAGGCACAACGATCAGTAAGTTAACAGTGCGAGGCACGGTGAGGGTCTGAGACACAAAATAGGCTAGGCGTCTATGTCCTAAAATTGATCCTAAGACCAGATTAGAAAGACAATCGAAAGGATATGTTGCACAAACTAAATGAACGTATTAGTTTTGTACGAGTGGACGAGGAGCTCACTCCACCAGTACAGTTGAGTACTGACACCCACACAGTTTCATGTGCAGACACAAGTAGAAGATCGGTTGGCACAGAGCTCTCTTGGACGCGCTGAGGCATGTAGTTCCATGGCGTTTTAAGGCGTTTATCCACATGGAGTTTGAACTTTTACGGGACATAATGTATAGTCATCGCCTTCCTAAGCATCCGCAAGTTGCAGTCATTGAAGCTTGTATCGAGAGATGAGAGAGAGCAGAGTGACTTGTATTGTAAGAAGAGTGAGACTGAGTTATTGTAATCATGGCCATGTGCTACATTATAATCTTCATTTCAATATAAATAAGACTTCATATTTTGTATACTCATGTTGGCTTCATTATTCAATATTTCTACTTGGGACTTCTGTGCGACGAGCCCGTCACTTCGCATGTAATGGGCCGTTATGGAACACATTCTTGCGTGAGAGCAACCTAGACTCGCACAGCATCACGCCTTAGCGAGGACGATCGGTCCTACGGGACCAGGGCATGACAGACAAAGTGCTTCCCATCGGATGGAATGGATTCCCCATGCCATACAAATTCTGCACAAATTTTCCCTATTTTTTGAATAGTCACTATTGGTAGCATTATTGCTTGTAGCCAGTTTGAGGCGATTGCCAGGACCCCTGATTGTACCAGTTCTACTCTGCCCCTAAAGGATAAATTTTTCTCATGCCATCCCTCCATGCGTCGCTGAATGTATTATATCGTACTTTGGCTGTTGGAATCTCTGGCATAGTTGATGCTGAGCGGCATACCCAAGTACTTGACAGGTAGCTCTCCCTTCTCTACCCCTATTTTTCCAGCACTATCTTCTTTATTCGAACATTGTCGATTAAAGTATATTCGACTTTTCTTTATGTTTAGTTGGAGACCGGACATCGCACCAAACCTCTACATAATCAACCCCAACTCCTCCAACCCTTTAGTCGATGGTTCTATGAATAATAACAAGTCATCAGTATATATGAGATGTGATATTCTTTGTGTTATGCGCTTCTGCAATGGAGAAATCTTTCCCTGCACCTTGGCCACCTCCATGAGACAAAAGAAGTATTCCGTTACTATGGTAAAGAGGTACGGTGATAGTGGGTCTCCCTGTCGAATTCTCCGGGTACTCGCAAAAAATCCATACGGCATACCCTTTATAAGAATCGAAAAAGTAGGAGATAAGATGCATTCTCGGACCATTCCACCCATTCCTGATCAAAACCTATCGATCGCATTAGGTGACACACGAACTCTCTGTTGATAGTGTCATAAGCCTTTCATAGATCTAATTTAATATATGACTTATTGCTCCCTGGCTTGTTGAAGTCTCGGACAAGTTCGTGCGCTAACAGATTATGATCAACAATGGATTGGCCTTTTATAAAGGCTGCCTGATTCATAGATATGAGTCCCTGCATTACCTTGATCTCCATTCGCCGACACATAAGATGTGTAATTAGCTTGTAGAGGAAGTTACAACAGGCAATCGGTCGATTCAGCCATCGATTTTGCTCCCTCCTTCTTTGGTAGGAGAGTCAAGAAGGTATGATTTAACTCCTTCAGAAGCTTTTGGTTGGTAAAGAAGGCTGTCATCATCTCCAACATCTGGTGTTTAATGTCCGCCCAATGACCACTTTATAGAATAGACTGCCGAATTCGTCAGGTCCCGATGCTTTGTCCGGGTCACCCCTCTTCACTATATCATCCACTTCCTCCATTTTCACCTTTGTTCGCATAATTTATTACCCTCCGATGTGGCAACTTTTTTTGCAAATAATTTTAGGAAAAACCATTAGGTAATCATCTTGTTAGTATAGTTCAAAATAGTACCTGATAGGTTCGTTTTGAATTTCTACACTTGAAGTCACCCCCGTCCATTTGTTCCTATGAGTCTGGGTATATAATTTCTATGCTGCCTCATTCGAACAATGTTATAGAAGAATCTCGTACATTGGTCACCATTTGTAACCATTTACATTTAGCATATTGAGCCATTTCGACTTCCTCGAGCATCCTAAGGCGTCCAACCTTAGGATGTCCTATTCATGCTAAGTTTCTATAAATCAATTGGAAACATTAGGTCATGCAACTAGAATCATTTGATAAAGAAAATAACCTAGTTTACTACATCATATTGCACAAGAAAATATGGAATAGACAGAAAGTTATAGGATCTCAAAGTTGGCTAAAAATAATTTTCTGATTTACTACAGTATGACATTTTATCAATGATAGGATACCAAGTTGGCAGTACGATTTAGATAGACAAAACTCAATGGTAACAAGTGAAACCTATACCAATTAGTAGACAAAAGTTTATACTTCACAACCTAGGTTTGGTTTTTCCATATTATAAATCAGGTTAATTGTGACAACAGTTGAACTTCGAAAGAAAATCATCCAGAGATGGAAAGAATTTCCAGACGCAGAAATTATTGCAACTAGCCAACTTTTGCGCGATATATTGATCTTGTATATGAACTTAACTTCCTATGAAACTTGACAGAAGTAAAGAGAAACATACCTAGTTTCAACTAAACAAATTGGATTCGAGAAATAGTGCCCGAGCACGATGACACTAGCATCGAAAATAGGATTTTCGAACACAAATTGTGGACAGATGAAAAAGATGTTTGACTAGAAAACTTTATATGATGATTTGATCTATCAATTAAATGAACTTTGTTTTAAACGAAACTTGACATGGTGAATGACAAAATTACCGAGATGATGTTAGAAGTGGTGGATCACCAAACACACAACCATGTGTCCAGTTTGCTCTGAATGTCTCCTTATATTAGATTTCTTCCTTTGATATGTCCAATATACAATGTGTCTGCAACCCTGACACTTGGTTCAATTATTCAGAAAAAATATTATGGATCCTACATTAACTTCTCCCAGGTGACATCAGAAAAAAAGGTACATGTCGCTGGACTGGATGAGAGTATTTTTACTATATCAGCATGTCTTGTTTCCTTATCTATTATTGTTCATTGAATTTGGATTTACAGAAGACCAACTGGTTGCATACGTATCAAGAGGATGAGATCAAGAAGTCGACTTACAAGGATGCTTGTAAGTTAATATTATTGTTAGTTTTAATGTTAATGTTAATTTTATCTCTAATGTTAATATTAATTTTAATTTTAATTTTAAAACCTGCCATGTAAGTTGCCATGTCAGATGTCACATCAACAGCTACATAATGAGGGATAATTCGGAGGAACAATTTGGAGGGATTCATAGTATAACTTCACTAAAAGAAAAATACCTTTTTATGGTGGCTAAAAACCGTCATAAATGACATTTTATAACGCTTTTTTGTAACCCCTCAGCCGTCATGAAAATCAGTGTTATAAATGTATACTAAAACTGTTATAAATGGTCTATCCTTATATAATACATTTTTCCAGAAAATGTTATAAATAATACAATTATATATGACAAAAAATTTGTAAAACGTTATAAATATTTTCCATATATATAACACATTTATTTCGGAGCGTTATAAATAGGAATTATATATATAAAGTTTTTCAAACTGTTCTGGAAATCACACACATATATGTATCATATGTCAAAGCGTTATAACAAGCACACACATATATATCACCTGTCAAAATGGTATAAAAAGCAAAGGTCAATACTGACCATTTCCAAAACATTCATTTCGAATCAGACAACATAAATTATGAAATTTAACAAACATTTGAAGCATTCATTTTGAATTAAAAATATCATATTCCAAATGTACATAATACCACCATCTTAATTACATTTTTTTTCAAAACATATCCAAATACATGTATATATACATCTTAATGTTTCCTTTTTCAGGGCACCCTCAAAACTGTTAGTATGTAGCTTCCTTTGGCTTCATCAACACTACCAAAATTGTCGACATCCCTTCAAAACTGTCAACACTCACAAATACCCTCAAAACGGTCAAAAGGAGAAACTTGAAAATCATTACATCAAGTATATATCAAGAATTTTGAGATGAATGAATGGCACCCGATTATTTACTCTGCAGGAAAATGTGTACTAGAAATAATAAACAAGAAGGAAATGCATTAGAACACCATTAATCTTTTGTAGGAGCTTCTTGACTTTGAACTTGCATCTATCATAGTGTATGCTCACTTTGAGTGTAAATGTCTCCACATAGGAAGCAAAAATTTCTTGTCAACTACATATTTACATAAGAGAACAGATAAAGAAAAGAGTGAGAGAAAGGGGGGGGACCTGGACCTTGAGGACTAGAATTGGAAGAGTTATCCACTGTAATCTAAGAAATAAACAACATAACAATCCAATCTAGTAATAAGTAGAATATCTCTTCAATTTTTTAGATACACTACAAAACACTACAATGCTGAGCAGTAAGCCAAGAAGATCCTCAACAACTCTTCAATTGTTTATATCAACAAATCTATACGCTCAACATGAGGGTCCCTATCTATGAACACATATGCATATCACCATGGTACATTCATTGCCTGCACTAGCTGACTAGAAGCCTACATGCTGCAGGTTAACTACAAATTTTCTACACTCAAACCCATGCACCTAATGTTGTCTGCAGTGACTCTACCTAACCTGCAGATTACTAAACTGCATCTATGTAGGCCTCTGCTACTACTAGAAGATAACTACTGCAGTTCCTACTACCGATTTATCGCTAAGCATATCATTTCCTGCCTCCCATTGTAGTGATGTACTGTTGCAGCAGATTTTTGCACTAGACTGCACATTTGTGCTACTAAGTCGTTGATCCCAGTGGCCCGATAGACGTTCTTAGGGTTTTTTGAGCTTTCCGATGGCGTTATATGATTATTGCCAATTTGTAGGGTAATTTGTTGTACTAAATATGATACTATAGAGCCTAAAAATTAAGTTGTGCCTTGAATATACTGATCAGTGATCAAGTTGCGCCCCAAAAATTAAGTTGTGCCACTGATATGAAGCTCAGAGAACAGACTGCGCCACCGATCAGATTGCGCCCGATATCAGACTGCGCCCAATCTTTTTTGCGCCAAAATCTATGTGGCATCTGACACTTAATGGTCATCATTACCTGACAATACTGACGGCTGACACAACAGTGAACAAGGAAAATCTCTTCGAATCCCGTGAATTGTGCCGCTCAAGAGAAGTTAGTGGACAGCTGTCCTGTACACTTCGTGAGTTGCGCCCAGGCGTAATCTAAACAAAATCCTTAGTTGCGCCTGGATGCAGCCTGAACGACTTTTGCTCAGAAGCTGCCACGTGTGTAGGCGCAACTCAAATCAAGCGCAGTTTGACTTGTTGACTGAAGCTCGTGCAACCTGATAAAGTTGAGACAACTTACATTCTAAAGCAGGATGATGTGGCGCACATGCCACTAATCTCTCAAGACGTGTCTACTATTCTGTACACGATCATGCGCATCTCAATTATATGATGCCATACGTCTAATTACAGTTAGGACACGATTGACAACTGAATGAAAGTTGGCGCAACAAAAGGTTGGCGCAATCCAGTATGGCGCAATCCAGCCTCGTGCACATCAGAATAACTGCTAAAACAGTTATTTCCTGAACTCTATAAATAGAGTTTCTAATCATCATTAGATAGACGGAGAGAGATCAAGAACTCTTGCAAAAATTGCTGCTGCGTTCTCTAGATGCTATAGTCTTCAAGTTCACATAGTCCAAGGGATAAAGTGATCGTCTCCTGATCAGATTCCTAAAGTTGTACTTCCCCAGAATTCATTGTACTTTGTACTCTTTTACAAGTTTGGAATAAAACAAATTTTTGTTTTTTGCAAACAAAATGGCGACTCTACTGGGGACGACTTTCTCCTCCGACGAGAAAGTGACAACTCAATGTGACATTGCGTCGATCGGCAAGACGCAGAAGACTCTGGTTGTTCAAGTCAACCAGACAGCCTACGAGAATATGATCAACACAAAGAGCAACAAGCGTACGGTGGCTATTGATGGAACTGGGGATTCCCAGGACCCTTCCTTTGGTGTGCGTATTGATCGATAGAAAGTTAAACAGATCTAATACGTGTTCTAACCCTTCATAGGCGGAAACTAGGGTTCACGAATTATACCTGCGGCGGAAATGAGACAAGTAATTCCTGGCAATCTCGAGCGGACGACCCCAAGATCTTCTGCACGTATTTCTTCCTCGAGTTGGACGTCGTATGGGCGACGATCTCCCAACCTTTTCTTCTCCTTGGCAGCCCTCTCTTTCTCTCCTTAGGTGAATCACGAATTTAGAGAAAATTTTAGATTTCTAATCAGTAATCTAGCGGCCAGAGAATAGAGGATATATATAGGCTACGGCAGGGACCATGAGGAGAAATTAGGGTTAGGCCTCCTAACGGATCTGGATATCCCGTGTTCAGCCCGAACACATAATCCAGGCCCATTAACAATAGCTCGGTCCGCTAATGAGCTATTGTTGCACTACCTCCATAATCTCAAATTATGTTTATGGGCTCCTTTTATTATATGCTCGTTTGGCTTCCCATGTTAAGATATCGTATGTCCGTCGATCAAATTAAGTTACTGACAACTATATTGATTCGACATCTTTTATCTTTAAGTAATACCGCTCAACTTTATTTGTCATATCGGATATAATCCACCTGCAGGGTTTACATGACAATCCTTATGAGCTCCTTAAGAGGACATCATCAACCCGATGTATCGGGACATGGATTCCATTTATAATCAACAGCCCATCATACATACAATGTTATTACCCAATTTATAGAGGTTGTTGATCTATAATGAATCTCACTCTTTTATGAGTCAAAGTAATGCACACTACATATACATGTCCGTTATTATATCCGGATTAAGAGCACAAGCATCCATAATAACAGAGGTGTTTGTTCTCTTATGTAGTCAGTACAAAGAGAACAACCTCAAGTGGTCATGTTCAATACACACAAAGTGTACTAGTGTAAACCTATAGTCAAGATAAACTAATACCAGATTACGCTACAACCTTTCCAATAGATTATCCAAGTCCATCTAGGTTGTGAACTATTTATATACTCCATAGGAAACTGATAATATGATCTTCTGTGTGACACCACAGACCATATTATCTACAATATAGAATATCAGACATTTGCATTAACACTTGCAACAAATACAATATACAAACATTTGCCCATATGATTTTCATTCAAAATTTAAGGAAATAAGGTTACTACAAAAGTGATGCTTTTAGTATATAACCCTAACAATCTTCCACTTATACTCAAAGTATTGCTTTTCAGTATATTGTTACAATTCTCCACTTATACTTAAAGCCATACTGCTACACATCTGACTCCCATTCCCTCAACATGACTATCAAAAGCCTTAGCTGGTAAGCTCTTTGTAAAGGGATCAGCTAGGTTGTCGGCTGATGCTATCTTGATCACAACAACTTTTTCTTTCTTTACGAAATATCGTATCAGGTGGTACTTGCGCTCAATGTGTTTGCCTGTCTTATGGGCTCGTGGTTCCTTCGAGTTTGTAATTGCACCACTACTATCACAATAAAGTGTAATAGACTTAGGCAAACTAGGTACCACATCCAAGTCCAACAGAAAATTTCTGAGCCAAACCACTTCTTTGGCTGCCTCAGAGGCTGCCACATACTCGGCTTCCATGGTGGAATCAGCAATACATGTTTGCTTGATACTCCTCCACACAATGGCTCCACCTCCCAAAGTAAACACATAACCTGAGGTAGATTTCCTGGAATCCCTATCTGACTGAAAAATCTGAGTCTGTATACCCCAAGGTAACTAAACTATCTGCCTGGTAAACTAGCATATACTCTTTAGTCCTTTTCAGGTACTTCAAAATATGCTTTACGGCAGTCCAGTGCTCTTGTCCTGGGTTAGACTAATATCTGCTGACCATGCCTACGGTAAAGCAGATGTCTGGTCTCGTACATAGCATTGCATACATTAAGCTTCCTACTGCTGAAGCATAAGGAACTGCCTTCATGTTCTCTATCTCTTTAGGTGTCCTCGGACACTGCTCCTTTGATAGAGCAATTCCATGTCTAAAAGGTAAGAAACCTTTCTTAGAATTTTGTATACTAAAACGAGTTAGTACAGTATCGATATAGGAAGCTTGGGATAAGCCCAACAACCTTTTCTTGCGTTCTCGTAGAACTTTGATCCCAAGGATGTGATCTACTTCTCCCAAGTCCTTCATATCAAACTGTTTGGATAACCATACCCTTACATCAGATAATACCTTCACATTGTTTCCAATGAGCAAGATGTCATCCACATAAAGTACTAGGAACACCACCACGTTTTTGTCACACTTTCTGTATACACATGATTCATCCTGACATCGATCAAATCCATAGGATTTTATCACCTGATCAAAACATATGTTCCAAGATCTGAAAGCTTGCTTAAGTCCATAAATGGACTTCTTGAGCTTACAAACAAGATGCTCCTGGCCCTTTTCAATGAACCCGTCTGGTTGCTTCATATAGATGTCTTCCTCAAGACTTCCATTAAGGAAAGCTGTCTTGACATCCATTTGCCAAATCTCATAATCGAGATGAGCTGCAATAGATAAAAGAATCCGAATAGACTTAAGCATGGCTACAGGAGAAAAGGTTTCCTCATAATCGATACCCTCTCTTTGAGTAAAACCTTTTGCTACAAGCCGAGCTTTAAAGGTTTCAACCTTATCGTCTGATCCTCTTTTTCTCTTATAGACCCACTTGCATCCAATGGCTTTTACACCAACGGGTGGTTCTACAAGCTCCCAGACCTGATTAGAATCCATAGATTATATTTTAGATATCATTGCTTTTTGCCAAGACTCTGCATCTTTATCTTGGAGTGCTTCATTGTCGGTACAGGGATCATAATCTTGTTCCTCAGGGACGAAGTCTGACGACTCTCCCAAGAACATATATCTATCAGGTTGTATCACAACCCTCCCACTACGATGAGGCACTATCGGTTGTGGTGTAACATTTGTGACACGTTGTATAGTTATTTGTGGTTCATCCTCTTGTACTGTTGGTACTGAAGTACTTGGTGTCTCACATCTCAGTTCTTCTAGAACAACTCTACTTGTGGGTTTATGGTTCATCACATAGTCTTCCTCTAAGAATCGGGCATTGGTGCTAACAATGACCTTCTGATCCTTAGGACTATAAAATAAACCTCCTTTCGTTCCTATTGGATAGCCTACAAACAAACGTACTTCTGTATGAGATTCTAACTTATCTGCTTTCCCATTCAGCACATGTGCTGGACTACCCCAAATGCGAACATGTTTCAGACTAGGCTTACGCCCAATCCACAGCTTTATGGGAGTAAGAGGTACTGACTTAGAAGGAACCAAGTTCAAAATATAAGCTGCAGTCTCTAAGGCATATCCCCAATATGAATATGGCAAATCCGAATAACTCATCATTGATCTAACCATCTCCATAAGAGTTCTTTCGGCTACACTATTCTGTTGGAGCGTTCCAGGTGCAATCAATTGGGATGTAATCCCAGTCTCTGATAAATAATCCCTAAACTCTCCAAAAAGGTACTCGCCACTACGATCTGATCGTAATGACTTGATACATTTTCTATGACGTTTCTCCGTTTCAGCCTTATACTCTTTGAATTTCTCAAAGGACTCAGACTTACGTCGTATCAAATAAATGTATCCATACCTTGAATAATCATCAATAAATGTGATAAAATATTCAAAGCCACCTCTAGCTTGGATAGTCATGGGTCCACACAAATCAGAATAAACCAATTCTAACACATCTTTGGCCCTATACCCCTTTGCCGTAAAAGGCCTTTTGGTCATTTTACCTTCCAAGCAGGATTCACAGACTGGTAGTGCCTCCACTTCTAATGTACTCAAAGGTCCATCTTCAACCAGTCTTTGAATCCTTCTTAGGTTAATATGACCCAATCGCAAGTGCCAAAGATATGTTTGGTTCATACAAGAAGGTTTTTTTCTCTTATTTAAGTTAGATAACATATTATTCATTTCCATAAGTTGCATTATGGGCGAAATAGGATTAATGACATACAAATTATCAACCAATGCACCAGAACAGATAAAATATTTATTCTTTCTAATAACAATATTGTCATTAAAATAAACTGAATATCCATCCTTAACTAACATAGAAATAGAAACTAAATTCCTTCTAAGTGAAGGTGCATAAAGACAATCTCTCAATGTCAAAGACTTATTTCTACCAAAAGATAAAGTAACATCTCCTAATGCAATGACCGATACTTTTGTAGCATCACCCATGAACAAGCATATCTCTCCATCACTGAGCCGTCTGGTTTTCTGGAACCACTGCAATATATTGCAGACATGATTAGTGGCTCCTGTATCTACACACCAGGTACGGATAGATAACACTGCTAAACATGTTTCAACTACTAGTAAATGAGATATACCTTTTTTGTTCCGTTGTTTGAGAAGTGGACAATCAGTTTTCCAATGTCCTGACCCTATGCACTTGAAACATTTGCCTTTCGGCTTTTTCACCGCGCCTTGAGGTCCCATGCCCTTCTTTGCTGAATTTGCATGTTTCTGAATGTTATTCTTCTTCTTATCCCCTTTTGGCTTAGAAGTAGAAGCCTTTTTAGAAACAAAAACATGACCACTCTGCCTAAAGAGAGATTCAGCATCCTGTAGCTCTTTTGCAAGTTCTGCCAAACTATATAACCTTTTGTTCATGTTGTAATTAAGGCAGAAATTATCAAAACTTTTAGGCAGAGTCCCGAGAATGATATCGACATGGGATTTCCCATCGATTTCAGCTCCAAGGATCTCCATCTCATTCAGATGACCCATCATCTTGAGAATATGATCCCTTACTGGTGTACCCTCAGCCATTTTTGTATTCATCAAACATTTCATAGCAAACTGCCTAGCTGCTCTACTCTGACGTCCGAAGAGTTCCTTGAGGTTATATATCATATCATAAGCTGTGGCCATGGCCTGATGTTGATGTTGCAGTATATTTGACATAGATGCCAGAATGTAACACTGTGCCATCTCATCTGCCTTTTTCTACTTCTTATAAGCCTCTTTGACCTCTTCATCAGATTTAGCATCAGGCTTAGGTGGGCATTCCTTAACAAGTACATATTTGTACTCCTCAGCAGTCAGAATAATGTCCAAATTACGTTTCCAGTCAATATAATTAGGTCCAGTAAGTTTATTTTCTTTAAGAATCACCATAAGTGGACTGAAAGAACCCATTTTTGAAATCCTGAGAATCACATAAATAAAATTATGTAGGGCAAAAAAACTTTTTGAATTAACTAAATATTGATTCCCTCAAAACAATAATAAGAAATTCACCAACACCTTGAACACCATGAATTTAGCATGCCACGATAGTGTGGACGTATACAAATTCAACTTTGTTCAAGTAGATTTTTCTTATTAATTTTACTATCATGTCAATATAACTTTATGACAATTAAAATTAATATGTTGGTCTTGCTCTGGTCATACAAATAATAGCAGTAACTCCGATGGGGAGGATACCATTATTTGTATCTAAGTGTATACCATTACTTAATACTAAGTCCATTACCTTGTAATGAGTTCCTTCAGATGGAGAAGTGAACACATACTAGGTAACTTTCTACAATTATCCCTAAGGAAGTTTGTACTGGTGATCCATAATTATACTCATCCGATATGGAGGAAAGCACTAAAGCCAACACGCAAGTATAATTACATCACCTACAAACCAGTAATGGAGACCATAGGATTTATACTAAATAAAAATCCTCTCCCACTTAGTTACTTAACAATGAGGGTTTTTCTACTAGTTGATATTATGTCCATGTTGTCCATTATTAATGTAGGCTTGGTTTTTCAAAAAAAAACAACAACCACACAATAATAAACATGCATAATCAGAAAAAGCAAAATGACAAAAATAAGAGAAAATATCCAACTATTATGGTCATCTTTGCTGCTCCGTCCTCAACTATCCGAATCCAAAATCTGGCGCTGTACAGATCTATTCGGGGTTAGAAACCAGCATCTCGTCCGGTGTCAGAAACAGCCACCACCGCCATCACGATTGATCAAAAATAATTAAAATTACATCAATCCTATGCCTCCCGAAGGAGTTTACACATAATCTAGATTGAAAAATTAAAATAATAAGCACGATCAACCCTCGTGATTTTAATTACATCCACAGCAACAACAACATCCACGACATTTCTGTGGTTTAAACAACACAATAAAAAAACATGCATTGGACCATAATAGTTGGATCTAAGATGCCTGCAAAACCGAGTTAGAACAGATCTACATCTACCGACTATTACACAGCGCAGGTTTTATTGGACAACATGGACGTATCAATCAATACGTAGATCTAAAGTGGCTCTGATACCAATTGATGGAACTGGGGATTCCCAGGACCCTTTCTTTGGTGTGCGTATTGATCGATAGAAAGTTAACCATATCTAATACGTGTTCTAACCCTTCATAGGCGGAAACTAGGGTTCACGAATTATACCTACGGCGGAAAGGAGACAAGTAATTCCTGCCAATCTCGAGCGGACGACCCCAAGATCTTCTGCATGTATTCCTTCCTCGAGTTGGTCGTCGTGTGGGCGACGATCTCCCAACCTTTTCTTCTCCTTGGCAGCCCTCTCTTTCTCTCCTTACGTGAATCACGAATTTAGAAAAAATTTTAGATTTCTGATCAGTAATCTGGCGGCCAAAGAATAGAGGATATATATAGGCTACGGCAGGGACCATAAGGAGAAATTAGGGTTAGGCCTCCTAACGGATCTGGATATCCCGTGTTCAGCCCGAACACACAATCCAGGCCCATTAACAATAGCTCGGTCCACTAATGAGCTATTGTTGCACTACCTCCCTAATCCCAAATTATGTTTGTGGGCTCCTTTTATTATATGCTCGTTTGGCTCCCCATGTTAAGATATCGTATGTTCGTCGATTAAATTAAGTTACTGACAACTGTATTGATTCGACATCTTTTATCCTTAAGTAGTACTGCTCAACTTTATTTGTCATGTCGGATATAATCCACCTACAGGGTTTACATGACAATCCTTATGAGCTCCTTAAGAGGACATCATCAACCCGATGTATCGGGACATGGATTCCATTTATAATCAACAGCCCATCATACATACAATGTTATTACCCAATTCATAGAGGTTGTTGATCCATAATGAATCTCACTCTTTTATGAGTCAAAGTAATGCACACTACATATACATGTCCATTATTATATCCGAATTAAGAGCACAAGCATCCATAATAACAGAGGTGTTTGTTCTCTTATGTAGTCAGTACAAAGAGAACAACCTCAAGTGGTCCTGTTCAATACATACAAAGTGTACTAGTGTAAACCTATAGTCAAGATAGACTAATACCAGATTACATTACAACCTTTCCAATAGATTGTCCAAGTCCATCTAGGTTGTGAACTATTTATATACTCCATAGGAAACTGATAATATGATCTTCTGTGTGACACCACACACCATATTATCTACAATATAGAATATCAGACATTTGCATTAACACTTGCAACAAATACAATATGCAAACATTTGTCCATATGATTCTCATTCAAAATTTAAGGAAATAAGGTTACTACAAAAGTGATGCTTTTAGTATATAACCCTAACAGCTATCGCCAAGAACAAGACTGTGTGGACTCCTAAATCTTCCACAGTCGCTGTTGCCCACGCACAACTTGAGTGCTCAATGACCAAGGTGCAATCCGCCTCAGTGGCTCAAGTAAAGCCTATTTCTATTACTAGGGCACAATCTACTCACTCTGTTACCCATGTGCAGCCTACTACAATCTTTGCTGCCAAGGCACAGTCAGTTCAAGCTACTGTCGAGGCACAGTCTACCAATGTTGCAGCAAAGGCACCACCAGTAGTCCGTAGAACTATGGCACAACCCAAGCAATCGGTAATCCAGGCACAATCTGCTACTCCGCCATAACTTAAAGGAACTAGTCTTTTGGCTATTCTCTCTTCCAATTCTCAAGTTCTCAACTTAGAGAATTCATGTCCTAGTGCTAACACTAGATAGAACAAAGGAAGAAGTCCTATGGCATTTTCTCAATTGGCACAATCTATGCCTAAAATGATCACGCAACAGAACAAAGGAAAACGCTTCTTAGCTAACCCTGTTCAAAATAAAGGAAAGCACCCTTTAGTCTTTCCTCAAACTTCCCTGGTCTATGACTCATAGGAAGATGTATCAGATTCTATTCCTGTAAACAGAGGTCCTCGAATCTCTGATACCGGAAAGAATACTGATCAGAGAGGTATCTTACCTACCCCTATAGGGTTTGGTCAAGACCTTCCTACCTTGCAAATTTCAAGATCCAAGCAAGAAAAATTGAAGGTATCACAAACAAAGACACCGGGAACGAAATTTTTAGATTTACGCGCTTATCTCAATAGGCGTCAACCAATATCAACTTTGGCAAAACGCAAGAACCCTATGCCAAAGGCCAATCTGCACCAAAAGTCAAAGTTTGGAAAGAAAAACCCATCTACCTATGCTAGTGAGTTGAGTACATCTTTGTACACTCAAGGAACTAAACACTTGAAGAATAGGAGACATGTTTCTAGCATTATTAAGGAATATGTTCCTCTGACTTCTTCTCGTCCTGTGGTTGTAACTGACCTCTGGCAACGTCTTACACAAAGGTGAGAGACTACGGGAATATTTTTCTCACCTCCAAATCGCGCTTCAAGTCGCCACTGCCTACATGAAGTTGTCATCAATTGTTGTTGCCAATCGGCTCGACGATCTGTCTTCGATCTTCTGAGCTATGCTTCAACTCCTGAACATATAATAGAATATGAAGATGAACTATTATATGCTTCTATTAACATGACTTCTCAAGGCACTGGGGGTGGGAAACGTCCAAGACGTAATGCATCCCGTAATCCCAGTCAACAATACTTAGACCGGATCCATGCATCCAATAAAGGTGTCTTTCAATACACTAGATCGAGAAATCGTCATTTGATCCAAGGTGTCTTTAATAAAGAAGATCTCCTTATCACTCATGTGGGAGAGGACTCTCTTTCGGAGTTTGATACAGATAGTGAAAGTTCTAAACAAACTATCTCATCAATAGCAGCAAAAAAATGACATCATATACCATTACAGAAGATCAAGATGCCTCTACGTCAATCAGTCGAGAGCAACGAATTGTTGCATTAGAAGACAAATTGAAAACCATGGCAGAAATAGTTGCAAGCTTGCACACCATAATGGTGGCTCAACATACAGTACCTCCGATTGTAAACCCTGTTGCAAATCCTGAGCTTATAGCATCTTCTGTACCTGTTAATCTGGGGGTACCAGCCCCTCAGGTTGCTTTTGTGCCAATTCAAGCTGATCCAAGTCAGTCTGGTGCTGGGGGTAGTAATTACCACTCTGTTCCTCCTCCTAACACTTCTAACCAGCCCACCAATTCTCAAACATCAGGGGATGCAAATGAGTCTGTGAAACTTCTGTGCACTCAGTTTGAGGCTTTCAAGCAGAAGGATGGCCTATAAAGATTGGGCATAAAGCAACCATATCCTACAGAGTGGAAGGAAGTTCCATTTCCTCCTAAGTATAACTCCCAACCATTATGCTGTTTGATGGTAGCACTTCTCCAAGTCAGTACATCAATCATTTTGAAGTGATGACTGATCAATTACAGCCAAATAATGCTCTCCTTACCAGAGTGTTCGTCGGTTGTTTAGTCGGTGCAGTATATAACTGGTATCGTAGCCTACCTGATAGCTGTATCACTTCTTTTGCTAGTTTCAAGCAAATGTTCTTGGAACGATTTTATGAGGGAGTCAACGACATGACGATGTCTGCCCTCATTAAATTAAACAGAGGCACAATGAATCCACAGAGAGTTTTATTGAAAGATTCTGCCGAGAGGCACTTAAAATGCCTTTAGGTACTCCATCTGTTGTAACAATAGACACTTGCAAATCAAATTTGTTGCCTTTTATCAGTAAGTGGACGGGATCTACACAATTCCAGGATTGGCCTTCTTTCATTGTTAATGCAAAAGCGGCAGAAGTGAGTGCCGAAAAGTTCAAGCAGTTAGGAGTCCAGATGACTCATCCTAACCAAGATGAACATTCTACACCTGGGGGTAGTAATCGCCAGAATAACCGCAAGAATAAAGAAATATTGGCCATCAATCTTAAAGGCAAAGAGTCTTTGGCTGTCAATGTTACACAGACGACATCCACCCCATCAGCACCACTGCAAAAGTCAACTCGTCCAAAAGAAGAGTATTCTTTCGATGAAGATGATACTTTAAGCATCTTCGATTGCTTGATCAAAAGCAATAAGCTTCAGCTTCCAGAGGCAAAGCGACCAGAAGTTGGTAAAACTGATCACCCTAAATACTATGTTTATCACAGATTCATAGGGCATCCAACCAGAACATGTTATGTGCTCAAGGGCAAAATCCAGGAGTTGGTCAACTCTGGAGCAATTACTCTACAGCAGGACAAGAAAACGGTGACTGCTAATGTGGTTTCTCTCTAATTTGGTGATTTTCCACCACAACTCGTACAAGATGGTATTATCCCCATTCTGAGGACTACTTTAGAAATTGTGAATATCCCGCCTCCTCAAAATGAAGGTCTTGTTCCGATGTCAACTGACAGAGGAGTGATTATGTGGATTCATCCAGATCTGGTTGCAGAATTTGAAATGCCTTCCTCTTCTAAGCAAAAGAAGCATTCTAAGTCTAAATCCAAGAACTGTAATATGGTATCCTTTGAACCATTAACAGAAGAAGAAATCCTAATGGGCACTAGATCTGGGAAACCCTATCTTCGGAAGTATTCCGAAAACCAAGAGAACCCTGCTCCATCCCTGGATGCTCTTCCTCCATCATCTTCTCCTACTGAAGATACACCGTCTACATCCTTGCCAGTGGTCGAACCATCTCCTCCTAAACCAACATCAGCAGACAAGGGAAAGCAACCTGTTCGCTTTGATAAGGCGTTGAAGAACTCATCATCTCTTGGACTTGAAAAGCCTTACAATTTTGACATATTGGCTCAATTGGCCAATACTCCCGCAAGATTATCAATCTTTAAACTTTTACGTCTTTTAAAAGAAACTCGTGATACGTTAAGTGAAGCCTTGATGCAGGCTGACACTTGTTTGACTCTTCTCAAGAAGCCCGAAAATGAGCCAGTCAGTTGTGCACATTGTCATAGTGTATTTGAATTAATGCCTAATATCACTTTTACACAAGATGACACGTTGTTAGAAGACAATCATCATGATCATCCTCTCTATTTCACGGGGTATGTGGACACCATGAAAGTCGACCGTATTTTGATTGATCCCGGGTCTGCACTTAGCATCATACCAAAGTCCTTATTGGGCGCTTTGAAAATCCCAGTACATAATCTTTCTACAACTATCACTACCATCCTGGGATTCAATCAAGGAAGAAGTGAACCTTTGGGGAAGATACGCCTAAAACTTCAAATTGGCAATCTTCGTACAAAAGTAACTTTCTATGTTATTGACAATCATGGCTCATACAATGCTTTGTTGGGAAGGCCATTCCTCCATGAACACAATATTGTACCTTCTACGCTCCACCAATGTTTCAAATATGTGGATGGTAATGGAGAAGTCCAAAAAGAGGTTGCATATCTGAATCCTTTCAAAGGAGTTGAAGCATACTGCAATGATTCTCGTATATACAAAGAGGAATTCATGAAGGTGGTACCAGCAATGGACACAGATGAAGAACAGAAGAGTATACCTAATGATACTCTAGTGATTCCAGTCAAAGGACGTACCTCCTGTCCTCAGTCTTCCCAACCACTGACTATCTATCTACCTTCCCATGAGAAGCGACCTAAAGGTGATAGTCAGGAACAAAGGGAGCTCACCTCTTCTGAGCCGCTTGTAATCGATCTTTGTCGCAAGAAGCTCCCTCCTCTTTCTCGTTCTTCTTTTTCCTCTCTTGTCATCAATCTGACTAAGCATGCTAAGGCCAAAGTCCCTGTTGTAAATAATGGTGAAAAAATCAATAAAGCATCTCCTTTGCAGTATATTGATGTCTTTTACTATACTCAGTATTATCTGGATATGCTAGATAGCTTTAAGCCACTTACAATAGAAGTCGTATCATCTCGACGAAACATGGTATCACTGGATTCAATACAAGAGTCATACTTCTTAGTACCGTCTCGAAAAAAAGATGAAAAGCCTATATTCTTCAACAAAAGAGAAGAACCAAAAATCATGCTCTATAATGATAATAGAGATAATACAGGAAGGCTACAATTACGATGCTATAGTCCACAATCTAAAGCCATCATCCATAAAATAGGCTATGATTTTAGAACAGGTCTCAACAATGGTAAAGGAAGGCGAACCCCTCTTCGTATTGCTGTTCCAAAAGGAAAATCATAACAATACCACAGTAAAACGAAATGAGGACTAGGTTATATGTTACCACTTCCAACTCCAGAACCTTCTGAATCTGATGAAGAAGAACGTTCAAACTCTTCTGATTCTATCTCATGGGATTCTGATACCAGCATCGGTCATGTTCATAAGGTGATAGTATCTTCTAACATGGTGTCCGCCGAATTCTCAGAAGATGACGAAAGTGACATTAAAGAAGCTACTGAAATAGACCCTTAGGCACAAAGGATGGACAATTAGTAGAAACTTCATTTTGAACAACGAGAACCACCTACTGAGGATCAACTGGTCCAAATCGATATTGGAGAGAAAGGTGCATCACGACCAATCTTCATTAGCAAGAATCTCCTAGAGGATGATAAACAAGAATTAATTCACCTTATTCGTGAATACATTGACATCTTCGCCTGGAGTTACGAAGATATGCCAGGATTAGATCCTCAAATTGCAACTCACAAGCTTAACATTTTGCCGAATGCCAAACCGGTCAAATAACAACAATGGCGATTCAAGCCTGAAATGATGGATGCAATTGATGATGAAGTTAAAAAGCTTATATCTTGCAGTTTTATCAGAGAAGAACAACATCCTGACTGAGTGGCCAATGTCGTCCCTGTCCTGAAGAAGATCGGAAAGGTTCAAGTTTGCATAGACTTTCGGGATCTCAATGATGCTTGCCCCAAAGACGAATTCCCTCTCCCAATTACTGATGTTATGATCGATAATACATGTGGATTTGAATGAATATCTTTCATGGATGGGTTTTCTGGATATAATCAAATCCGGATGGATCCTAAAGATGAAAAACATACTTCGTTTCGTACTTCTCGGGGTGTGTACTGTTATACGGTCATGCCGTTTGGTCTTAAGAATGCATGTGCAACTTACCAGCGGGCTATGACCACTATCTTTCGAGATCATTTACGAAAGACTGTCGAATGCTACGTTGACGATATTACTGTCAAAAGTCATCTCAAAGAAGATCACATTCAAGATTTAAGAACTATCTTCAATCTAATGCGCCAGCATCAACTCAAAATGAAACCCACCAAGTCTTTCTTGGGTGTCTCTAGTGGTAAGTTTCTCGGCTTTGTCATTACCTCTAAGGGTATACACGTTGATCCCGAGAAGATCAAAGCCATTCAAGAGATGCGTCCTCCACGCAACCTAAAAGAGCTACGATGATTCCAAGGTCGACTTGCGTACATCAGGTGGTTCATTTCAAATTTATCTGGACGCTGCAGACCATTTACTCAATTAATAAATAAAGGTGTATCTTTTATTTGGACAGAAGAATGTCAACGAGCATTTGACGACATAAAGCGGTATTTAATAAGTCCACCGATTCTTGTACCACCGACCTCAGGAATACCCTTCTTAATGTATGTCCGAGCAATGGATCATTCATTAGGAGCTTTGCTGGCTCAGAAGAACAAGGAAGGCCATGAGCAAGCCATCTACTATCTTAGCCGAACAATAATTGGAGCTGAACCTCGTTATAGCCCAGTGGAGAAGGAATGTTTAGCCTTAATGTTTGCTGTTCAGAAGACAAGACATTACATCATAGGCCAAACTATTCATGTCATATCCCGAGTCAATCCGCTTCGAGTTCTAATAAAGAAGCCAAGTACACTCAATTCTAGGCTTGCCACATGGGCCATATTGCTAGCACAATATGATATGGTTTATGTTCCTCAAAAGTTTGTGAAAGGCCAAGCACTTGCTGACTTCTTAGCAGCTCATCCTGTCCCTGAGACATCTAAACTCTATGATGAGATTTCGAACGAAATATTGGAATCAAATATAATCTCAGAAGAATTTCCTACTTGGAGGTTGTTCTTTGATGGAGCTTCTATAATTGGACCTGGAGGTACCCTTGTGGCTGGAGTAGGAATTATTCTTGTTTCACCCGATGGATTAACTATTCAAAGGGCTTAATCTTTAGACAAGTCATGCTCTAATAATATGGCAGAATACAATGCCTTACTCATTGGACTTCAATTAGCCAAACAATTGAGCATTAAATATCTCGAAGTATATGGTGACTCTAAGCTGGTTGTTAATCAGGTTAGAGGCATATATGAAGTCCGACATCTGGATCTAGTACCATACCATGAAGCGGCAACCAGGATAGCTTCTTCATTTAAAGGATTCTTTATCGAACATGTACATCGGGCATGCAATACAGAAGCTGAAGCCTTAGCTAACCTAGCTGCGGTATTGGCAGTCCCAGTCAAAAGACAACATATGGTTATTATCTCTAATAGAGAATTATTTTGTGTTGAAAACAACCACAACATTGAATTCAGCAACCTAACTGAAGTCAATGTCCTTAGCAAGGATTGGAGAGTACCTTTCATTGATTTTACAGTACATGACATTTTACCAGAAGATCCTAAAGAAGCTACAAGTATCCGTCGTCGATCACTTTGATTCTATTATAATCATACTACTAAGACATTATATCGAAGAACGTTTGACGGATTACTCTTGAGGTGTCTCGCTGGTGATGAAGCAAAGCAGATATTACGTGAGGCTCATGTTGGTATTTGTGGAGCACATCAACCTGCTCCTAAACTACAGGATCGTATCCGACGTATGGGCTACTACTGGCCCTCTATGGTATCAGATGCTATTGATTATACAAGGAAATGTCGTGCATGTCAAATTCATGCAGATTTCATTCACCAACCGTCAGAATTTCTTCATCCAACTGCAGCCTCATGGCCTTTTGAAGCTTGGGGCATGGATATAATTGGCCTTATCAATCCTCCTTCATCTAAAGGACATCGGTTCATCTTAGCCATAACCGATTATTTTTCTAAGTGGGCAAAAGCTATACCTGTGGCTGAAGTAAAGACTAGTAGCGTTATCAATTTTATCAATATCATGTGATATATAGATTTGGTGTCCCTCGCCGAATCATTCATGATAATGGGCCGCAATTCATCAGCCAAAAATTTAATAGGTTCTGTGATGACAACAGAATCAATAATGTCGCTTCTATATCCTATAATCCTGCGGCTAACGGGTTGGCTGAAGCATTCAACAAGACCATTATCAAACTCCTTAAAAAGTTTGTCTCTATTAACAAGCACAGTTGGAGTGATAAACTTGGAGAATATCTATGGGCACATCGCACTACTGTCCGTAACCCCACATATTGTACACCTTTTTCTCTGGTATATGGATGTGAAGCTGTTCTACCTTAGAAATTTAAATTCCATCATTGAGAATCGCCGTTGCTAATGAGCTTACGACATATAATAATGATCGTCTTCGGCTTCAGGAATTGGAGGCACTCGACGAGAAAAGGTTATTATCTCAACAGCATATCGAACTTTATCAGGCCCAGATTTTAAAAGCTTTCAATTGCAAAGTCAGAGTACGAACATTTCAAGAAGGCGAGTTTGTTCTTACAGTCAGACGTCCTATGACTATGACACATATGAGCAAAGGCAAGTTCGAGGCAAAATGGGAAGGACCATATGTGATAAATAAAGTCTTCTCTAATAGAGCCTATCAATTAACAGATATGGATGGCAGAGTTATGCCCATCAATGACAAATTTCTTAAGAAATATTATGTACAAAGACAAAATGTACTTTATTTTCAGAGACATGATGTAAATAAAAGTTCATTTTTATTCAAAAAAACAGAATGGAATTACATAATATTATGGACGGGGAGGAGGCCCCGACCCTTCCTGATTAAATACAAAGTTCGCCAACTGCTTAAACATCTCATTGTCTGAACACACCAGGAACTCACGAACAGCCATCCTCAATGCCTCTTCTTCGGCAATTTTTCCAGGCTCCACTAACTTGGAGATCAAATCCTGTCCTGGTGCAGGAGGAACAGTTGAACCTTCGCCCCTTTCTTTTTGAGAAGGCACTGGAGGCTCAGTGTCATGCCCCGATTCGGGGAATCGCTCGCTTTGTTTCGATTCATGCCGAATCGATCGTCCTCGCTAAGGCGCGATGCCGTACAAGTCTGGAGTTGCACTTGTACAAGGCTAGAACATGCACATTTATATCATTTCAAAACATATTGAAAATAAGCCACAGTTGTGGAAAACATTGAGTAGGCGGAATAGGAAGAAAATATTCATTTTATTGATGATTGTAGTCAGAATACAACTTTTTTCGATAATAATTGAAATGCCTTTTCGGTTACATTGATTCATGAAAAGAAGTACAACTGATAGGCTGCCATGAAATAATTTCTCGTTCCATACATCATGCCCCTTTAGTACTTTGAAATGTAAGCAGCTATCTTTGAAATCTCCGTAATACTTTGTGCGTCTTTAGGGAAAATAACTTGAAAGGAAACAGCAGTTCAGAAAGCTTTAGTTGCGATGTGCGCCCGAGCATTCTCCAGTACATGTGGAGGAGGGGTCAGCATATTATAACAATATGCTGGTGAGCCCCGTTGGCCCACTCAGCTAAACTAATATTTTATTAATGACAAGCATTTTAAAGATATGAACTTGTTAGGGATAGGCAACATTTAGAGTAAATCACAATTCAATTGACATGGTAGTTGATGAAACCATGTTTACTTTACCATTGGCCGAATCCAGCTTTGCTGCATAAGATACAGGATAATAACAATATACTTACCGCCCCTGCATAAGACATTGATTAGCATACATTCCCACGATGTGACCACTGGTGTTGTTAAACCATATTGACTCTTTTCATTCATTCATTTGCATTTGGGACTTCAAGATAACGAGATGACAGCACAGTAGGGAGCTAGCCTCTATGATGCCTCGTATTACTCATGTTCCCCAAAGCACTTCATTATTTCCTCCTAGGCCGAATCGGTACCGGTGCCCCTGTACCGTTCGAGGAAATTTTTGCTCAATCCTTGTATACAAGTTTTCCATGGTCAGGCGAATGTGTGTCCGACTCGATATACACAGTATGCATAGAATATTTGAAGTAATAGGCAACATGATCATTCTTAGCATTTCATAACCATCATTCTAGGCATCAATTCATTTCAGTTCATTGCAGTAATATCAATTCATTTCAATGTTCGATCTCTAGCATCTTAGTGGTATTGACTTATGGCATTAGCATCTTGATATCGTTCAACGGATGTTGCAAGACAATTATTTAGTTGGCATGAAGGAATAGCGAGAGGGACAATACCACCACGGAGATCCACACTCATCAAATTAGAGAATCACCGAGAGAGAGAGGAGTACACTTGCACGCTTAGCCTTCCGTCATGCGTTAGTCTGCATTGGCCCCAAAAGTTTGGTTAATAATCCGTCTCGTAGTGTTCTCTTCTCTCAGAATTCTCAAGGATGAATGCTATACAAATCGATAAAAACGGGCAAGAATCAAATCATAGAAAATCATTCAGAAAAGCATCCATCAAAACCAAGCAACAAAACCAGCAGCAAAACATCCAGAGAAAACTCTTGGACGCATTTCAAGAGAAACCAATCCATTAGTTGGAAAGGTTCTTATGCACTTGTCCGTAATCGATTCGATGACGACGGTAAGTTTTCCCAATACTCGGTCCCGACCGAGTTAGCCAAGCCACAAGCCTTACATAGTGAACCGCTAGGAGCGGGACACTACATAATATACCACTAAGAAAAAGTTTTGTCCTCGAAACTTAAAGCAAAGGTCCTACCTCAAAATTATCAAACAGTGAGGGGTATTTCACCCGCATCTCCTCTTCTAATTCCCATGTTGACTCCTCGACAGCATGGTTCCGCCACAGCACGTTGACTAAAAACACTGTCCGATTCCGTAAAACTTTCTTTTTCCTGTCTAAAATCTTGACAGGCTCTTCAGTGTAGGATAGGTCAGCACTCAGCTGTAACTGATCGAAGTTCACTACATGACTTGGATCATGCACGTACTGCCGTAGTTGGGATACATGGAAGACATCGTGCACATCAGCCATAGCCGGAGGTAGTGCAAGTCGATAAGCCACTGAGGCTACCTTCTCCAAAATTTTGAATGGTCCAACAAATCTCGGGCTCAGCTTTCCTTTCATTCCAAACCGCATCACACCTCGCATGGGTGTGACCTTCAAGAATACATGATCACCTACCGCGAATTCCAAAGGTCGTCGATGTACGTCCGTATAACTTTTCTGTCGACTTTGAGCAACTCTAAGTCTTTCTCGAATTAAGCGAACCCTCTCGATGGCCTGTTCCACAAGTTCTGGTCCGAGCACTTGCCGTTCACCGACTTCATCCCAGCATATCGGTGATCGACATTTTCGTCCATACAAGGCTTCGTACGGGGCCATTTGGATACTTTCCTGATAACTATTGTTATAGGCAAAATTTGCCAATACGAGATGTGTGTCCCAATTTGTCTTCGAATCGAGTACGCACAATCTTAACATATCTTCAAGAATTTGATTTACTCTCTCTGTCTGACCATCAGTCTGTGGATGGTATGCCGTACAAAAGTTCAACTTTGTGCCCATTGCTGAGTACAGACTTATCCAAAATTGCGACAAGAATCTCCCATCTCTATCCGACATTATAGAAGCTGGCACCCCATGTAATCGGACAATTTCATTTATGTAGATCTGGGCCAACCGTTCTACGCCCCACGTAACTTTTATTGGAATGAAATGTGCCGATTTAGTTAATCTATCCACGATAACCCAAATTGCATCATTTTTCTTCTGAGTTCTTAGCAAGCCGACTATAAAATCCATACAGATATTATCCCACTTCCATAGTGGAATAGCCAAATTTTGTTGTTCTCCGCCTGGCCGTTGGTGTTCGGCCTTCACACTCTGACAAGCCATGCATTGTGACACGAAAAGGGCCACATCCTTCTTCATACTATGCCACCCAAATGTTGAGCGTAGATCCTTATATATTTTTGTGCTTTCCGGATGTAAGGAATACTTCACAAAATGAGCCTCGGTCAGTATTTTCTTCCTGATATCCTCATCCTTAGGGACGCACCATCTTCCCTTGACATGAATAGTATCATCTTCAATGGTAAAGTCCGACGCCTTTCCTACTAGAATCAACTCACGTATCTTCTGCAAAAACGGATCATCCTTCTGAGCAATCTTAATCCTCCCCTGGAGACTCGGCTCAAGTTGTAACTGAGCCAACTGCACATTCTGTGGACGAATCCTGAATTCGATACTCATCTTTTCAAGATCTCGTTGTACCTCCTTTGCTATTGTTAGTGACCCAACAAATTTTCGACTCAAGACATCAGCTACCACGTTTCCTTTACCCGGCGTATAGGAGATTGTCAAGTCATAGTCCTTGATCAACTCTAACCAACGCCGCTGCCTCAAATTCAATTCCTTATGCGTAAATATGTACTTTAGGCTTTTGTGATCCGTGAAGATCTTGCAGGACACACCATAGAGATAGTGTCGCCATAATTTCAACGCGAACACAATCGTCGCCAGTTCTAAGTCATGAGTTGGGTAATTCTTCTCATGCTGTTTGAGTTGTCTCGACGCATAAGATATTGTCTTCCCACGTTGCATGAGAACACATCCCAAACCAAGTCCCGATGCGTCACTGTAGATTTGAAATCCCTCAGAGCCCTCTGGAAGTGCTAAAATTGGAGCCGTGACGAGCTGCTGCTTGAGTTCCTGAAAACTACTCTCGCAATCGTCGATCCACTTAAATACGACTCCCTTCTGAGTAAGGCGAGTCAAAGGCGATACGATTCTTGAAAGTCTTTCACAAATCTACGGTAGTACCTGGCTAAACCGAGGAAACTTTGTATCTCACTAGTTGATGCAGGCTGCTTCCAGTCCACAACTGCCTCAATCTTTTTTGGGTCAACGACAACACCCTCTGTTGAAACAACATGTCCTAGGAATGACACGCTATTCATCCAAAATTTGCACTTGCTTAGTTTTGCATACATCTGGTTGTCCCGCAGCATCTGAAGTACTTCTCTCAAGTGCTCGACATGAGTCTCCCTGTCCTTTGAGTAGATCAAGATGTCATCGATGAACACAACAACAAACTTGTCTAAGAACGGTCGAAACACTCTATTCATTAAATCCATAAAGGCTGCTGGAGCATTAGTCAAGCCGAATGGCATGACCAAAAACTCATAGTGTCCGTATCTTGTGCGAATGCTGACTTAGGAATATCTTCGGGTCTGATCTTCAATTGATGGTATCCTGAACGAAGATCGATTTTAGAAAACGGTCGCCCCTTGAAGCTGATCAAATAGATCATCTATCCTTAGCAAGGGATATTTGTTACGGATGGTTGCCTTGTTTAGTTCTCTGTAATCGATGCACAGCCGCATCGTCCCATCCTCCTTCTTTACAAACAGTACTGGAGCTCCCATGGAGATACACTTGGGCGAATGTATCCCCGGTCTAGTAATTCTTGTAGCTGTACCTTTAGTTCCTTCAATTCTGCCGGAGCCATCCTGTACGGTGCCTTTGATATCGGACAAGTACCCAGGAATGTATCAATTGTGAATTCGATTTTTCTATCCGGCGGCATTCCAGGTATCTCGTCCGGAAACACATCGGGGAACTCTGCCACAATTTCGGTCTGATTCGAGCCAACACTCTTCATCCGAGTGTCTTGGACAGAAGAGAGGAATCCTTCGCACCCCGAGTACAGCATGTGCCTTGTTGTAACTGTCGATATGACCATGGGTCCTTGGAATGCTGAGCCGCATGAGTAAGAGAACTCTGTTTCTCCGTGTAGGCGAAAAACAACTCTCTTATCCGTACAGTCGATTGTTGCATGACAGGCACTGAGCCAGTCCATTCCCAAGATGATATCGTACTCTTTGATGTCGAGTACAATTGCGTCCAGATATAAAGTCTTGCCTCCAATTTTAATGTAGCCATCCCTGCAAATCAAAGTTGCAGGCATATCTACTCCCGAAGGAGTGCTAACACACAAAGCTGTCTTTAGTTGAGTCATACAAAATTTATTTTCTATTACAAAATCAGACGAGATTGTCACGACCCGTTACCCAAATTGTTGGGCCGGACTGAGCCATGTCCAGCCTACGCTTAAGATAAAGCGCAGTAAGCTGTTCTAGAGATAACAAGATAAGACTAAATGTGCTAACAGTTCTATAAGTGAAAAAGAATCATAAATGCTCCAAACACAAAAGTCATCTCATATATAGAAATAAGTCCAAAGTACAAGTCTGAAGTGTAAAACTGGATACATGTCCAGTTACAAAATACGTAGTCTAATACATGACTACACTAAGTATCCCAAGTGACTACGCAAAATAGACGAGTCTCCCCGCAGGAACATCCTCGTATGGCAAAACCGGGTCCTCGACAGTGACTCCATAATATGAATCACAGAGCAACTCCTCCTCAGTAAGTATACCTACAACGTTATCCTGTCAGGACGGGAGCAAGTACTGTTTTCTAGCAAACTAAATATACAAAGCATGAACAGGAATGTAATAAACTGGAATCATGGCATATCATGGTTTAATTGGTTCTTTTTAGGAATGACAACATATAGTTTAAAAGTTTAAAACTGTAGCATGTACGTGAATCGGTCAATAGGTGAATAGGATGTACAGCGGCACATATCAAGTTTTTCTGGCATGTACATACGTGCACGAACGGCATCGGTGTATATCCATACACAAACGCGAGATCAAAACCTACGGCAAGGTTACATATAGAATGTCTCCGAGCGCGGTAAATACATACGGAGAAGGGGGTCATGATCACGTACACTACTAGCAGTTTCCCCTTAACCCGTTATTTTAAACATGTGAGAGATATGAAAACAGTAATAACATGTGGGAGATACGAACGATATAAAGCATGTAAGAGATATGAGATACTGTCCTAAACATGGTAGAGACTGAAAGTAATACAACATATAAAGTTCTAACTTGCTACCCCAAGGATCAGCATTTAACATGGTTGGTAAATCGCAGTTTATTGTTCTAGCAGTATGTAAAGTTCGTAGAAAGTACTTGCCTTTAGCAAAGCAAAAACAAAACAAGCTGCGATAAAAGTGTCTATGGATGTCCGGTAACTCGTCACTGTAGAAATAAATACAATAACTTAGTTTTTACACTAAGCTAAAACCCTAGGACACTAATTGGTGCGACACGACTTGTGAGAGGGCACCTAGCCAAAAAATGACTTTGGTATAGGATACCAATGTGGGGTGACACACTACTTTAACTAACTTTCTAGGGTCTTTACACTAGTAAGGGGTGGGGTTTAACACGGCTAAAACTCAAATAACACAAAAAGCTACAAGTCATAATTAATCAATAAATAAATCAAAAGACCATTGTGTTAGAACAATTTTGAGATAGACAAAAAGCCTAGTTTTACTTTAAGTAAAGTACTAAAGTGATCCTTGTTAATCATAGAAATTTATTACAATTTTTCTGGAATTTATTAACCAGTACAAGTATTTAATAAAATCAGTTTTCCTAAATATACAGAAAATGAGTTTTGGTTTCATATGCCAAACTAGTGGCAAAACAGTAAATTAAATACTATAAAAATTA